>CM035167.1:81535528-82014775 GCA_020205615.1 Panax quinquefolius | reverse complement strand
CTTGTTGAATAATTTGGTAAATTTAGTAATTGCATTCATATGGTTCAAGTAAGAGTGAACATAACAAGCTCGTTGGTAGAACAATTTCTTTTAAGCGACGTACTTGAAACATAGGAATAGTATATCTTGATAACTAGATAATAGCTATGAAGTACTATCAATAATTCAAAAGAGAACTTCTTTTCCTTCAAAACATTTTACAATAACAATATTCAAGAAACATCAATTACGGTCCGAGACCATGAGCATTTCATAATTTCTTTGAAAGGACAACCTCGCACTGCAAGTAAGTAAAATCAAGCATATCTACGAAGCACTTCGAGGATCAGCCTATAGTACTCTATGTTGATCAACACTACATCCATTAAAGCGTATATGCGTTTAAGTTTTTAGCAACCTCGCGTGCCCATCGATAATAATCGATGAAATATACATTTGTTTATTCATAATCAAGCTTACTTTGAATCCGTACCAAATAATTGGCGTAGGATAGCGTTACCAATTCTATATTGAAAGACTTGTAAATAAATCAATCAATTCTTCAAGATTAGTCTAGCCGAGGTAAAACTGGCATCGACGTTTTAGTAAAATATTTCATGCATCTCATAACATGAATTATAGAAAACTTGGCTAACACGAAGGTTTGACAAGCGTTTAAGAAAAACTTGCGTTCATAAATACGCTTTCTGATATAATAACTTTTCCTTTGAGTCTTTACAGTCTCTACAATACATAACCACATAACATACCACATTAGGACATGAATGAACATACATGTTTCCTAATGAATCTTACCCTTCATCTCAATCAAAATCCTGATTTAGATTGTTATTATTAGTTCGTCTGCATCGTCGTTCTTTTTACACATTCTTACCAACTTCTTTCCCTTAAGCTGGAATCGTTCATTAGTACAACTCATTTTGAGTTAATCATCCTCCTCACGGCTTATTAACGTTATAACATCACTAGCAGAGACTCGATCATTATTGGTCACGACTATTACTTACCATTATTCACGTTCTCAAATCGATTGTCTTATATTCAACCTTTAATCATCATACATTAAGTGTCTAACAATGCTATAATAATGTTACATTAACACCTTAGTTCATTACTAATGTGTTATCTTTCCTCTATACTTGTAAACATTCATCACCGTCCAAACCCTTGGGTTGGCGTTCATTGGCGCCACCTTCCTTCTTTGTCTGCAGCGTTGCGGCCATGAGTTAATAATAGGTGCAGGCCGGGACTCGATCGTCGACAAGCGCGAGTCCTTGCTTTCTTCATGTCGCGCCACGGCACGTGAAAGTTCGAGAGAGGTTGGAACTGTTCCAAAGGTCTTTTGGCGCCATCTTTTGGCCTTGGGTTGGCCGCCATGGCAACTCTCAATGCCTAGAAATTTTTGCTTGATTTTCAACTTTCGAAATTCCGGACGCATAACTTCTTCGTTATAAGTCCAAGAATTGACTCGTTAAAAGCCTCACGGTTCACAAATTACATACTCTATCGTTCATGTAAGAATTTTATCTATTTAACTTCGTTTGCTCAAAATTCACCTATTAGTCCATTTTTAGCTAGCGGTAAGCGCTCGTGAACGTTCAACGCCGCTTCTTTCGTTCAAGTGAATTCGGTCATTCTCTAGATGCGCAACTCTATAATGCCAAATAAGACTTGTCTCCATTGAAAACCAATGTTTCTAAGCTCAATATCAAAATTCGACTTCCATTCCGAGGTTTTCACGAATTCGACGATTAACGTCCAATCGTGTGAATTCCGGTATAACTTTATTTCTTATGATTTGTTCATTGGTTTAACTGGATTCAATCCATCATACCAACATCTTGACATACATACTTCATTAACTTATTTGCATGATAAGTTATTACTTGTTCTTCATTAGCTTTATAACTCAGTAAGTATAAACTACTTATGAATTCACTTTGCATTGACTTATCATGGCTTAAATCTTTAACCATCATCCTTGATTCTTATTATCATACAACCTTATTATTTCAACATAAAACAAGTTCCTACAAGTTCTTCCTTGTTTCATAACTTATATGATTATGAATAGCTTATTCATAACTTATCTGACTTATTAAGACTTAAACCCTTTGATTACTCATTCTTATCATTCCTTAGCATACAAGTTCTACCGCTTACCCACTCCTCAAGGATTGAAGAGAAAGATAATTATGGATTAAGTTCTTACTATGAAGATCACTTGTTTAATCCTTGTTTCTTCTTCTTGCTTCTTGAATTATGAAGACTAGCTTTTAGCTTATTCTCACTTATTCTCTACAACGATAAGCTATAAGTTATTTGATGAAAAGTCTAACAACTAACAAATGAACTATGCAAGCTTCCTATTTATAGAAATCTCAAAGTGAGGGTATAATGGTCTTAAAGCCACTCCACCTCCTTACTATTCATTACCTAGCTATTAAGTAAACTTGGCCACCACACTTACTTAGCCATTAAGTATACTTGCTAGTCACCTAGCTTATCCATTACTTGCTCACCAAATAAGTTACTTGGTCATCACAATACATAGCCATTAAGTTAACTTGTTAATCACATAAAAGCACTTTGCTTACTCATCACACATAAGCACTTTATGTAAGACCCCAGCTTTTATAAATAAAGATGATTTTTTCTATAAATATTATTTTTGAATATTATGGAATAAATTTGATATAATGTTATAGTTGTGGGTAATATTTATAAATTTTGCAAAGTATAAGTTGTTATAAAATATTCGTTTGGTGGGAATATTCTTTTTGTTAGGAATATTAAAATAACTACTCAATCATTGGTGGACCCCACAATGTAATTATTGTCGGATTGAGAAAAGCGACAAAAATATTTTATATAAAATAATTGGTAGGAGGTGTTACAGATTAAAGCCGTTGAACTACACGGTGGTAAAAAAGTACGATGTCTGGCGTGGTTGCATAGTAGCACCGGTATTGATTATTGATCTTTCATTGAAGTCACTTCACCTATGCTCGATTATTACTCGATATGAATTGCGATCATATCTCTTATATTATTGATTCAATTATTGTCACATGAGATCATTACGTATAATATGTTATAGTATTAAATCAATAATTGAGACGACAAGTTATAAATGATTAATAATTGTTGAAAGATTAAATATGTTTTGATGAAAAAAATGATTTGTGGTAAGTTTGATTATTTTATGGGGGCTCGTATGTAAATCATCTAAGAGTCTCTTCGTCGATAATATTTACCTTCGTCAATAGTAATTACCTTCGTCAATAGTAATTACCCTTGTGAATAGTATTTACCTTAAATGAATAGTATTTACCTTCGTTAATAGTAATTACCTTTACCAGACGATGAACCACTTGTCATTTCACATTCAAAGCGCCGAACCACTTGTTGTTTTCACATTACTGAGCGTCAAACCACTTTTCTTTTCACATCATTAGTCGTCGAGCCACTTGCCTTTTCACACGGCGGTCTTTATGCTAGAAATCTTCTATAAATAGAGGCCTGAGGGCTTCATTATTTTCATGAATTCATTCAAGCTATAGAGAGAAAGTATAGAGAATAAGAGAGAAAGAAGAAGAGTATTTTTGTTACTACTGCTGCTGGAGTTTTCAATCTCCTACCAAATGTAAGGGGTGTTATTCTTTCTTATTCATGAAGAGAAGGCTGTTATTCCATTACTTATTATTACGTTGGAATAACTTTGTATACATGATTTACCCTATAGTTGGTGACATTCTTCTATTATTACATTTGGAACATCACATGCATGTGTTTTACACCGGACTGTTCGTACATGTTTTACACAGGACACAGTTCCGTTTTATTATTATTTTGTTGGAACATCACATGCATGCGTTTACTGTGGGACTTTGGGATATTTATTATTACATTGGAATAACTTTTTTTTGTCTTGATTATCGCATGCAAGGTGATTTCTTTTGTTATTCCATTCTTTATTATACCCGGTTGGTTAAAACTTTGACTTCTATACTCCATGAAATTGGTGGAATATCCTTGATATTTGCGTTTCATCCGAGTATCTTTCATGGAAATATTCTTCGATCATTCTTGAATTTTACTCTACAAAACAATATCATGTTGATAATTTGGGCGTTAATAATTCACGGATAAAATAATTCTTGAACTTGTTTTTATTGAATTCTTATATCATTGTCATCATCCTCATGTTTACATTATGTTGAAAGTCATACGTGGCTGTAGTGCGTAGATGGACTTGGTATGATTATGACGAGAGACTATTGATTGTAATCATGGACCGTAATGTTATAAATGATGTGATAAAAATCCTCGATGGTAGTAGTGCATTGGTGGGCGATTGTTGGCATGATCATGACCATTAATGAATACACAAATATTCTTGGCGTAGTGCATGAATAATTGTGGTCGTGATACTAAAGAATATCCTTGGTAGTAGTGCGGGGTGATTCGATGATGTGGAATATTTATTAAAAGTGAGTCTAAATTTATATGATGATGAAAAACCTTTTAAAATCTAAAAGATAGTAGACTTTATTTTCTACTTGACTCTTTTAATGGATTGCTTATTCAGCTATGATTAAAGCTGGTTTGTCATTGTATTTTATCGGTTTAACATTGTTGAAGACTATTGATAATTTATTACGCATTATCTTAGTCATAATATTTCTTCTTGGGCTAGTTGAGCTCACCCTTTCTTTCAACTTTGTTCTCTTGAGGAAATGAGAATATAAATTTGGGACGGTCTGTGGAAGCAGTGATGGTCCACGAAGATAGCATTAGTAGTCCTCACTATTCGTGAAATAGTGTGATAATAATTGTAATGAGGACTTTTTTTTTGAGTTTGTATAATATCTAGTAAAGGCGATATTTGTATTTAAACTCCACGGTTTATGTCGTATTGTACTGCAGTTATGTTAATAAGTTGTATTTAAATTACATACCATGTAAGTGGTGACCCAAGATGGGTGATGTATACCTAATTTTGGGGCGTCACACTTTACTTAACCTTTAAGTTACTTAAGTTATCCTTTGCTTAACCCTTAAGTCTACTTGCTCATCACACTTAATTCTTGATCACTAATTCACCCATATAATCATGGGTTGCCCATGGATCCTCTAATCCATTGGATTCTTACTTTTGAAGCTTAAGGTTTAATTAAACTAACTTATACATTGGGCTTGCATTAAGTTACTTTTGGGCTTCTCATTAATCAACCACTTGAGCTTACACCTTTCTACACTTGGGCCTTATCGATATCTTATTGGACTTTACAATTTCTTACCTGATTCTACAAATTCAATACATATGGCTTAAAAGCCTTATAACGTATAATTTATGTATTAATCTCGTATTCTAACTCATATACTTAATCATATCGACATACCATGCTTCATTCATACTCGTATAACACCTAGTATCATACATTCGTATTCATTAGTTAAATACAATACCACGTATTATACAATCATTACTTCTACAAAAATATGAGCAAAAATCCTTTCTAACCTTCATAATTTGAGTTATACATGTCCAAATTAGTCGTTTTTGATTCTATGGATTAGTAATTCATAGAACTACAACATCTATAATACCCATCAACTAACATAAACATTAACTAACCCAAATATGAATCTATAACTCATGTTCATACTAAATGTTCATGTTTTGACAAATTAGCGAATTAGATTCACTCTGAATTCGTTTCTTAACTCAAATTGGTTCGTTTAACTTAGTTGATTTAGCATTTGACTATATTAACAATATCTAACAACAATTCATGGATTATAACAATCCTTAGCCATCAATTTTGTGACTCAAAAGTACTTTTCTGATATTTAGAAATTAAAATTTCAGGAAATCTTGAAATAAGTTTAAGATTACCTCTATGCTCAATTTGCTATCATAGCAATCGATCTCAAGATTTCTCTTAATTCTACAAAATCTCAGCTCGTAGAGAATTCGGAAAGTTTTCAAAGCGAAGAATAGAGAAGGAGTTCTATTTATAGGAAATGAAGATCCTTATACTTCCTTATGCCCTTATTTAATTCTAAAAGGAAGAAGAAGAAGCTATTGGATGATGAAGACTTGGTTATCAAATCAATTCTTCCAACCTTCATCATTTGGAAGCTATAGATTTTGGAAAAGAAGAAGAGCTAACTATTAGCCTTTTATTTTCACGTGAATGAGAGAAATGAGACAATTCATTTGGGACACTCCTTAATACTCACATCATTTCCATATTATTAATATCATATATGGTTTATTTGATATTTTCCTCCAAATGTGCATATATACATACACTCACATAGAATTATATAATCCATGTACATTGGTTTATTTTAAATAATATTTTAATTAGGCTAATTATAAAATAGTTGGATATTAATCAATCAAATCGTTTTCCATAAAATTTATCATCTCAAATAAACCTAATTATCATAATGATAATTAATATCAATTATTTATAAACTCACCATTTATTTTCTCTTAATACTTCCCATTAAATCTCCCTTTGATTTAACTTCCCTAGTTATGCCACACAAGACGTAATTATATGAACTTAGTAATTAATAGTCCACAAGCTTATAATAATATAATCTCACAAAATAATATTATTCTTAATATTACATCATATAATATGGTCATGGAAGTAGTCTATTGCACCATGTTACATTTTATTATCTCACTTGTACATAATGCTAGCATACAAGCCTTTATATGTATGTATTCATATACTTCCTATATTATATAGTTACCATTGAAGTGTTCCACTTCATTTCATATCATATAGATGTAGCTATTATATAATATAAAACCATTGCACATACAATTTAATTCTTCAATTATTCATTCATTAAATTATTTAATGAATGCTTATTCCATCACTTTGCCACACTAGGCATATCACACTGCTTACATTAAGCTTATTACTTATTCTCATTACTTATTCATTTCCCACCACATTACTATAATCAAAATTATGTATTTCTCCATAACATAAGATGTTTTTTATCATGTTTTCTCTAAATATAAGAACTAATCATAATAACACGATTTACTCATTTTCTCAAGATATTATTCTTAATATAATATCTATGTATTATTAAAATATTTCCATACACGACACACGCATACACACTTATATATATAGAAAATAAGTTTATTTCCTATTATGATAAATTGTTTCCATCAACTTATATAGCAAATATGTTTTAATATATTTACCATATTACTTAATCACGCACATTACCTAAGTATTAAAGCTATATAAGGTAATATCAAAATAATATTCCCCTTTTATTAAAATAATCAAATGCTAGAATTTATTTTAATATCCTTTAGTAGAAATATACTATAATTATTTCTCTTTTCATTTCTATAGATTGTCTCAACACAATTTCTTTAATCTATACATTTAACCATATACTCAATATTAATCAATAAATCTCTAACCAATATTTATCTAAAGATATATCGATTTTCTTCTCTCGTCAACAACGTACATATATATACAAGTCTAAACCTAGAACACATTGAGTCTTTAATAGTATTCAATATAGTACTATTTGAGTGGTTTCCCACAAACAACCAACAAATTAGTTTCGTCTCAAATCACACTATTTTCACGTGAGTTAGATCGGTCACTAATTTGTATATACCTCCGCTCTCTGAAGGAATCGTTTAGCCCGACTCCTATACATCCACCATTAAAGATTACGGTTGCTTTGCCTTAGACTTGATACTTTACTGCGTACAATACTCAAGAAATTGGTGATTATCAAAGATATTTAATGTCACCAACTTACTATTATAAAATAATTTCAAATAAATTATTTAATATTGATAGATAATTTTATCCATCTTCTTACTAATTTATCTTTATAATTCATAATAAATATATAATAATGATATATTTATTAAACACATAAATCACTTATTGCATAGTTTATATTACCCCATACAACACCATTCCACATACCTCACACATATATATATATTCTTATTGAACCCTTCTCATTCCTTAAGAATTTTATTTACTAAATTCTTATTTTAATATTTTGAAAATTTGGGTTCTTACATCCTCTCCCCCTTATAAGGATTCCATCCTCGGAATCATGAAACCTCTCTCTACGGTGATATTACGAATATTACACATTCTTTTGAATAATTTTATCCATTCTCTTTTCGGAAGTTTTATTATAACTTGCTCACTTGCATTCTACCACATTCTCCTTTCTAAGGAACATTCTACTTACTACATTCATCCTTCAGAAGAATAAGAATCTTCCACGATTTTTCAATAATCGGGAAGTAGTATGAATAATCTTAGATTCCAAATTATCTTTGAGGGTCACAAGGTAGTGAACTCTTCTCTAGGTTTACAAATGCTTCAACAAAATCCTTCACATCGCAAAACCGTAGTGTTTATCAATCACAAAGACTGAAAACACCCTCCATGCGTACACTAGGTGGCCAACCTATTGTACCACTACGTTGGGCCACAACGTAGTGTTTTATAATGACTATATGAGTTACGCTTGGAACCATTGTCCCCGAAAACATGTCCCCTTATAGGGTTGTTCACCTCAGCTTTTCAACAACTGAATCCGCACCAGAGAAATCTGGTTTGGCATAATTACTCAAGAACGCTTGAATTCCATAAATATTTTTCAACAGCCGTCTAGCCGAATCAAATAGCTTAGACTTTTATCAACAACTCGGACTTCAATCAAAATAATTTAGCTAACTTAATTGACCTTCTTTATAATTTAAAAGAAAACCAAAAATTCTTTTATGACATCATGATGATATCGTCTTTAGATTAGTAGTACGTTGAGGATTCCGCCATTATGTGACTTTGTCATCATACTACATGCGTACCAAAATTGGTTGACGATCTTTTGATCACAACCAACACTAGGTTCATTTGCATGGATGACTCCATCGTTTACCATACATACACCATATCGATGATGATGCGTGGTTAGAAATACATTTTGAAAATTTTCAAATCATTTTGTCTTAAGCCAAAACAATTAGCATAAACATAAGAATAAAGGTATTATTTTTAAACATCATTGGTTCAATCACAAGATCCAATGTTTTTCAAGAAAAAAGAGGTGCGAATCCTCGTAGACGAAATCGATAAACTTTGAAAATCTAAAGCTAGAAGATTTAGAAAATCCACGTTTCTCCATCGACTTCAATCTTTACTACACCAAAATTTCTAACTTCATAACATATATATACCGTCTGAGTTCATCAAACTTACCACACTTTGGAAATTCGAAGAACTTGCCACAATTATATGAGTTTAAGAACTTATCCTAGTCGGATTATAGGCGTCCATTATTTGAGGGGTTCAAAAACATTTCATATAATTATGAGTCACTGAGCGTACCATTTGCATGAGTTTTAAGAACTCACGCGCCTAATCTTAATATTTTCTATCTTAATCTTAATAGTCTCTATCTATCAAATATGATATGAAAAGAATCACCTTCTCACCATAAGCATATCGATAAGCGCGACGACGATATTCCATTGATTATCATTTGTGAGGAATCGGCGTGAGCACAAAGCCTCGCCCACACAAAGGTTTGTCTGACTCGGCTCTCACATGAGTCCTCATTTGAAATCCCACTTAACTCTATCTTACTCTTAACTTTCTCTTTGCTCGTCTGAATTCTTTCGTATCTCATCACATCTGACTCCTCATGAGTTCATATAGTACCATTTCATTGTACAATCTCTTATAGCATCAAGCTATACACACTTAGTCGTTACAGACTATTTATCACTTCATAGCTCAATCCGATCACGTTGTGATCATTAATTTACCTTAGGGTTCTTTCCCTATTATCAACAAAACTCCACTTGAGTTCATTCTTATTATATTTGTTATATTTATCTTATAGACATCATCTGAACATTTTTATTATCGGAGTTAGGAAACTCCTGAATTATCATTCTCTTAGATACTTCAAGATTCTTCTTTGAATCTTCACTTATATATTTTAATCTTTATCTTTCTCTCTCTCTCGGGTTATAGCCTAAGGTACACTTACCTAAGTTTATAACCTCTGACTTTGATATCGACTGTGGCGCCCCAAATCCGGGTTCCTTCAAACCTCGGATTCGGGTCATACGCGATACTACTATCGTCAAACTATTTATATATTTTATTCATAACTTAATGAATAAAACTTTACTTATTACAATTTAGAATATAAATTCATTCCATTTCAGGATCGCATAATGACCCCAAACTTTTATAAGTTTCTAATCTTGGTCATTTACTATTCTGTATTACATCACATTCGATATTATATAAAAGCTTGAATAATTTAAACTTTTCAATCTCTTGAATAAAATCTTTTATTGATTTCATAACTTTGAACCAATTACAATTCTTGAATCAACTATATAATATGGTTCGATCTATTGGAATTCTTGTATAAGATTTTACATCTTGATTCGATATCCTCTATGTATTAACTAATACATCCTTACAATCTAACAAGTATTAAACATCATAAGTATATATCAAGTACACCCCTAGAACCTAAACATGGTTCAAGTAATAATCTAAATAGTATCCTTCCTCTTGAAACTATCTACTTTGTCAACAAAGAAGCACGAAATCTTTACCGTGAGTCTTTAACCTACAAAAGTGGTTATTTGCAAGGGTGTTCTCGACAGCCCAGCAATTCTAACAGTTTTCACGAGCACATAACATATAATAGCATATTTAGTTCATGCATTCATAATCAATTAATATTAACTACGCATGTTACTTCACACATAGCATGCATAGAAATTTACTTCACAAGCATATCATCAAAGTTCAACTTTCAACTTTCATACATATCTCATATGCATTTCATATATATACGTCAACATTATTATAGCAAAATATAGCTCAACTAACATTTATCGAATTCATATATCAAATAGGGCTGAAAGACTTGCTTGATTAAGTAGTTTATGAACTACGACTTAAACGCTTAAAGTTTATCGCACGCCGTGTATTCCTACATAGTTATATAATCATGGATTCATATCCATTAGTAACATATTTCATGCATTCTTAATATAATAATAAATATTACATTGTTTTCTAACTAGGTTTGTAAAACCTTCATTTCACTTTCTCATCATACTTTTAGAATTGCTATATGTATATATGGTATATCCTTAACCATCCGTACTTGACATCAACTTCATATACATTTATCACACACTTGACTTCGCTATGTGTTCGACACATATTTAAAGTTTATAGATCGTGATCTCGTCGTTCATATTCAAACTACTTAGTTTCATAATGATTTATTTCAATCGATAAAGCTTAACAACTTTCTTTAACAAGATTCGATGATATAAGCTTTTAAACCATATATTGGTACTAATAAGCCTCTACTAGTATGCTTCACATGTATATAGCATAGTTTATTTGAAAGCGTATATTTTAAATCACACTTGAAACGTCAATTCATGCTTAGCTAAAAGATGAACATAATAAATCATGTCTCTAGGGGCATAAGGCGTTCAAGTTCACTTTTAAAAGTTATTCTAGGCCAAGGTAAAGCAACTAGGTGCAACTTTTTTAATCTCATTTCATAGCTAACTAATCCATGTAATATGTATGTTATCATGTTTAGAACTTTAAGTACACAAGTTACTTTAAGTTCGTTCTTAAAGTTTCAAGTTTTCTTTAGAAATCATTTTCAACTAAGCTATTGTAAGTTGATAATAAGTAAAAGTGCAAAACTTTAAATCACTTCTCATTCTTAAGTATACTCATAACTTTCAACAAGATGTATGTGTTAAAATATCATAATTTCAAAGACTCGAGGTTAAATCGATGTTTGTTTCAAAAAACTCTAAGTTTCTTTTCAAAAACACATACTAAGCCATGCTAAAGCATTCTATAATGAGTAAGGTAATCTTATATGTCATGTCTATTATCATGCATTTTCATGTTACATCACTTAGAATAACATATTCCATAAATGGGAGCACTATACTTGCGTATGTGCTCGCTCGGCGCCTCGATGGCCTTCGATTACGTAACAGTCACAAAGATGACTATTTTGACCTTTCTAATGACCTCAAATTGAAACACTTAAAAAACAAAAGTTGTAGGTCTATTCGTTTCTAGTTCCGGATCATCTTGAATTTCCTCAATGGAGTTCGTATGAAAGCGTTATGGCCGTTTTAGCAAAAACATGTTACGTAGATTTTTCTCGATCTGTAATGAGACCACCCTTTGGCAGGGAGAGGTCTTGCCCTATAAATAGCCCGCAAAGGCGGGGCATAGCTCTTATAATTGCACAATTTCATGCTCTGCTGCTACAAAATAACAAGCCAAACTTATTTTCTAACCTTCATAATTTGAGTTATACATGTCCAAATTAGTCAGTTTTTCGATTCTATGGATTTGTAATTCATAGAACTACAACATACTATAATACCCATCAACTAACATAAACATTAACTAACCCAAATATGAATCTATAACTCATGTTCATGCTAAATGTTCATGTTTTTGACAATTTAGCGAATTAATTCACTCTGAATTAGTTTCTAAACCAAATTGGTTCGTTTAACTTAGTTGATTTCGTATTTGACTATATTAACAATATCTAACAACAATTCATGGATTATAACAATCCTTAGCCATCAATTTTATGACTCAAAAGACTACTTTTCTAAGAATATTTCATAAGAAATTGAATTTAAGAACAATAGTTCAAGAATTATACCATTCTTGAAGATTTAAGTTGATTGCCTTGAATCTTAACTTAGTACCGAGCTCTCTCCCATTTCTTCTTCTTTCTCACAAATTCAAAACTAGAATTCTTATCTCAAAATCTCAAATGGGAATAATGATGAGAAGGAGGTCTCTACATTTATAGAAGAAATTTATGAGAAAATGTTGGATTTTGCTTTTCCAGAAATCAAAACTAAAAGAAGAAGAAGAAGAAAGCTATTGATGATGAAGGAGTTTGGTGGAAAATCAAATCAACCACTCCTCTCTTCATCATTTGGAAGCTATAGATTTTGGAGAGAGAGAAGAAGAAGAGGTAGCTAGCTATTAGCCTTTTTCATTTCACGTGAATGAGAAGGAAAATGACACAATTTGGGACACTCCCTCTAAAACTTCGACATTCCATATTATTATTATAGCATACATGGTTTATTTGATATTTTTCCCCAAATGTGCATACATATATACACCCACTCACATAGAATTATATAATCCATGTACATTGGTTTATTCCAAATAATATTTTAATTAGGCTAATTATAAAATAGTTGGATATTCTCAACCCATCATTTTCCATAAAATTTATCATCTCAAATATACTCAATTATCATAATGATAATTAATATCAATTATTTATTAACTCACCATTTATTTTCTTTTTTTTTCCCATTAAATCTCTCTTGATTTAACTTCCCTAGTTATGCCACACAAGACATAATTATGTGAACTTAGTAATTAATAGTCCACAAGCTTATAATAATATAATCTCACAAAATAATATTATTCTTAATATTACATCTTATAATATGGTCATGGAAGTGGTCCATTGCACCATGTTACATTTTATTATCTCACTTGTACATAATGCTAACATACAAGCCTTTATACATATGTATTCAAATACTTCATATATATATTATATAGTTACTATTGAAGTGTCACACTTCATTTCATATCATATAGATGTAGCTACTATATAATATAAAACCATTGCACATACAAATTTAATTCCTTCAATTATTCATTCATTAAATTATTTAATGAATGCTTATTCCATCACTTTGCCATACTAAGCATATCACACAAGCTTACATTAAGCTTATTACTTATTCTCATTACTTATTCATTTCCCACCACATTTACTATAATCAAAATTATGTACTTCTCCATAACATAAGATGATTTTTATCATGTTTTCTCTAAATATAAGAACTAATATAATAACACGATTTACTCATTTTCTCAAGATATTATTCTTAATATAATATCTTTGTATTATTAAAATATTTATATGCACGACACACGTATACACTATATATAGAAAATAAGTTTATTTCTATTATGATAAATTGTTTCCATCAACTTATATAGCAAATATATTTTAATATATTTAACATATTACTTAATCACACACATTACCTAAATACAAAGTTATATAAGGTAATATCAAAATAATATTCCCCTTTTATTAAAATAATCAAATGCTAGAATTTATTTTAATATCCTTTAGTAGAAATATACTATAATCATTTCTCTTTCTCTTTCATATATATCACATAATTCATAATATATATATATATATATACATACATTCCTTTTATCCATTCCTTCTTATCGTGTATCAAATTACTCAATAATTCTCTAACCACTTTAAAGGTATATCGATTTTCTTCTCTTCGTCAACAACGCATACATATATACAAGTCTAAACCTAGCATTCATCGAGTCTTTAATAGTATTCAATATAGTATCTTTGAGTGGTTTCCCACAAACAACCAACAAATTAGTTTTTCGTCTCATCTACTTTTTTTCACGTTGAGTTAGTTAGATCGATCACTAATTAATTAGTATATACCCGCTCTCTGAAGGAATCGTTTAGCCCGACTCATATACATCCACCATTAAAGAGTAAGGTTGCATTTGCCTTAGACTTGATACTTACTCGTACCAATACTCAAGAAATTGGTGATTATCACAGATATTTAATGTCACCAACTTACTATTATAAAATAATTTCATATAAATTATTTAATATCAATAGATAATTTTATCCATCTTCTTACTAATTTATCTCTATAATTCATAATAAATATATAATAATGATATATTTATTAAACACATAAATCACTTATTGCATAGTTTATATTACTTTATGTAACACCATTCAACATACCTCATAACACACATATATATATATTCTTAATGAACCCTTCTCATTGCCTTAAGAATTTTATTTACTAAATTCTTATTTTAATAATTTCTAAAATTTGGGTTCTTACATCCTCTCCCCCTTATAAGGATTGGTCCTCGGAATCTTTGAAACTCCTCTACTACGGTGATATTACGAATATTACATATTCTTTTGAATAATTTTATCCATTCTCTTTTCGGAAGTTTTATTATAACTTGCTCACTTGCATTCTACCACTTTTCCTTTCTAAGGAACATGCTACTTACTACATTCATCCTTCAGAAGAATAAGAATCTTCCACGATTTTTCAATAATCGGGAAGTAGTATGAATAATCTTAGATTCAAAATTATGCTGAGGGTCACAAGACCGTGAACTCTTCTCTAGGTTTACAAATGCTTCAACAAAATCCTTCACACTGCAAACCAGAGTGTTTATCAATCACAAAGACTGAAAACACCCTCCACGCGTACACTAGGTGGCCAGCCTATTGTACCACTACGTTGGGCCGCAACGTAGTGTTTTGTAACGACTATATGCGTTACGCTCGGAACCATTGTCCCCGAAAACATGTCCCCTTATAGGGTTGTTCACCTCAGCTTTTCAACAACTGAATCCGCACCAGAGAAATCTGGTTTGGCATAATTACTCAAGAACGCTTGAATTCCATAAATATTTTTTCAATGATTATCTAGCAAGAATCAAATAGCTTAGACTTTTATCAACAACTCGGACTTCAATCAAAATAATTTAGCTAACTTAATTGACCTTCTTCATAATTTAAAAGAAAACCAAAAATTCTTTTTTATGACATCATGATATCGTCTTAGATTAGTAATACGTTGAGGATTCCGCCATTATGTGACTTTTGTCATACTGCAGTACCAAAATTGGTTGACGATCTTTCGATCACAACCAACACTAGAGGTTCAACTGCATGGATGACTCCATCGTTTACCATACACCATATCAATGATCGCGTGGTTAGAAATACATTTTGAAAATTTTCAAATCATTTTTGTCTTAAGCGAAACAATTGGCATAAACATAAGAATAAAGGTATTGTTTTTAAACATCATTGGTTCAATCACAAGATCAATGTTTTTCAAGAAAAAGAAGTGCGAATCATCAATACGAAATCGATAAACTTTGAAAATCTAGCGAGCTAGAAGATTTAGAAAAAGTTTTCCAGAAAATCCACGTTTCTCTATCTCTAACTCATCAATCTTTACTATACCAAAATTTCTAACTTCATAACATATATATACCCGATCTGATTCATCAAACTTACCACACTTTGGAAATTCAGGAACTTGCCACAATTATATGAGTTTAAGAACTTATCCTAGTCAGACCATAGGCGTCCATTCGCTGAGGGGTTCAAAAACATTTCATATAATTATGAGTCATGAACGTACCATGTGCATGAGTTTTAAGAACTCGCGCCTAATCTTAATATTTTCTATCTTAATCTTAATAGTCTCTATCTATCAAATATGATATGAGAAAAGAATCACCTTCTCACCATAAGCATATCGATAGCGCGACATCGACATTCCATTGATTATCATTGTGAGGAACCGAGCGTGAGCACAAAGCCTCCCCACACACAAAGGTTTCTACAACTCGGCTCTCACATGAGTCCTCAATTTGAAATCCACTTAACTCTATCTTACTCTTAACTTGCTCTTTCTTTGCTCGATCTGAATTCTTCAGTATCTCATCACATCTGACTCCTCATGAGTTCATATCGTACCATTTCATATAGTACAATCTCTTATAGCATCAAGCTATACACACTTAGTAAATTCTGGACTATTTATCACTTCATAGCTTTCAATCCGATCACGTTGTGATCATCAATTTACCTAGGGTTCTTTCCCTATTATCAACAAAACTCCACTCGAGTTCATTCTTATTATCTTTGTCATATTTATCTTATAGATAACATCTTAACATTTTTTATTATCGGAGTTAGGAAACTCTGAATTATCATTCTCTTAGATACTTCAAGATTCTTCTTTGAATCTTCACTTATATATTTTAATCTTTATCTTTTCTCTCTCTCAAAGTTATAGCCTAAGGTACACTTACCTAAGTTTATAACCTCTGACTTTGATACCAACTTTGTGGCGCCCCAAATCCAAGTTCCTTCAAACCTCGGATTCGGTCACCACGATCTTACTATCGTCAAACTATTTATATTTTTCATTCATAACTTAATGAATAAAACTTTACTTATTACAATTTAGAATATAAATTCATTTCCATTTCCAAGGATACGATAATGACCCCAAACTTTTATAAGTTTCTAATCTTGGTCATTTACTTATTCATGTATTACATCACATTCGATATTATAAAAATGCGAAATAATTTAAACTTTTTCAATCTCTTGAATAAAATCTTTTATTGATTTCATAACTTTGAACCAATTACAATTCTTGAATCAACTATATAATATGGTTCATTCTATTGAATTATCTGTATAAGATTTTACATCTTGATTCGATATCCTCTATGTATTAACTAATACATCCTTAAATACAACAAGTATTAAACATCGTAAGTATATATCAAGTACACTCCTAGAACCTAAACATGGTTCAAGTAATAATCTAAATAGTATCCTTCATCATTGAAACTATCTACTTTGTCAACCAAGAAGCACGAAATCTTTACCGTGAGTCCTTAACTTTTGCAAAAGTGGTTATTTGCAAGGGTGAGCTCGACAAAACGACCCAAACAATTCTAACAGTTTTCATGCATACACACATAGCATATAATAGCATATTTAGTTCATGCATTCATAATCAATTAATATTAACTACACATGTTACTTCTCACATAACATGCATAGAAATTTACTTCACAAGCATATCATCAAAGATCAACTTTCAAATTTCATACATATCTCATATGCATTTCATATATATACATCAACATTTCATAGCATAATATAGCTCAACTAATGAGTTATCAAATTCATATATCAAATAGGAAGGCTGAAAGACTTGCACGATTAAGTAGTTTATGAACTACGACTTAACTCGCTTAACGCTTATACGCACTTCGTGTATTCCTACTACGATTATATAATCATGGATTCATATCCATTAGTAATATATTTCATGCATTCTCAATATAATAACAATGTTACATTGTTTTCTAACTAGGTTTGTAAAACCTTCATTTCACTTTCTCATCATACTTTTAGAATTGCTATATATGTATAGGTATTCCTTAACCATCCGTACTTGACATCAACTTCATATACATTTATCACACACTTGACTTTCGCTATGTGTTCAACACATATTTAAAGTTTATAGATACGTGATCTCGTCGTTCATATTCAAACTACTTAGTTTCATAATGATTTATTTCAATCAATAAAGCTTAACAACTTTCTTTAACAAGATTCGATGATATAAGCTTTTAAACCATATATTGGTACTAATAAGCCTCTACTAGTATGCTTCATATGACATAGCATAGCATAGTTTATTTGAAAGCGTATTTTAAACCACACTTGAAACGTCAATTCATGCTTAGCTAAAAGATGAACATAATCGTCATGTCTAGAGGCATAAGGCGTTCAAGTTCACTTTTAAAAAGTTATTCTAGGCCAAGGTAAAGCAACTAGGTGCAACTTTTAATCTCATTTCATAGCTAACTAATCCATGAATATATGTTATCATATTTAGAACTTTAAGTACACAAATTACTTTAAGTTCGTTCTTAAAGTTTCAAGTTTTCTTTAGAAATCATTTTCAACTAAGCTATTGTAAGTTGATAATAAGTAAAGTAACTTTAAATCACTTCTCATTCTTAAGTATATACTCATAACTCAACAAGATGTATGTGTTAAAATATCATAATTTCAAAGACTCGAGGTTCGTCAATATTTGTTTTCAAAACTTTAAGTTTCTTTTCAAAAACACATACTAAGCCATGCTAAAGCATTCTATAATGAGTAAGGTAATCTTATATGTCATGTCTATTATCATGCATTTTCATGTTACATCACTTAGAATAACATATTCCATCGTCGAGAGCACTATACTTGCGTGTGTGTGCTCGCTCGACCCCTCGATGGCCTTCGATTACGTAACAGTCACAAAGATGACTATTTTGACCCTTCCTAATGACCTCAAATTGAAACACTTAAAGAACAAAAGTTGTAGGTCTATTAGTTTTTCTCTTTCCGGATCATCTTGAATTTCCTCAATCGGAGTTTCGTATGAAAAGCGTTATGGCCGTTTTAGCAAAACATTTCATCGATTTTTCTCAAGATCGTCAGTCGAGACCACCCCACACGGGCGAGGTCTTGCCTTATAAATAGCCCGTCAGGGGGGGGGCATAGCTATTGTTAACTCACGGATTTCATGCTCTGCTACAAAATAACAAGCCAAAAATCCTTTCTACCTTCATAATTTGAGTTATACATGTGTCCAAAATTAGTAGTTTTTGATTCTATGGATTCGTAATTCATAGAACTACAACATACTATAATACCCATCAACTAACATAAACATTAACTAACCCAAATATGAATCTATAACTCATGTTCATGCAAATGTTCATGTTTTGGATAATTTAGCGAATTTGTTCACTACTGAATTCGTTTCTAAACCAAATTGGTTCGTTTAACTTCCGTTGATTTCAGTATTTGACTATATTAACAATATCTAACAACAATTCATGGATTATAACAATCCTTAGCCATCAATTTTGTGACTCAAAAGACTTTTTCTTGTTATTACTAAGGATTTCATAATCTTGAAATGAAGAACAATATATGTATTACAATTAAGAATCAACATGCTTTCACCATTTATACCGATTTGATTTTAGTTTTAGAAACATAGAGGAGAAGAAGTTAGTACCTTTGAAGAGCTCTTATACTTCATATGCTTATTTCTTCTTCTTATCAGATTTGCCAAATTGCAAAAGCTCTCTTGACATTCCCTTATCTCTCAACCTCAATGACTCTCTATTCTACTATCCTTCCATAGCCAAGATCTCAGACATCTCAACAAAAGAAAATAAGATGAGAGAGTCTCTATTTATAGAGAAAGTGTTATCCAAGCAATAACTTTGCCCTAGAAATCAAACTAGTGGAAGGAAGAAGAATTCATTAGACAAGAAGGAGTTGTTGGATGGTAGTTGATTCACATCATTATGCCCACTCCCCTTTTCATCATTTGGAAGCTATGGATTTTGGAGAAGGAGAAGCAAGCTAGCTAGCTAGGCTTTTTGCATTTCACGTGAATGGAGAAAATGACTCTCAATTTGGGACAACTCCTTAAAACTCGAAGATTCCATATTATTAATATAGCATACTTAGGTTTATTTGATATTTTCCCCAAATGTGCATATATATATTACCACTCACATAGAATTATATAATCCATGTACATTGGTTTATTTCAATAAATATTTTAATTGGGCTAATTATAAAATAGTTGGATATTCTCAACCCATCATTTTCCATAAAATTTATCATCTCAAATAAATATACCCAATTATGATAATTAATATCAATATATATTAACTCCTCATTTATTTTCCCATTAAATCTCCCTTTGATTTAACTTCCCTAGTTATGCCACACAAGACATAATTATGTGAACTTAGTAATTAATAGTCCAAGCTTATAATAATATAATCTCACAAAATAATATTATTCTCAATATTACATCTTATAATATGGTCATGGAAGTAATCTATTGCACCATGTTACATTTTATTATCTCACTTGTACATAATGCTAACATACAAGCCTTTATACATATGTATTCAAATACTTCATATATTATATAGTTACTATTGAAGTGTCACACTTCATTTCATATCATATAGATGTAGCTACTATATAATATAAAATCATTGCACATACAAATTCATTCCTTCAATTATTCATTCATTAAATTATTTAATGAATGCTTATTCCATCACTTTGCCACACTAAGCATATCACACAAGCTTACATTAAGCTTATTACTTATTCTCATTACTTATTCATTTCCCACCACATTATTATAATCAAAATTATGTACTTCTCCATAACATAAGATGTTTTTATCATGTTTTCTCTAAATATAAGAACTAATCATAATAACACGATTTACTCATTTTTTCTCAAGATATTATTCTTAATATAATATCTTTGTATTATTAAAATATTTACATGCATGACACACGCACACACTATATATAGAAAATAAGTTTATTTCTATTATGATAAATTGTTTCCATCAACTTATATAGCAAATATGCTTTAATATATTTAACATATTACTTACTCACACACATTACCTCGCATAAAGCTATATAAGGTAATATCAAAATAATATTCCCCTTTTATTAAAATAATCAAATGCTAGAATTTATTTTAATATCCTTTAGTAGAAATATACTATAATTATTTCTCTTCCACCAAATCACATCTCAAGGTATATATATATATAATATATACATTTAACCATATTTAATATTCCCTTCTTCATGTATCAAATTACTCAATAATATTAACCACTTTAAAGGTATATCGATTTTCTTCTCTAAATCAACAACGTACATATATACAAGTCTAAACCTAGCACTCATCGAGTCTTTAATAGTATTCAATATAGTACCTCGAGTGGTTTCCCACAAACAACCAACAAATTAGTTTTTTCATCGTCTCATCTACACACTATTTTCACGATTGAGTTAGATCGATCACTAATTCATATATACCTCGCTCTCTCTGAAAGAATCGTTTAGCCCATAATTTAATGTCTCCTATACATCCACCATTAAAGAGTAAGGTTGCATTGCCTTTAGACTTGATACTTACTCGCATTTATTAATACTCAAGAAATTGGTGATTATCACAGATATTTAATGTCACCAACTTACTATTATAAAATAATTTCATATAAATTATTTAATATCAATAGATAATTTTTATCCATCTTCTTACTAATTTATCTCTACAATTCATAATAAATATATAATAATGATATATTTATTAAACATATAAATCACTTATTGCATAGTTTATATTAACCCATGCAACACCATTCCACATACCTCGCATAACACATATATATATTCTTAATCGAACCTTATCATGCCTTAAGAATTTTATTTACTAAATTCTTATTTTAATAATTTCTAAAATTCGGGTTCTAACCAATTCATAGTACAAACCGACACCCAAGAATCTTGTTCTCTATGTATTCCTCTCGATCACGGGTGATCTCATCATATATATTAAGATTCATTTCTATATTTTGATCGTTTTGTTTACGATCTCTATCACACACTTTTAGTCTCTTAGACTATTATCATTATTCCTCCATCATTTTAACTTTATTTTGAGTTAGGAACTCTATATCTTATAAATTAGGTCTTTGAATCATCCCAATAACTCTATTTGAGTTAGTACTTATCCTATCAGCTTATTAGTATATTCCTACCCAAGGTTCTAACCTACTATTGGCCCGAATCAAGATATCAGGTTCGATCATTCTATACAACTATTACTATTTCGGAAGATATAACCATAAATTGTTTATACATTACATAACACACTATTCCCCAAGGTAGAGTAACCTTAACTTAATACATAAATCATAACTTATTTAACACATACCATTATTATTATACTACACTATTACAAAACTAATCGCGACATTAACTTTAAGTTGGGCTGCTTTTAACCTTTCAGATTGTGATTTATTCGCCTTAATCTGCAATGTTTTATCATGATATAGCAAGGGTGAGCATAAGGATTGCCCAAATAAGTTTAAGTTCAACAATATAACAATATATCATGATTGAAAGAGTCTGAATAATAAGCTGGCTATAATTCAACAATATAATTGTGAACTAGCATGAACAAATTTATGACTGAACAAGTATTATACATGAACAAATATATCTGAACTAACTGGTAATGAAGGTGATCAGCCTTTCATACCGATTTATATACTTAATATATACAGAGTACAATTCATGGCAACCAGCAATGATTAACAATAAGCTTATCCGAATAAAACACTCTTAATAGAGTTAAGTAAAACAAACTTGTCTAAACCGTTGATTACCGCTACGCAATTTATATCGCCTTATTCGAAGACCTAATATTAGTAATATAGATCTCCAATATTAGAATAATATCATCACAATATAGTACTATTATATATGTATATATACATACATAGAATAACCTAAACACATAACATATAACACATATCAGTCTATAACACACATAAGACTCAGTATGAGGTCAAACTATTTCAGTCTGACTTGAGTTCGACAAAGTTTTAACGTCCCGACGGTCTAGTCGGACTTTTATCGAGTCTAAGCTCAATTAAACTCTGACTTAACACTTAACAATTATCTCAGATAATTTATTATCAGTCAAAATAATTTTCATAAGTTCGTAATAATTTTTAAATAATTATTACTATTTATCTTGTATTTTCAATCATTAAAATTGTATTTAAACGAATTAAATACCACATAATTCTTTTATCATTAATATTTATTTATTATCAAATATTAATGAAATACATGTCATAATATTATAATATATTTTTAATATTACTAAGTATCGTTAATCCCTTAAAATCATTTAAATATAATTTTAAACACTTAAATTCTTTATCCGATAATTGCTATTAATATTAAAATATTAACATTTTCCGATAAAATATCAAAAGTTATATTTTATAACTTAAAATATGTTTATAATACTTAAATCATTTTTATATGATTTATAAAGCATTAATTCTATTTTTCCATAATTTATTTAATACATTTATTAAATAACTTAATTACCATTAATATTAATTAATTAATGAATTTCATCACAAAATATTAAAAGTCACTAAAAATAACTTAAAATATTTTATTTTACCATAATATTATTTTTCATGATTTTTTATGTATTTAAAATCATTTTAAATCATTTATTTAATATTATAATTAAATAAATAGATACCTTTTATATTCCAAAATATTAAATATTTATGAAATATACTCTAAATAATTAAAACTATTTTTAATTTAAAATAATTTTTTTTAATTTATTTTGTATTTTAATAATTAAAAACTATTTTTTTCTATTTTAATCAATTTTCGGAAAATAAAAATAATAAAGCTGTCGCTAAAGGCCTCTATAACTTACGTAATCTGGCCGCTATAGGTGTTCTTGGCCTGTTCTTGAGTGTTCTTGAGCTTCATCGGTAGTTAACGAGATGGGTGGTTTGACCAGTGATAGATTCTTGATCTTCTTGTTTCTAGGCAATCTAATGTATTGATGTTGTAGTATAAGTTTAATACTACTATCATTGATCAATTTCATGTCCATAACATATATGAGAGATCTAGGTTCTGGAATATCATGTCAGAGCTGTTCTTCATTTCTGGGTTTTCCAGAAATGAAGAACAGTTGCTAGGCCCTAATTTGAAGCCTCATAACTTGAGATATGGGTCAAGTTTGTCTGATCTAATGGTCCCTTCTCGTAGGGGAGATGTTAGGCTATAATAATATATCAACAGAATAACATTAAAACATCCAAAGCATAAGATCCAAGGCAGTCAAACTAGGGGTCAAAACTCGGTTCTTGAAGATCTGGGTTTCCCAAAAATCTTCATCCGGTCAGTTGGTCAACGGTGGTTTGACCATAAATTGCTACGTTCCTGTTACAGATCTGGGTGATCTAAGGACATATATATGTACTCCTCATGATGACTACAATAATCAAACAAACAAATGGTTATAACATTTAATGTAAGCAAGATCTAGAGCCCGAAAATGGTTGTCGAGTTTCGGAAAATGGGTTACCCGAAACCAGACTTTGTGTTCTAATAACGCTGTCAACCGATCATAACATTCGATCTACACATGATCTGGACTTGATTCAAGTTCCAGATCAGAGTCCTTACAACATACTTCAAGTACAAACTCTTAAAACACATAAACAATTAACAAGAACGGATCTAGAGGCCCTGACATTAGGCTGTCAGGCCTTATTTTTAATTTTTTTCCAGATTTCTTAAAATGCTAATTTCGAGGACTTTGATGGTATGGATCTGAGATTTTACAATCCAGATCACTTATAGACACCCTCTAACACAACTTTAAATAATAAATCTTAACAACTAACACCAGATCATGAAATTTTAGAAATTAGGGTTCTTATACCTTTTGAGGCTTTGATTCTGATTCTGATCTATGAATCTGTTATTGGTAAGCTAAGAGATGATTTTGTCTTAACTGCTCACTCATTTTCTTTCTCATTCCCGAAATTCTAGAGAGAGAAGGCTTGGAGAAAAATGAAATGTCAAGTGACTTTCTCTCTCTTTAATCTCTTATAATTTGTATGATGCAATGCTTTGTGGCTGTCATATTGGCTGAGATTGCTGGATATAAGAGTCACAAGCTAGGCTTAGGGTTGCTCACCAACTCAAGATAGGGCAAGACTTGCAAGAAATCTTCAATTATGCAATAATGGTAGAATGGTTATTTGGACTTTTATTTTAATGGCATAATGGACATTGTCCAAACCCTTAAGGTTTAGGGTTTGGCTAGGTTTTAGGGTTTGGAAAAATTTAGGGTTTAGGGTTTGAAAAATTTAGGGTTTGCAATTTAATTTCTAAAATTTCCAATTTAGGTTTTCAAAAATAGAAAATTAATATTTCTAAATTATAATTAGAATCTTCTAATTATATAAAAATTTCTTAATCATTACTTAAATCTTTCTAATTAGGATTAGCATTTCCTAATTACCATCCCTAATTAAGCAATTAGGGTCAATATCACGGATTAGGGTTTACAACCCAAAATTAGGGTTTCTAATAGAAAATTAATTTTTCAAAAATAGAAATTAGATTCTCGTAATTAAATTAGGGTTTTCTAATTACTTAACTTGAAAATTAGGATTATGGTTTCCTAATTAACATTACAATTATTAAATTAATAATTAGATTTTCCCCAATTATAAATTAGGGTTACAAATCCCAAAATTAGGGTTTTCTAAATTTTAAATTAAGGTTTTCTAATTAATTAAGCTTTACCCTAATTAATATACTAATTAATAACACTTAAGCAATATAATAATCATTTAAGTTCCTAGATTAGGATTTTAAATTCCCGAATTAGGGTTTCGGATTCCCGGAACTAAAATTAGGGTTTCTAGAACCGTTTTTAGGGTTTCTTGTTTAACGCTTAGGTTATCTAACCGAACGTTGACGTTCTTAATATATACTTAGGGTTTGTTACAGATATCGTTTATCTGGTCAACCCTTGACCCTTAACCACACATCGCATATACATACACGTAACATAAACGCTTATTCCCTTAATCCTGAATAATTCACCTAGATTCTTCACAGGATTTTGAAATCCTCAAAATTCTATCTTAAAAATATCAAACGCATACACTTATTTTCTGTTTAGGTTCTAATATCGAACCTTAAATCATTAATTAAAAATTTTAAAAATATTCAAAATTCTCGAGTTGTCACAGTTCTTTAGAACAAGTTCTTACACAGCAACTGAGTAACAACCATCAAGAACTCAACATTATCAACCAACTGAAGAAGAGTACCAAGTCTGCAGGACTTGAAGAGTTCGTAGTGAACTATAAGAAAGCCACGTCTGTTGGACTTGAAGAGTTCAAGAGTGAACTAAGAAGTTCCTGATCGGTGGGTGCAGAAGGAATCATGTGATCGTGAAGTTGTAATGTACATCCTTAGTGGATATCCTACTCGTTGAGTAGAAGAGTGGACTAGGAGCTTTAAGTGCTCTAAACCACTTAAAACGACAGTGTCTTTTACGTTCATGCCATAACTGCAATATCTATTATATATGCCATAACTGCCTCACTCTCATAACTCCACTGCTTGGTAAAGAAGATTAAAACAAATATTAATTCCGCTAAGTTTTAATCATTATCAAAGAACTAGTTTACAACGAAATGATTTTTTAAATATCTATTCAACCCCCCCCCCCCCCCTTCTAGATAACTATTGTGCCAACTAGGAACTAACAATTGACTTTAACATTTCATTCTTTCAACATATATATAACACATCATGCTCTATATAATAAAGATTTAAAACAGTTAAACATCAAGTTCACATAGCAAATAGGAACTGAAAGACTTGTTTGGCTCATAGACTACCAGTTACAATAGCTTACTGCCTTGCGTTTATCCTACAATAATTTATAAGTTCATATATACAAGCATCAGTTACATATATACAATAAAATCAATTAGATTGCATTGACTTTTCATCTTGTTCTTTTATTTCAAAACATTACCTTCTAATCGTCACTCGATGTTCAATCTAGTGTTTAAGTCTTGTTACGACATCTCTTTATTTCAATCAGTTTAATTACATTAAATTTTCCTTTTCATTCTCATTACATTCCCCTTTAATTGACACTTGACATTCAGTTAAGTCTTTAACCTTGTCTTTATATCATCTTAGATATATAATGTTTGTTAACATTATTTTAGTTAATCTTCGTCTCGTATTTCTTTGTACTTCTCTTTTAGTCGACACTTAGCGTTCGGTTAAGTCGTCATAACTTGATATTACATTATATTAATGTATTATCTTCATTAAAGTTAATTAAATCAACTTCCATCTCATGCTTTTAAATTACTTCATTCTAATGGTTACTTAACATTTAGTTAAGTTCTTATAATCTTGCATCTACATCTTTTTAGATGTATATTAGGTTAGTTAAATTATTTAACTTAACCTTCCTATCAATATTTAAATTTTATTATATACTTTTAAGTTATTTCTTTTAATTGGTTCTTAACAAGTGGTTAAGTTCTTCACTTATGTCTCTACATCATTATCCTGCATGCTAAACTAGATTAGACCCTTGCTTAACAATCCTCAAATAAATGACTTATCTCGCTTAGAGCTCAGGGCATTACAGCAATTCTAGGCCTGAAGCAAGCCTCGCACCGCCAAGAATCGCTATTTGGTGCAGACTTGCAGAAGACCAACGGTGCATCATTTGCATGTTTATGGTAACTGCTACAATGTAGCATGGCTGCCAGTATTACATGACGAAGCGCAGCAGCCTGCTTTCACGCTCGACTTCCAAAATCCACCTAATCGTCACAGAATTCACAAAACCTAGCACCTAATTGTAAGACCCCAAATTATTAATAAATGAAATTTAATTCCTCTATTTATTATTTTGAAATAGTAAGGGTTGATTTGATTAATGTGGTTAGTTATGGGTAAAATGCGCAAATATTTCAAATAAGCAAGTGGTTATAAAATACTCATTGTTGTCGAAGAATATTCGTTTGGTCGTGGAATATTCTTGCTAGAGGGGAATATTCGTATTTACGATTTGCCAAGTAAATTTTGTGTGGGCCCCATAACGAAAAAGATGATTGGATGAAGAAAACGACAAGTATAAGTTGTTTATAAATAACTGGCAGTAGTTATTATCATTAATCATCGTTGGAATACCCCGTTGGTTAAAACACAAGAATATGGCGTTGTTGCAGACAAGAAGTTACACCAGATTGCACCAATTATTGATTCTTACGTAAGAAGGCACTACTCAATAATTGTTATAGTAATTATCGTCAAATATTTTATTTTATCGATTCAATAATTGTTGCATTGATATTCTATATTATCGTTGTTTCAATAATTGTCACTACACAAGATTTTCCATTATCGAAGCTAATAATTCATATTATCCTAATAATATTATTAGATAACATTATTGGCAATGTCTAGAAAGTTCGTCTAAGGAGAGGTTTGGTCACCTAATCAAGGCTACCAAGAAGGAGAAATTCTTATCGAAAGCCCCTCTTTCTGGAACTACCGTTGGTTGTCAAGATTGTGATTCTCGTAATATTATTTATGAATAATTAATTATTGATTTATATGATGAGAAAATATTAATTTTATGTGGATATAGATTGAGAAAATTTTTAATGTGACAATTGTTAAAAATTAATATTTTATCTTTTTCTGATAAAATAATTTATTTAAATATATTATTTTAATAATATATTAATGGTGATATTTTTACAATGAATGTGGGATATATGAGTATATGATGAGGAAGAGTATTTTGTGGCATTAAATGATTAACACATATTTTGTGTGTCGGTGGACCCCATTTCTTGAATGAAATTTGATTATAGCCTGTAGAATCGCCCGTTTGTGGATTTCAGTCAATTTCTGTTTGGAATTTGGAAATATTTTCTTCTACAAAGTTGTAGATAATTAAATTTCCTATGAAAAAGACATGTTGTTCGAATTTTTCTGACAAAAGGGCTATTTATCATGAATTATTGAAGTTCCGAAATAATTAATTTTTGGAAGTTTTAGTTATTTTTTTAAGAAAAATGTTTTTGTTCAATTGAGTGAGCTTACATGTGTTATCAATGTGTAGAATTCAGATGTCTAGAGGTGGGCTAAGGAAAATTATATAAATATATTATTATTTTATTAAATTTTCTACTTTGGTGTTCTAAGCATTTTCCTATAAATAGGGTGCTTAGGTTAGAATTGAAAATCACACCAGAAACTGAAGTTTTCTCTCTATTTCTCTCTCAATATATTGAGCGTATTTTTGTGAGTATTTTAGTACTTTGAGTATTGCTATACGGTGCAAGTTCTTTCAGCACTATATCTAGTATTCAAGTCAGAATTTCTATCCTTTTGAGGTAAGGGATGTTATTTTTTTCGTAAATGATATTATTTCTTCAATATCATTATGCCGAAGTATTGATCTGAACATTTTATTAAATTTGGAACTTTTTCATGTAGTGGTTACTATTCATGAGTTACTATTCATGGGTTACTATTCACGAGTTACTATTCACGAAGCATGATGATTTTCTTGTGGAATTTCTATCTTTTGGTGTCGGAGTTACTATTCACGATATATTTAGACTATTCACGATACGAGACTATTCACAATAATACGACACTATTCATAGAAAAATTAAATTTTTATTTTCGTCAAAATATCTATTATGGATACTAGCTTTGATTGTATCCATGTTTTGATCATTCTTGAATTTTACTCCACTATGATTATTTATGAGATATTTTTGGACATGGAATAGTTAAAATACTTAATCCTTAATATTTATTCTTTTGTTTCATCGGATTCGCTTTTCTTTAAAATATTTTTCATCATCCTCACCCTAAATGATGATATAATTGAATATCTTTGGCTTTCAAGTGCAAAGATTAATGATTTCGATGAATATCTTTGGCCCGTAGTAAAGATGAACAGTGTTTAGATGAACATAACTAATCGATGAATATCTTCGACTCAGTAGTAAAAAAGATGAATATTTGATTTCAAATATATATTAATTGATGTTACAGGATAAAAAATAGACGATGAACTTTTAAATTCATATATGAAGATAGTAGATTTCATTATCTACTTAACTCTTTTAATGAATTATTATTTCCGCTGTAAATATTGATTTAAAACTTGTTGTCTATTGTATTCTATTAGATTTTTCTCCCGTTGAAGACTAACGATAATTTGTTCTATATTATCTTAGTCATAATATTCTTTATCGGGCTAGTTGAGCTCACCCTTTTCCTTGTTGTTCCATTTTTCTTCTCAGAGGCGAGAATATAAGCGAGAACTAGTCGGTGTGGAGTAATGGTTCAAGAAGTTGGTTTTAGTAGTCCTCATTATTTTGTAAAATAGTGTATCAATAATTTTAATGAGGACTCCTTTTGAGTTTGATACTCTCTATTAGACAATATTTGTATTTAAACTCACGCTTTATGTGTCGTATCTTGCATTTACACAATTGTATTAATGAAGTTGTAGTTGTTTTCGCATTCATGTATTTGGTGACTCAGAATGGGTTGTGGATTGGACCTATTTTGGGGACGCCACAGTTGGTATTAGAGGTTAGGATATGATCTCTCCAAGTGAGATCGGGGAATAGAACAGAGGGGAGAGACGAGTAAATCCTTCGCTAAGTGTGTCCTACCTAAGCTTATTTATTTGTTGGTCGGTCATAATATAGGGATATTATGTGATATGTTAATTTGTTAAATTAACCCTTGTTTTATGGAAGATTTGAGAATGTCGATCGAGAATGTTAACAAATGGAGTAAATGAAACTGTGGAAACGCTGTACTCACCAACGAGGAGAAACGTGCAACAGTCGGGCAATGTTCCTCCCGTAAACAACACCACCAAGCGAGATGATGAACGATGGGATGTTTAGAAGCTTTTTGCAGCTCATGCAAAATCGCACGAGGAGACTCGTGTTCAAAATACGTGAGGAAATGATAGCAATTCATGGTTTGTCACAACCCAAGCGCTTCAAAGAGTTGGGACCACCGTAATTTATTGGAAAGCCGAATCTGATCAAGGCAGAGACGTGGGTTAAACAAATTATCAAGATATTCGATGTCATGGGATGCACGGAGGAATGAAGGTTCCATTCGCCACCTTTATGTTTCCGTGGGCGAAGGCAGATCATCTGTGGGAGTCTGTGAAGCGCACTCCATCCAAACCAAGACTCAACATGTCTTGGGAGACATTTCAGAATCGTTCAATGACAAGTACTTTCCCGAAAGTATTCGCTATATGAAGGAGGTAAGAGTTTATTAGATCGAGAAGAATAACAATGACGGTGTCCCAAAGAAGAGGCGTAAGTTTCTTTGAGTTGTCTGTGTTTGCACCTCATTTGGTGGAGAATGAGGAACGATGACGCGGATGTTTCTTAGAGGTTTGAAACCCAAGATACGCCAATATCTCATTTCTCATAAATTTTCTCTATTCAAATGTTATCAATGTGGCTCAATTATTAGAGCGAGATAACGAGTACTACCAACCGAGGGACCATAACCAGATCATACCGGTGGATGCTAGCCATCAAGAACAACGATAACCAATGGAGAAAGAAAATACGGACAAGAGCGGTAACCACTCTGGTGGTAATCGTGGCCATGAAAATAGAAGAAGCGAGTTGGGGAGATTTTAAAAGAGGAGATTCAAACAATGACAATGTGAAGACGTTAGCACCAAAGAAGAATCGTTTCAAGGGAGGAGAACGATCACCGGTCATATGCTATAAGTGCGAAAAAGAAGGACATATCAGCCCAAACTGCCCACAACAGTTTAAGGTATGTTATAACTATGGAAAGGAAGGACATATCGCCGAGATCAGCATCAGAAATAAACCAAGTCCAATGGGGATGGTGACTCAAAAGGTCTTTCCCGTAAAAGTCAAAGTCAACGATTCTTGGAAGAGCGTTTTTCGTGACTGGTCAGAATGCGAGGAACCCAAACGAGGTTAGCACGGGTTAGTTAATTATAAAATTTTGAGAAGTCTATACCTTATTAGATACCGATTCTACCCATTCATTTATTTCTCCCGCTTGTGCTCAACGCTTAAACTGACTCGAGAAAAATTAGACTTTGATTTATCGTGGAAACTCCGTTAGAGAAACTTTCATCACATCCATCGCTTATAAATCTTGTTTGATCCAAGTAAGCACCATCACATTACCCGTTGATCTTATCTCTTTAAAGATACTTGCTTTTGATGTGATTTTAGGATTGATTAGTTAACTACTCATCATGCCAAATGATTGCTGTAAGGTCGTTGTTTTCATATTCCGTTATTCAATTCAAGCAACCAAACCATTGAAGTCAAACTTTCATATCGTCAGAAAGTCATTTGTTTATTGAAAAGAGGATGTCAAGCTTTCTTAAATCTGAACAAAAATCGATTTGAATGATATTTCTATTGTTAGTAAATCCGACGTACTTCAAAGTGTGATATTGAATTTTGTATCGACTTTGAACCCGTAAGACAAAACCATTTCTAAAATCTCATATCGAATGGCTCCTATGAACTTCGTGAGTTAAAAACCCAACTATAGAAGTTGATAACCGAGCCTCTATCCGGTGACTTCTTTTTGTGGAATGCACCCAAGCCGCACTCTTCGTAGGGGACGCCATATTCGTGCGATAGTAAATCGATAGGTGTCATTGTGACGTGATATCCAAGATTGGGATACGAGTCATAGTTGAGAGCAACCTAAGTCAGAATCAAAATACGTAGCTTTCAGGCTTAGTTGGTTATTATTATCGGAGATTCAAGGATATTCTCGAATCGCTATTCCATTAACTCAAATTTTGACTCAGAAAGATATCAAATTGTAATGGAGCGAGGAATGCGAGAAGAGTTTCCAAGATCTCAAGAGGAGACTCATTTTAAGACTGCTTTGGACAATACCATCCGGTTCGGATGGATTTGTTATCTACAACGATGCTTTGTGCAAAGGGTTAGGATGTGTTATCATGCAACGTGGGAAAGTCATAGCTTTATGCCTCGCGACAACTTAAAGAATATGAGAGGAATTATCCTACTCATGATCTAGAGTCAAGCAAAGCAATCATTTTCAAGGCTAAAGATCCGGAGGCACTATCTATATGGGGAGAAAGTGGAGATATATTCGCACCATAAAAGCCTCAAATATTTCTTCACCCAAAAGGAACTTAACACGCTAAGAACGACGTTGGTTCGAAATTGTTGAAAGATTATTACCACCACACTATTCAATACCATCATGGAAAAAAAAACGGTAGTCGACGCGGCCGTTGAGTAGAAGATCATATGCAGGAACGAGTACGATGATGTCAAGTATACGCATAGAACCAACTTTAATCGATAAAGTTAAAGTTGCTCAAGCCACAAATTCGGAGATGATGCGTATGAAGAAGAAAGTACAAGAAGGTATTTTTCCAGAAGCAAGAATCGATGAAAAAGGAATACTTCAAGTCCACTCCAGACTTTGTGTTCCTAAGGATTCTGACTTGAAGCATAGAATCATGATGGAGGCACACAACACACCGTTTGAAATCCATCCTGGGAGTACCAAAATGTATCATGATCTTCGACATACATTTTGGTGGAACAATATAAAAAGAGAGATCGCAAAGTTTATATCGAGGTGTTTAACTTGTCAACGTATAAAGGCAGAGCATCAAGTGCCAAAAGGTCCATTGCAACCACTTGAGATTCGGAAATGGAAGTGGGAACACATTACCATGGATTTCGTTACGGGTCTTCCCACGGTTTCTCAAGGCATAAATGCGATTTGGGTTATTGTTGATAGATTAACCAAGTCTGCCCATTTCTTACCACTACGGGAGACTTATTCCCTTAAACATCTTGCTAGTATGTACGTGAATGAGATTGTGAGGTTGAATGGCATGCCAATATCCATAGTTTCGGATCGTGACCCAAGATTCACTTCTAGATTTTGGGTTAGCTTGCAAAAAGATATGGGCACGGATTTATGGTTCAGTTCGGTATACCATCCTCAAACGGACGGACAATCATAGAGGACTATTCAAACTCTTGAAGATCTATTAAGACTTTGTGTCCTCGATTTCAAAGGGAGTTGGGATAAGTACCTACCATTGGTGGAATTCTCCCACAACAACAAAGCTTATCGTGCAAGTATAGGAGTGGCTCCATTCAATCATCAGATGGACGAAAGTGTCGCTTCCAAAGATGTTGGGATGAGGTAGGAGAAGCAACGTTGTTGGGACCAGAGTTGGTACGAATGACTACAGAGAAGATCCAAACGATTCGACAACGATACAAAACCGCAGGATCGATAAAAGAGTTATGCGGATCTTCATCGAAAGGACGTGGAATTTAGTATCGGGGATCATGTATTGTCAAGGTGTGGCTCCATGGAAAGGAGTTACAAGATTTGGGGAAGAGAGGAAAGCTCAATCCACAATTTATGGTCCATTTCAGATTCTCGACCGAGTAGGAAATGTGGCCTATAGACTCGCTAAGTTATTCTCCAAGTATGTCTCGTGTTCATAATGTTTTTCATATATCTCGCTTCAGAATATGTGAAAGACCGAACCATGTTATCGAAGTTAGAACCGACGAGATAGCCAAGACTTAACGTATTTAAGAGGTACTTGTCAAGATCTTGGATAGAAGGAGCATGTCCTACGACGAAGGTCATACCACAAGTTAAAGTTTTGTGGAGAAACCATGCTATCGAGGAAATGACCGGGAGTTGGAAACGAAATGAAAGCGAGGTATCCTCATCTTTTCAAACACTGTGTACGTGACGCCAATTTCGAGGACAAAATTTTATAAGGAGGGAGGTCAGAAGACCCCAAATTATTAATAAATGAAATTTAATTCTCTATTTATTATTTTGAAATAGTAAGGGTTGATTTGATTAATGTGGTTAGTTATGGGTAAAATGCTAAATATTTCAAATAAGTAAGTGGTTATAAAATACTCATTGTTATTTCGGAGAATATTCGTTTGGTCGTGGAATATTCTTGTTGCTTGGGAATATTCGCAGACGACGACGCAAATTTTTGTGTGGACCCCCATAACTGAAAAGCGATTGGATGAAGAAAACGACAAGTATAAGTTGTTTATAAATAACTACAGAAGTTGTTATCAAGTAATACTATTGGAATACACTTGGTTAAAAACAGAAGAATACGCATTGTCAGACAAGAAGACACCAGATTGCACCAATTATTGATTCTTACGTAAGAAAGCACTACTCAATAATTGTTACAAAGAATTATCGCTCAAGATTTTATTTTATCGATTCAATAATTGTTGCGATTGATATTCTATATTACTATTGTTTCAATAATTGTCACTACACAAGATTTTCCATTATCGAAGCAATAATTCATATTATCTCGAATAATATTATTAGATAACATTATTGGCAATGTCTAGAAAGTTTCGTCTAAGGAGAGGTTTGGTCACCTAATCGCACGCCAAGAAGGAGAAATTCTTATCGAAAGCCCCTCTTTCTCGGGAACTTCCCGGTCATTTCAGATTGTGATTCTCGTAATATTATTTGTGAATAATTAATTATTGATTTATATGATGAGGAAAATATTGATTTTATGTGGATATAGATGGAGAAAATTTTTAATGTGACAATTGTTGAAAATTAATATTTTATCTTTTTCTCGATAAAATAATTCATTTAAATATATTATTTTAATAATATAATAATGGTGATATTTTTACAATGAATGTGGGATATATGAGTATATGAGGAGGAAGAGTATTTTGTGGCATTAAATGATTAACACATGTTTTGTGTGTGTGGTGGACCCCATTTCTCGATCGAAATTTGATTATACTTGTAAAATCGCCTGCGCTTGTGGATTTGGCCAATTTCGCTTTGGAATTTGGAAAAATTTTCTTTTGCAAAGTTGTAGATAATGAAATTTCCTATGGAAAAACATGTGGTTTGAATTTTTCTTATAAAAGGGCTATTTATTATGAATTATTGAAGTTCAAATAATTGATTTTTGAAGTTTTAGTTATTTTTTAAAAAACGTTTTTTTCAATTGAGTGAGCTTATATGTGAGTGTGCTTACATCAGATGTCAAGGTGGGTTGAAATTTAGATAAAATATTATTATTTTATTAAATTTTCGCTTTTGGTGTTCTAAGCATTTTCCTATAAATAGGTGCTTAGGTTAGAATTGAAAATCACAATTTAAACCCAAGTTTTTCTCTATTTCTCTATATATATCGAGCGTATTTTTTGTGAGTATTTTAGTACTTTGAGTATTGCTATACGGTGCAAGTTCTTTCAGCACTATATCCAGTATTCCAGTCAGAAGTTCTATCCTTTTGAGGTAAGGGATGTAATTTTTTTTCGTAAATGATATTATTTCTTCAATATCATTATGCCGAAGTATTGATCTGAACTTTTTATCAAATTTGGAACTTTTTCAAGTCGGGGTTACTATTCATGAGTTACTATTAACGAGTTACTATTCACGAGTTACTATTCATGAGTTACTATTCATGAGTTACTATTTACAAGTACTATTCACGAAGAATGATGATTTTCTTGTGGAATTTATATCTTTTGGTGTCGGAGTTACTATTCACGTATACGACACTATTCACGATATACGATAACTATTCACGAATACTTACACTATTCACGTAAAAAATTAAATTTTCATTTTTCAATCAAAATATCTATTATGGATACTAGCTTTGATTGTATCCATGTTTTGATCATTCTTGAATTTTACTCCACTCGATTATTTATGAGGTATTTTTGGACATGGAATAGTTTAAAATACTTAATCCTTAATATTTATTCTTTTGTTTCAATCGGATTCGCTTTTCTTTAAAAATTTTTCATCATCCTCTCACCCTAAATGATGATATAATTGAATATCTTTGGCCTCAGAAAAGTAAAAAGATTAATGATTTTCGATGAATATCTTTCGCCCGTAGTGCAAAGATGAATGTGTGTTTAGATTTAACAATGACTAATCGATGAATATCTTTCGCCTCAGAGTGCAAAGATGAATATTTAATTTTAGTATATATATCGATTGATGTTACAGGATAAAAGATAGACGATGAACTTTTAAATTCATATATATGTAAGATAGTAGATTTCATTCTCTACTTAACTCTTCTAATGAATTATTATTTCCACTGCGAATATTGATTTAAAACTTGTTGTCAATTGTATTCTATTAGATTTTTCCCTATTGAAGACTAACGATAATTTGTTCTATATTATCTAAGTCATAATATTCTTTACTGGGCTAGTTGAGCTCACCCTTTTCCTTGTTGTTCCATTTTTCTTCTCAGGAGACATGAATATAGCGGGAACTAGTCGGGGTGTGGAGTAATGGTTCAAGACAGTTGTTTTAGTAGTCCTCACTATTTTGTAAAATAGTGTATCAATAATTTTAATGAGGACTCCTTTTGAGTTTGTATACTCTCTATTAGAAAGTATTTGTATTTAAACTCACAGTTTATGTGTTGTCGTATCTTGCACGACAATTGTATTAATGAAGTTGTAGTTGTTTCTGTACCATGTATTTGGCGACTCAGAATGGGTTGTGGATTAGACCTATTTTGGGGGCGTCACACTAATACTTTGTGATAACATCTACAAACATGAAATACCACATATTAACAACATAAACACTTTGTATTTTCAGTTTTGAAAGATCAAAATCCCAATTTCCCTAATTTCTTCAATTTTTACACTTTTAACAAATTCGATCGCCACGAATTTGTTTCTTAATCAATTGATACGATTCAAACTACGTCGCTTTTATTTCTTAACATACTAACATAATCCAACCTCAATTTATAGATTATCACACATATTAAACATGAAATTATGTACTTTCTAAAGCCAATTGCATATAAACATATCACTGTTATTTATATTTCTTCCTACAAATCAATTCTCACGAATTTGATCATCAAATAGTACTCACGCTTGATTATTAACAGATTATAACACCATATACACATATATATTTCAATCCAACATGATTAAGTAATTTACAAATGATGATCGTAGAAACTCAAAACATAAAATTAGAAGTAAAATATACCTTCAAACCCTAGTTGTATGCTAGCAAGAGATGGTGACCCTCTCTCAAAACCACTGTGATTCTTCCTTCTCTAAAATCTCTGTGTTTTCATCTTTGTAATTCTATGTTATCCAGCCTTAGGGAAAAATCAAGCATAATATACATTGACTCCCTTTTCCCCATGAACGTCAGGTGAAAAACAAAAAGACGTCAGTTATAATAAATCAAAAGCCATAGGGCTGCGTTTGGTTACACACAATTTCCCCCATACTAGATTATTTTAATAATATTATATTATATAGATTTTATTTGTCACACATTTAACTAGTTTACATAACTTACAATAATAATTATAATAATTATAATTTTTATTATAATTATTCTGATGATTAATAAACAATTATATATCTAATTTAATTAATAAATTAGACTTAATCATCACTTTATTTAATTTACTTTATTTTCTTTAACATTAAACAACTCATTTAATTTAATTAATTAAATTAAATCTTCAAAGAATAAATTTTGCCTTTGCTTTAATTTAATTATCATACACACGTAACTAAATTATTATACCACAATTTCATAAATTATTTATTTTTCTCAATAAATAAGTTATTTAAAATATTTATTTAATTTAATAAATATTTAAAATTAATTACCAAATTTATTTAATTTCATCAATAGTTAACTTAACTATTGAACCTCACTTTCTCAATATATGAATATATATTTCTTCTTCACACCGAGATCACATATTTAAAAATATATAGCATGTATACGTACATACTCAAACTCAAAAAATCTCATAATAAGAATTTTATTTATTAAATTCCTATTTTAATAACTTATAAAAATTCGGGTTGTCACAGAAACATGTAATGAAAAGGTTAAAATAGTATTGTATCATGTGGTTAGTAATTCTAAAGTGTAAAATTAGTAAGTTGTGAAAATGATCTGTTATGATTTAAGAAACTTAATGAATAATGAATAAGTGTTGTGAAATTAACAATTGTGATTCTGAAATGGATATGGTAAAGTAGGACTTGTACTAAAATAACAAGTTTAATTATAAGTGAGTGTCATTTTGGAAAGTGGATGTAAGACCCCAACTTTTATAAATAAAGATGAATTTTTCTATAAATATTATTTTTGAATATTATGGAATAAATTTGATATAATGTTATAGTTGTGGGTAATATTTATAAATTTTGCAAAGTAAGCAAGTTGTTATAAAATATTCGTTTTGTCTGGGAATATTCTTTTTTTGTTGGGAATATTCGTGACGACTTATCAATCATTAGTGGACCCCACAACGGAAGTATTGTCGTAGTTAGAAAATGACAAAATTATCTTTCTATAAAAATAACAAAGAGAGGTGTTACCGTTAAAACCGTTGAACTACCCTAAGTAGTAAAAGTACGATGAATCTGGCGTAGTTGTATAAGTAGCTCACGATATTGATTATTGATGTTTACGTGAGAAGTCACTCAAATTTATGCTCAATTATTGCTACAAAGAATTGCCGCATCATATCTCTTATATTATTGATTCAATTATTATCACAAGATCGTCTCAGTATAATATGTTATAGTATTAATCAATAATTGAGACGACAAGTTATAAATGATTAATAATTGTTGAAAGATTAAATATGTGTTGATTAAAAATAAAATGATTTGTGGTAATAATTATTCAATCCTTGATGTATATAAAGAGTCATTATGAGACGCGTTTGTGGTAAGTTTGATTATTTTATGGGGCCCATATGTCATCATCTAAGAGTCTCTTCGTCAATGATAGTAATTACCTTCGTCAATAGTAATTACCTTTGTGAATAGTAATTACCTTCGTCGATAGTAATTACCTTTACCAGACGCCAAACCACTTGCCGCTTTATTATTAAAAGGCCGAACCACTTGTCGTTTCACATTACAAAGGCCGAACCACTTGTCGTTTCACATTACAAAGGCCGAACCACTTGTCGTTTCACATTACAAAGCGCCAAACCACTTTTCTTTTCACATCACCAATCGTCAAGCCACTTGCGCTTTTCACATGGCAAAAGCTAAGCTAGAAATCTTCTATAAATAGAGGCCTAGTGCTTTATTATTTTTTCACTTAATTCATTCAAGCTATAGAGAGAAAGTATAGAGAGAATAAGAGAGAAAGAAGAAGAGTATTTTGTTACTACACTCTCTGCAGATTCAATCTCCTACTAAAAGTAAGGGTGTTATTCTTTCTTATTCATGAAGAGAACTGTTGTTATTCCATTGCTTATTATTCATTGGAATAACTCAGATATCGTGGTTTACCCTATACTTGGTGACATTTTTCTATTATTCTCGTAGGAACATCACATCATGTGTTTTACAATTGGGACTGGTTAAAATCTTTATTATTATTCTATTGGAACATCTCATGCATGTGTGTTTTACCGGACCTAGTTAAAATCTTTATTATTATTCATTGGAACATCACATGTCATGTGTTTTACGTTGGACTGGTTCCATTCTTTATTATTACGTTGAATATCTCGCATGCATGCGTTTTTACTTGGGACCTGGTTCCGTTATTTATTATTCTCGTTGAATAACTCGCTGTGCATGATTCATCGCATGCATGGTGATTTCTTTTGTTATTCCATTCTTTATTATACCCAGTTGGTTAAAACTTTGACTTTATACTCCATGAAATTAGTGGAATATCCTTGATATTTGCGCTTCATCCAATATCCTTTCATGGAAATATTCTTCTCAAGATTCTTGAATTTTACTCTACAAAGCAAAGATCATGTCGACAATTTGGATGTTATTGGTTCCTAGATAATTTAATTCTTGAACTTGTTTTATTGAATATCATTGTCATCATCCTCATGTTTATATTATGTTGAAAGTCATATGTGGCCAGAAGGTATGTAGATAGACTTGGTATGATTATGACTGAGAGACTATTCGATGTAATCGTGGACCGTAATGTTACAAATGATGTGGTAAAAATCCTCAATTGGTCTGTAGTGCATTGATGGACGATTGTTGGCATGATCATGACCATTAATGAATACACAAATATTCTTGGCCCGTAGTGCATGAATAATTGTGGTCGTGACATCTAAAGAATATCCTTGGCCGTAAAGTGCAAGGGGTGATTCGATGATGTGGAATATTTATTAAAGTCGAGTCTCAAACTATAACAGATGATGAAAAACCTTTTAAATCATAAAAGATAGTTGATTTTATTTTCTACTTGACTCGTTTAATGGATTCTTTGGTTCATTTGTAGTTAAACTTGATGTTCATTATATTTTATCGGCTTAACATCATTTGTAGGCTAATGATAATTTATTCTCGCATTATCTTAGTCATAATATTTCTTCTTGAGCTAGTTGAGCTCACCCTTTCTTTCACATTGTTCTCTTGAAATGAGAATATAGTTGGGACGAGCCTGGGAAGCAGAGTAATGGTCAGGAGAGGATAGCATTAGTAGTCCTCACTATTACGTTAAATTGTGTGATAATAATTGTAATGAGGACTCCTTTTGAGTTTGTATGATCTCTAGTAGACAATATTTGTATTCAAACTCATAGTTTATGTCGTATTGTATACACTACGCTTATATTAGTAAGTTGTATTTAAATTCTGTACTATGTATCTGACTACCCAAGATGGGTGATGTATACCTAATTTTGGGGGCGTCACAGTGGATGTTAGTATATCTAATAGATATTGTGATTCTAATACTATGTGTAGGTGAACGTGAGTTGTAAAATTATAGCTTACGCACGTGGAAAGTTTCTTACCCTAAACTTTTATTGAGCAAGTTCTTTGTTCCTAAATTTTATTTGAGCAAGCTTTAACCCTAACTATATTCGAGCAAGTTTTGAATTCTAATCATTGTTGATCTACTCTAACTTGTTTATAGTTAAACAAGTTTCTTTAGTTCATTCTTTTATGGGTAAAATGCAAAGTCAACCACTGAACTTTAGGGATTTTTGGGTATTGAGCCCTTTTCTTTTGGTCAATGCAAATTGAGCCCCTTTTTATTAAAAAATTTTGACTTTGAGCCCCAGGCGCCACATGTGCGTTGACTGTCTACGTGGCACCTACATAGAAGCTATGACGTGGATATTTTTAATTTTATTTTACACATGGCAGCTATGACGTGGACATTTTTGAAATTTTTCCATAAAACATGTAGCTACAAAGATTTGAACTTGGAACCTAAAGTTTGGAAATTTGGCCCAATAACCAACTGAGCTACACAACCAAGTTGTTATGATTTTGCAAGAATTAATATTTATAACTAAACAATTAGATCCTCAAATTAAAATAAAACAGATCTCCCAAAATTATTATTATTACTACTACTATTACTCTTTATTATTATTATTATTATTATTATTATTATTATTATTATTATTATTATTATTATTATTATTATTATTATTACTATTATTATTACTACTATTATTATTATTATTATTATTATTATTATTATTATTATTATTATTATTATTATTATTATTATTATTATTATTATTATTATTATTATTATTATTATTATTATTATTATTATTATTATTATTGTTGTTGTTGTTGTTGTTGTTGTTGTTATTGTTGTTATTTATTATTATTATTATTATTATTATTATTATTATTATTATTATTATTATTATTATTATTATTAGTATTATTATTATTATTATTATTATTATTATTATTATTATTATTATTATTATTATTATTATTATTATTATTATTATTATTATTATTATTATTATTATTGAAGCCATTAACTAAGAAACATGTAGATCCGGTGATCGAGATTATCATTCTTTTACAGGTGATACATCATGATATGATGGATGGTTTGAATATTTGATATTCTATTCTGTCTTGTCATCAATATTCCATTCATTAATGGTTTTTCATGCTAAGAATTTTGAGAATGAAGAAAGTCTTCTTCATACGTAATATCCCGAGAGTAGGTTTAGGGTAATAATACCTACTAGGTCCGAGATAAAGACATACGATTTATGGGTTTTTTTATTGTAAGTAGTTTTATTAATATTTTGCATTTCCTAAAAATTATTTTAGATTTCCAAAATATTAATAGAGAAAAGGAATCTAATCTTCTTCATTATCAAGATTAGCATTACTTGGTTTGTGAAGAGGGTCGCGTCGCACATCATATTGATCTGGGACGTGGAGGCAGGAGTGAGGTTTAAATCTTTCATTTTATTTAAAAGATTATCAATGAACTCATTATCGGATTTAGAAGATTTTATTTTAAAATTACTAACTTCTAAAGGTGGTTTAACGGTTATGGGTTGAAGATCAAGCTTCTGAGGAGTAACTTGACAATTATCATTTATATGATGAATTTGTTCTTCTATCCTGGTTAACTATTTTCTACAGTTTGAAGGAATAAATTTGTATAATTGTTCTGTTTAGACAAGGGTAAAATGTCTTTTATTTTAACATCTTCATGTCGATTTGGGTATTTCAAAGAATATCAACATACGGATTAATAACTAAAGGTTTTTGGTTTTCATTTCCTGAGCTAAGTTCAAGGGACTTAGGAGGTGGATGAATAGATTGGATAACACTACCATTAGTGGTAATCCAGTCCTTTTGGATTCCGTCAACACATTTAGTTGACTTTCATTGTAAAGGTCTGATTTAGAAACAAAATCATAATACCATTTAACAAATGATAAAATACATTGGTTCTTGTTCAGATAAGTATAAAAATCAGATTTTATTTCTACTAATTTATCATTATTATGATTCTTAAAATACCAATTTCTAAAATTCTGGTATTTATCCTGCATGAACTCCTGGTTTAAATATTGGCGAATTTTACTTTTTGGAGAAAAATCCATTAACATTCAAAATTCATATCACTAGCAGTTGGACTATAAGGTTTTCTATTTGGAGTATTTGTTTCATATATACCATGAGGTATTTGATTTTTAGAAATATGAATTCCTCTGATTAAGTCTTCATTTTGGATGAGACTCATTCTTTGGGATTCTTAGACTCTTGAAAAATAGATTCTAAGGGTCGGATACGAATCGCCTAGAAGATTCAGGAAATCAATATTATAGGAGGAACATTAATAATAATTGGCTTTGGGTAAAAGGTCTTTGAAATTTTAAATAAACATTTCCATTACTGGTTTGGAGAACATCTTCAATGGATTGTCTAATTATAGGTCTGGTTGGAATGGCGTTAGTAATCTGCCATTGCTTTGGGAAAGTTATCTCTTCAAAAGGGATCATTCTGGGAATAGCCACTTGACTGCTAAAAAGATTAGTGTCAATTCTTAGTTGTACAGCTTTTTAAGTCAATAAAAATTTAGAAATTGAACGAGGAACTCCTAGACTCGTTATTAATTATAAACCGCTTAATGAAGCCCTTCAATGGATTAGATATCCAATCCCGAATAAAAAGGACCTTCTTGACAGACTTCATAATTCCACTATTTTCTCTAAATTTGACATGAAATCAGGATTTTGGCAAATACAAATTAGAGAACAGGATACTTATAAAACTTCTTTTACAGTACCCTTTGGTCATTATGAATGGAATGTTCTTCCATTTGGTGTCAAAAATGGACCTTCAGAATTCCAATATATCATGAATAATATTTTTAATCCCTTTACTGAATTTATTATCTGTTATATTGATGATGTTTTAATTTTCTCTTCATCCATAGACCAACATATTAAACATTTAAATATTTTCAAAAATGTTATCATAAAAAATGGTTTGGTAGTTTCGCTTTAAAATGAAACTTTTCCAAACTAAAATCGATTTCTTAGACATAATATTTTCAATGGAACTATAATTCCAATTGATAGATGTATCGAATTTGCATCTAAATTTCCGTATTTAAATTAAAGGTATTAACCAACCGCAAAGATTTTTGGGAAGTCTTAATTATATTCGAGATTTTTACCCAAATCTTTCCCAAGATCTTCGCTATTCTCATATACTCGATTACAAAAAAATCCTTTACCTTGGACTAATGAACACATCAAGCAAAGAATAAAAATCAAAACCAAGGTTAAACAGATACCTTGTCTTTCCCTACCTAATCCTCGATTGGAAAAAGATTGTTCAAACCGATGCTTCGACATTGTGATATGGTGGGATTTTAAAGCAATTTAATTTCTAACAAGAAAAGAGAAGATCATGTCCATTTTACTTCAGGAACTTGGAAAGGACCCTCTTTAAATTATCCTACTATAAAGAAGGAATGCCTTTCAATTGTTAAATGTGTTTTAAAATTTCAGGATGATCTTTTAAATCAGCACTTTTTAATCCGAGTTGATTGCTCAAAGAAGAAAATGTATATTTAAAAAAGATTTTCGTAATTTAGCATCTAAGCAGAGATATTTGCAACTTCGGCAAAGTACTTTATCCAGATTTGACTTTGATATTGAATATATCAAAGGAAAACATAATTTCTTACAGATTTTCTAACCCGAGAATATTTGCGGGAATGACCAAGAGAAGTGTATGGTGATCAACGAGGCCGAAGGCGTAGCTAATTTTACTATCTGTAATTCCATCCTTAAATACTCAATCCAGCATTTCTTCGGCTTCTTCTAGCCAACCAAAAGTAAAGGATGTTCTCCTATTACCCGAACAGTACATTCCCAACAAAAATACGGAAGAAACAGTATTGATCATTGAACAGAATGATGAGATATGGATGAAAGATCCATGCGAGATAAAGAGACGTTATTTAACGACTCAACAGTCTCCTCCCCGTTTCAATCAGTATCGCTATGTTTATGAGAAAATTTTCCTTGAAACAGTATCCATGGACATTAAACACACGCTTCATGATCCATCAAAATCAGCTAGTCCAATCCAATACAGTAAAACAACCGTCAAGAGCATCATGCCTCTTGCTAATTGGGGTATTAATCCCCATACTACCCGAACCATTGAATCTAGTCACACAGCAGAAACCAGATACAGCTATTGGGATTATATTGATTCCTTCACACAGGTATTTTATTATCAGAATCCAATTCATAATCATAGTTGGTTTATCCAGATTCCGTCTCGATGTTCTAAAAAACGAAATTCTAACCGGTTTTTCGTTTGGTGGGATAAATTTGGAATCACTCTTGAAACCCTACCGAATCCCGTTCAAACAGCATTCAAAGAATGTCAAGTAGCTTATGACCATATACTAGTAAATAAAGATTTGTCAATGCTTAAATTACTGGCCCATTTCATTAATTGTTGGAGTTTCATATCATTACATAACGATAATCCTTCTTCAATAATTACTGAAATAAGATGGCCATAAGAATACTGGTCATAAGGGATACTCATGCGATCATGTTTATCTCTTAATTTTTTATGGACTTTTTCACCAAAGAAAGTAGGGAGGCCGTCAATAAATTTGGCCTTCCAATGTTCACTGTTAGCATCTGCCCTTTGCATGACTTTCATGAGAAAGACATCCTTATACCATCTAAAATGGGTCAAGGAGGGGCATCGAAGGTCCTGTAAAAGTTTTCTACTCCTATCAGTATTCATAAGTCCCGGTCCAACAAAATGGTGGAGGACTGCTTGAACTAAGGTGTAACAAGCGTCTTCTTTCCTGGTTAGAAGTCTAGTAACAGGATCAATTTCTTCTTTATAGGCTTAAAGAACTTCTGTTCTCTGTTTATCCCTTTATCATATTATCCCACCATCCTTTAAGGATGCCGGTGAAGCCATTAACTAAGAAACGACAGATTTGGTGATCAGTATTATCATTCTGTTTACAGACAGTCGCATACATCATGATATGATGGATGGTTTCGAATATTTGATATTCTGTCTTGCCATTAATATTCCATTCATAAATGATTTTTCCATGGTAAGACTTTTGAGAATGAAGAAAGTCTTCTTTATACAGAATATCCTGAGGAGTAGGTCTAGGGTAATTATACCTACTAGGTCCAGATAAAGCCATACGATTTATGGGTTTTTTTTCTGTAAGTAGTTTTATTAATATTTTGCATTTCCTGAAAATTATTTTGGATTTCCAAAATATTAATAGGAGAAAAGGAATCAGAATCTTCTTTATTATCAGTATTAGCATTACTGGTTTGTGAAGAGGGCTGTCCAGACATCATATTGATCTGGGACGTAGAGGCAGGAGTGAGGTTTAAATCTTTCATTTTATTTAAAAGATTATCAATGAACTCATTATCGGATTTAGAAGATTTCATTTTAAAATTACTAACTTCTAAGGGTGGTTTAACGGTTACGGGTTGAAGATCAAGCTTCTGAGGAGTAACTTGACAATTATCATTCATATGATGAATTTGTTCTTCTATCCTGGTTAACTGTTTTCCTACAGTTTGAAGGAATAAATTTGTATAATTATTCTGTTTAGACAAGGGTAAAATGTCTTTTATTTTAACATCTTCATGTTGACGGGGTATTTCAGTAATATCAACAAACATATTAATAACTAAAGGTTTCAGGTTTTCATTTCCTGAGCTAAGTTTAAGGGACTTAGGAGGTGGATGAATAGATTGGATAACACTACCATTAGTGGTAATCCAGTCCTTTTGGATTCCCGTCAACACATTTAGTTGACTTTCATTGTAAAGGTCTGATTTAGAAACAAAATCATAATACCATTTAACAAATGATAAAATACATTGGTTCTTGTTCAGATAAGAATAAAAATCAGATTTTATTTCTATTAATTTATCATTATTATGATTCTTAAAATACTAGTTTCTAAAATTTTGGTATTTATCCTGCATGAACTTCCGTTTTTAAATATGGCTAATTTTACTCTTTCGAGAAAAATCCATTAACATTCAAAATTCATATCACTAGCAGTTGGACTATAAGGTCTTACGTTTGGAGTATTTGTTTCATATATACCATGAGGTATTTGATTTTCAGAAATATGAATTCCTCTGATTAAGTCTTCATTTTTGATAGACTCATTGCTGGGATTCTTAGACTCTTGAAAAATAGATTCTAAGGGGTCAAACACAGACTGTCTAGAAGATTCAGGGAAATCAATATTATAAGGAACATTATTAATAGATCGGCTTCGGGTAAAAGGTCTTTGAAATTTTAAATAAACATTTCCATTACTGGTTTGGAGAACATCTTCAATGGATTATCTAATTATAGGTCTGGTTGGAACGGCGTTAGTAATCTGCCATTGCTTTGGGAAAGTTATCTCTTCCCAAGGGATCATTCTGGGAATAACCACTTGACTGCTAAAAAGATTAGTGTCAATTAGGACAGTATGTCATTGTTGGCTTTGTTTCCTGATATAGCGATTTAAAGTAGTTAATACTTTAAGATGAATACGGAATAATATGGCAAAAGGAGGAGATCTTGGTAGATACTCATAGCCATGAGATATAATTCTCATTTCTAAAACTTTTGACAAATTATTATCAGTTAAAGCAACGCTTAAGTTCGGATAAATATTAAAATAAAAGCTGGTCCAAGCAAGACTAGTTTCAATAGCACCCATAAGGGAGGCTTTCCAGTTGAGACACCTACCATCTCTAAGTGTGCATTGAATACTGGTATTTTGACCAAGTAAAGTCAAAGGTTTAAAAGCTACTTGGACAAGTCCTGTATGAACATATTTATATTTTTGCAAAAAGGGATATAAATCTTCAACATGCAATAAATATAATATTTCATCATTATTCTGTAAAGGAACAACATGTTCAAAGGTTTTAATAATTATTTTGCTGATAAATCAAAGGTTCCAATTTTATAAATAGTTTCTGGTTTGATTTTAGGAAGGGTCCATTTGTCAATGGCTTCCTTAACATCCTGGTAGGCAATAAGTTCAGTTGCTTCCAAAGTAGAAGCTGAAGTATTGGCTACTATTGTTACAGATGAGGTGGAAAAATCAGTCATTTTTCAAAGTGATCATATATGCATAATTTATAAGTAATATATTCATTAATATGTCAATAAACTTAACATGGCTCTGATACCAAAGGAGGGAGGATCAAAGATTGATATAAATTAAGCACGCCTCACAATGATCTGAGAGGATAAAAAGCCACAACGCCATAATACGGCTAAAGGCAAAGTCCTAAAACACGACTTGGGTGATGTTCCACTTAATCAGACATCAATCTTAATCTATCTCATCTAGTAAGATGACATGAATGTTTAAAGGCATATTAAATATATATTAGCAGATAAATTATTACATATATGATCTCATAAAGTTACTGTTGATTTAGGGTCTTCCCAAAACTATAAAGCAAATGTGTTTCTTCCACGTATAAAGCGTTTTAGTAGTTAAAATGATAAATTGTTGATTTGTTGAATCGTTTCTAAAAAATAAGAATGATTATGGCTATTGGATGCGGTTTGATATCTTTGTTTTATAACGATTCTTGTTTTTCAAAGATGATAATCTAAAAGCTCTAGTAAAGAGACATAATAATTAACAGAAGCAATACTTAAAACTTACAAGGGAGCCTTGGATATCTTGAAACTTCAAACTTATATATTCAATATTTAGAGAGAGAGGGAGAGAGAGAGAGAGAGAGAGAGAGAGAATACAGAGAAAACGTAAAAGAAAATATGCCTCAACAATGGGTGAGGACATCCCCTTTTATACAAGAAAGAAGATGAGAAAGGATCTGGCGTGTCCTTGGTAGTGGAGTCGATCAGTAATCCTTATCTTTTCTTCATTAACTCTCAGCCGTAGGAAGTGGAAGGCGTGAGATAGGTTGTCGGTTGAGTGGAGTATTATTGTTGACAGCTGGCGTCATTTTTTGATAATTGAAGTGCAGCTGGCCATGTCTTTTTTGCTGGTGGAGGTACTGTGGTTGTCCTTTTCTGATTATTGATGTTGTAGTGGAGAATAGCTTTATGCTTTTCCTTTTCCTTTTTTGTCTTTTTCCATTTTCTCGGAAATCATGGAAGTGAGAGAATCCCAAAAGTCTCCCATGGTGGGTTCTAGTTCTTGACTTTCTCCGGCTAAGATGTTGAATTGATTGTCATCTTGTTCAGATTCATCATCGCTAACTGTTTTCATAGAAACATCACCATTTTTTGTAAAGTGGGATTAAGTCCTTTATCCCACCATTTGGTAAAAAAGAACTTTTACGGAATTTTATCTTCGCATAGTCCCATTGAAATCCCATTTTATCCAAGTGGTATGAAAGGATGTAGTAATTTAAGCATTGACAAATCTTTATTTACTAGTATATGGGCATAAGCTACTTGCCACCATTTTGTTGATGGGACTTATGAATCGATAGGAGTAGAGAACTTTTATAGAATTTTTGATGCCCCTCCTTCACCCATTTTAGATGGTATAAGGATGTCTTTCTCATGAAAGTAATGCAAAGGGCGATGCTAACGATGAACATTGGAAGGCCAAATTTTTGACGGGTCTCCTACTTTCTTTTGTTGAAAAAGTCCGTAAAAAATTAAGAGATAAACATGATCGCATGAGTATCCCTTTATGACCAAGATTCTTATGGGCCATCTTATTTCAAGAATTATTATTGAAAGGATTATCGTTATGTAATGATATGAAACTCCAACAATTAATGAAACAATGTAATCTCACTAAAAGACATGAGATAGGAGAATTTTGTGACCAATTCTCTTATGATACAAAATTACAAAGATCCCAATAAGGCTAAAAACAACAGAGAGTTCAAGCACTCTAAAACTCATCAAGACGTTCTTCTAAGAAATCTAAGAACAAAACCCCGAAAAAACCACTAAGAAAAAGAAGGAACAATAGTAAAAAGATAAATCTAAAGTCCAAAGGTTATAAATGTGGTAAACCAGACATTTTGCTAATAAATGTAAATCAAAATTAAAATGTAAACTAAATGAAATGTCCTCGAAGAAGACATTCAACAAAAAATTTTAATGTTTATCCAAAGCAGTTGATTCGTAATCAAGTGCAGAGGAAGACTTCGCGTAAATCTATTTCGAATCGATAATAATTCTCATAAGGATCAATGTCAAGCTTTGTATTATTAAAAATAATACAATAATGGGTTTCAACTATTGGAAAGCCATTCATTGAAATGAATGGTTTAGATATGGAGGACCCAAAGATCAATGTCCTAACAGAAACCCAAAAGTCCCTTCTCGACTTAAAGCGTATCGATTAAAGATCCGTAAATTAAATTAAAGTTTTTAGAAACTCGTTATAAAAACCAAAAATGTAAGAAATTCTTCCCACGTAACAATATAGCATGAGAGAAGTCATTTAAACGAAAGTTCAAAATGTTTCTACCATCGAAAAGCCTACTACTATTCAGATCTTAAGAGTGATATTAATATTCTAAAATCAAATAAAGCAATTACGTAATACTAATGTTATTATTTTTCAAGACTTAAAAATATTAAAGAACAATTAATTCATAAACATGTGATAATAATATAGTAATCCTCTAAAACTAATCTTTTGATAAATTAGAATCTTCCTAACAATATTTAATGCTTATGAATCAAGTAGTCTTTCAAAAATGGTATATCGTAATTACTTTTGTTATTAAACCGGATTTTATTATTAAAGATGCCATTGCCTCTTGTAGATAGTGGTGTCGATACATGAATTGTATTCGTGAAGGGTTAATTCCTACTAAATACTTCCGTAAAACCACTCAATCTTTAACTAAAGGCAAGTGGAAACACTATGAATATTAAATACAAGATACCAAGCCTTAATCAGAATCAAGGTTTATTTTTACCTACTTCTTTTGTCCTTATCCGTAATATGAATCAAAGTATCATATTAGGCACCCCTTTTTTATGCCTTTTAATGCCTATTTCAAAAATCGATACTTTAGGAATTCATACCTACTCTTAACAATGTATATATTATTTTTGAATTCATAATGTAACCTTATATAAAAGAGTTAAATCAAGTTAAACACATGATTTATTCTAAAGAAAAATAGATTAATTTTATTCAAAAGAAATAAAATTTCTTACTACGTAACGTAGAATTTTACAACCTTCTTTACAGACAAGATAAAATTGATCTACAAGACTCTTCAAACTAAAATCAGAGTGATGTCCCAAATGCTTTCGGAATGTGAAGAAGCATATTATTTCTCTTCCCTATGTCCCTAATTACAATGAGAAAAATATTCCTACTAAGTCTCGACCTAGTCAAATGAAAAAGGAATATTTACTTTTTGCAAAACCGAAATCGAGTCCCTTAAATGTAAAAAAATTGATAAAACCTAGTACTTCTCCCGAGTTGTATGTACTTTTATGTCAATAAAATTTTAGAAATTGAACGAGGAACCCTAGACTCAAGTATTAATTATAAACCGCTTAATGAAGCCCTTCAATGGATTAGATATCCAATCCCGAATAAAAAGGACCTTCTTCGACAGACTTCATGATGCCACTATTTTCTAAATTTGACATGAAATCAAGATTTTGGCAAATACAAATTAGAGAACGTGATACTTATAAAACCGCTTTTACAAGATTCTTTGGTCATTATGAATGGAATGTTCTTCCATTTGGTGTCAAAATGGACCTTTAGAATTTCAACATATCATGAATGATATTTTAATCCCTTTTACTAAATTTATTATCCGTTATATTGATGATGTTTTAATTTTCTTCATCCATAGACCAAAGATATTAAACATTTAAATATTTTCAAAAATGTTATCATAAAAAATGGTTTGGTAGTTTTTCGCCTAAAATGAAACTTTTCCAAACTAAAATCGATTTCTTGGACATAATATTTTCAATGGAACTATAATTCCAATTGATAGATGTATCGAATTTGCATCTAAATTTCCAAACTAAAATTAAAGGTATTAACCAACCGCAAAGATTTTTGGGAAGTCTTAATTATATTCGAGATTTTTACCCAAATCTTTCCCAAGATATCGCTATTCTCAGATATACTCGACACTAAAAAAAATCCTTTACCTTGGACTAATGAACATATCAAGCAAAGAATAATAAAATCAAAACCGTGGTTAAACAGACACTTGTCTTTCCCTACCTAATCCCGATTGGAAAAAGATTGTTCAAACCGATGCTTCGACATGTGATATGGTGGGATTCTAAAACAATTTAATCCTAATAAAGAAAAGAGAAGATCTTGTCCGCTTTACTCAAGAACTGGAAAGGACCTCTTTAAATTATCCTACTATAAAGAAGGAATGCCTTTCAATTGTTAAATGTGTTTTAAAATTTCAGGATGATCTTTTGAATCAGTACTTTTTAATCCGAGTTGATTGCTCAGCTGCAAAAAAATATTTAAAAAGATGTTCAGAATTTAGCATCTAAATAGATATTTGCAACCTGGCAGAGTACTTTATCTCAGATTTGACTTTGATATTGAATATATCAAAGGAAAAATGTAATTCTTTACCGATTTTCTAACCCGAGAATATTTGCAGAATGACCAAGAGAAGCCGTGGCATCATGGCCATGAGGGAGGCCGAGGCAAAGCTAATTTGTACTATACGGAATTCCCGTCCTTAAATACTCAATCCAAGATTTCTTCGCTTCTTCTAGCCAACCAACAAGAAAGGATGTTCTCCTATTACCCTAACAAAGACATTCCCAATAAAAATACGGAAGAAACAAAGATTGATCATCGAATGTAATGATGAGAAATGGATGAAAGATCCATGGGAGATAAAGAGACGTTATTTAACGACTCAACAGCCTCCTCCCCGCTTTCAATCAAGATCGCTATGTTTATGAGCAAATTATCCTTGAAACAAAGATCCATGGACATTAAGCACACGCCTCACGATCCATCAAAATCGCCTAGTCCAATCCAATACAGAAAAACAACCATCAAGAGCATCACGCTCTTGCTAATTGGGGTATTAATCCCCATACTACCGTAACCATTGAATCTAGTCACACAACAGTAAAACCAGATATATACTATCGGGATTATATTGATTCCTTCACACAAGTATTTTATTATCGTAATCCAATTCATAATCATAGTTGGTTTATCCAGATTCATCTCGATGTTTCTAAAAACGAAATTCTAACCGGTTTTTCGTTTGGTGGGATAAATTTGGAATCACTCTTGAAACCCTACCTAATCCTGCTCAAACAAAGATTCAAAGAATGGCAAGTAGCTTATGCCCATATACCAAGAAATAAAGATTTGTCAATGCTTAAATTATCGCCCATTTCATAATTCGCTTCAAGTATCCTTGGATATGGAAATGGGATTTCAATGTGATTATCGTAATAAAATTTTCCGCCTTAAAAGGGTATTTTTACCAAATGGTGGGATAAAGGACTTAATCCCACTTTACCGTAACTTCTCAAATCCATAAAAAATCATACTCAGCTTGTTTAGATGTTATACCTCAAAGCCTTCCAAAGACCAACACCAGCTAATCCTTTTGTCAAAATCCAAGCAGACTTTAAATGTAAGTTTCCAAATCTAAATGAAATCGAACTCATAGTCAAGACCATGGATTATATGAAAATACAATTCCTACAGGCCTCTAGTCCAAGATGATGTTTCTATGAAAAAAAGATTAAGCGATGATGAATCAACAGATGACAATCAATTCAACGTCTTAGCCGGAGAAAGTCAAGAACTAGAACCCACCACCAGGAGAGACTTTTGGGATTCTCTCACTTCCATGATTTTTTCGAGAAAATGGAACAAGACAAAAAAAAAGGAAAAGGAAAAGCATAAAGCTATTCTCCACTACAAGATCAATAATCGTAAAAGGACAACCACAAGATTTCCACCAAAGAAAAAGATATTCCATTACTTCAATTATCAAAAATGACGCCACCCACAACAATAATACTCCACTCAACCGACAACCTTGTCTCACGCTCCTCCACTTCCTACTACCGAGAGTTAAAGAAGAAAAGATAAGGATTACCGATCGACTCCACTACCAAGGACACGCCCGATCCTTTCTCATCTTCTTTTCTTGTATAAAGGGATGTCCTCACCCATTGTTGAGGCGCATTTTCTTTTACAATTTTTCTCTCAGATTCTCTCTCTCTCTCTCTCTCTCTCTAAATATTGAATATATAAGTTTGAAGTTTGAAGATATCCAAGGCTCCTTGTAAGTTTTAAGTATTGCTTTCGTTAATTATTATGTCTCTTTACTAGAGCTTTTAGATTATCATATCGAAAACAAGAATCGCTATAAACAAAGATATCAAATCGCATCCAATAATTATAATCGTTTTTATTTTTAGAATATTTCAACAAATCAACAATTTATCGTTTTAACTAAAAACGCTTATATGTGAAGAAACCCGCTTCGGCTTATAGTTTTGGGAAGACCCCAAAAATAATACAAGAACTTTATGAGATCATATATGTAATAATTTATCTGCTAATATATATTTAATATGCCTTTAAACATTCATGCCATCTTACTAGATGAGATAGATTAAGATTGATGTCTCATTAAGTGGAACGTCACCCAAGTCGTGTTTTAGGACTTTGCTTTTAGCCGTGTTATGGCGTTGTGGCTTTTATCCTTGTAAATCATCGATGACGTGCTTTATTTATGCTTTAATTTATATATTTATATCAATCTTTGATCCTCCTCCTTTTCGTATCGAGCCATGTTAAGTTTATCGACATATTAATGAATATATTACTTATAAATTATGCATATATGATCACTTTGAAAATGACCGATTTTTCCACCTCATCTCAGAATAACAAAGAGCTAATACTTCACTTCTACTTTGGAAGCAAATCAACTTATTGCCTATCGTGATGTTAAGGAAGCCTCGATAAATGGACCCTTCCTAAAATCAAACCGTAAACTATTTATAAAATTGGAACCTTTGATTTTATCAAAAAAAAGAATTATTAAAACCTTTGAACATGTTGTTCCTTTACGTAATAATGATGAAATATTATATTTATTGCATATTGAAGATTTATATCCCTTTTGCAAAAATATAAATATGTTCATATAGACTTGTCCAAGTAGCTTTTAAACCTTTGACTTTACTTGGTCAAAATACCAAAGATTCAATGCACACTTAGAGATGGTAGGTGTCTCAAACGGAAAGCTCTCCCTTATGGGTGCTATTGAAACTAGTCTTGCTTTCATGGACCAGCTTTATTTTAATATTTATCCGAACTTAAGCGTTGCTTTAATCGATAATAATTTGTCAAAAGTTTTAGAAATGAGAATTATATCTCATGGCTATGAGTATCTACCAGATCTCCTCCTTTTGCCATATTATTCCGTATTCATCTTAAAGTATTAACTACTTTAAATCCCTATATCAGAAACAAAGCCAACAAGGACATATCGTCCTAATTGACACTAATCTTTTAGCAGCATCAAGTGGTTATTCTAGAATGATCCTCGGGAAGAGATAACTTTCCCAAAGCAATGGCAAGATTACTAACGCTGCTCCAACTGCATCTATAATTAGACAATCCATTGAAGATGTTGTCCAAACCAAAGAATGGAAATGTTTATTTAAAATTTCAAAGACCTTTTACCAAGCTTTTGGCCTATTAATAATGTTCCTTATAATATCGATTTCCCCGAATCTTCTGATACCGTGGTTCAACCCCTTAGAATCTATTTTTCAAGAGTCTAAGAATCCCAAAGAATGAGTCATCAAAAATGAAGACTTAATCGAGGAATTCATATTTCGAAAATCAAATACCTCATGGTATATATGAAACAAATACTCCAAATGTAAGACCTTATAGTCCAACCGCTAGTGATATGAATTTTGAATGTTAATGGATTTTTCTCCAAAAAGTAAAATTCGCCAATATTTAAACCAGAGTTCATGCAGATAAATACCGTAATTTTAGAAATTGGTATTTTAAGAATCATAATAATAATGATAAATTAGTAGAAATAAAATCGATTTTTATACTTATCCTAACAAGAACCAATGTATTTTATCATTTGTTAAATGGTATTATGATTTTGTTTCTAAATCGACCTTTACAATGAAAAGTCAACTAAATGTGTTAACGGAATCCAAAAGGACTGGATTACCACTAATGGTAGTGTTATCCAATCTATTCATCCACCTCCTAAGTCCTTGAACTTAGCTCGTGAAATGAAAACCCAAACCTTTAGTTATTAATCCGTATGTTGATATTATCGAAATACCTCACAACATGAAGATGTTAAAATAAAAGACATTTTACCCTTGTTCTAAATGTAATAATTATACAAATTTATTTCTTCAAATCAGTAGGAAAACAGTTAACTGTGATAGAAGAACAAATTCATCATATTAATGATAATTGTCAAGTTACTCCTCGTAAGCTTGATCTTCAACCCAGAACTGCTAAACCACCCTTAGAAGTTAGTAATTTTAAAATGAAATCTTCTAAACCGATAATGAGTTCATTGATAATCTTTTAAATAAAATGAAAGATTTAAACCTCACTCCGCTTCCACTTCCCAGATCAATATGATGTCTGGACAACCTTCTTCACAAACCAGTACTGCTAATACTGATAATGAAGAAGATTCTGATTCCTTTTCTCCTATTAATATTTTAGAAATCCAAAATAATTTTCGTGAAATGCAAAATATTAATAAAACTACTTACAAGAAAAACCCATAAATCGTATGGCTTTATCTCGGACCTAGTAGGTATTATTACCCTAGACCTACTCCTCAGATATTCTCAGTATGAAGAAGACTTTCTTCATTCTCAAAAGTCTTACCATGGAAAAACCATTTATGAATGGAATATTGATGGCAAGACCGAATATCAAATATTCAAACCATCCATCATATCATGATGTATGCAATCGTCTCAGAAATGTAATGATAATACCGATCACCCGATCCGCCGTTTCTTAGTTAACGGCTTCACAAGCATCCTTAAAGGATGGTGGGATAATATGCTAAATGATAAACAGAGAATGTAAGTTCTTCAAGCCTATAAAGAAGAAATTGATCCTATTATTAGACTTCTAACGTAGAAGGAAGACGCTTGTTGTTACACCTTAGTTCAAGCAATCCTCCACCATTTTGTTGGACCGGACTTATGAATACCGATAGAGTAGAGAACTTTTACGTAACCTTCGATGCCCCTCCTTCGACCCATTTTAGATGGTATAAGGATGTCTTTCTCATGAAAGTCACAAAGGGCGATGCTAATAAATGAACATTGGAAGGCCAAATTTATTGATGGCCTCCCTACTTTCTTTTTCGAAAAAGTCCGTAAAAAATTAAGAGATAAACATGATCGCATTTGAGTATCCCTTACGACAAAGATTCTTATGGCTATCTTATTTCAAGAATTATCAAGAAGGATTATTGTTATGTAATGATATGAAACTCCAACAATTAATGAAACAAATGTAATCTCACTAAAAGACATGAGATAGGAGAATTTTGTGACCAATTCTCTTATGATACAAAATTACAAAGATCCCAATAAGGCTAAAAAAACAACAGAGTTCAAGCACTCTAAACCTTACATCAAGACGTTTCTTCTAAGAAATCTAAGAACAAAACCCTAAAAAAAACCACTAAGAAAAAAAAGGAACAATAGTAAAAAGATAAATCTAAAGTCCAAAGGTTATAAATGTGGTAAAACCAGACATTTTGCTAATAAATGTAAATCAAAATTAAAATAAAACTAAATGAAATGTCCTCGAAGAAGACATTCAACAAAAAATTTTAATTGTTTATCCAAAGAAGTTGATTCGTAATCAAGTGCAGAGGAAGACTTGGTAGAAATCTATTCTCAATCGACGATAATTTCATAAGGATCAATGTCAAGCTTGTACTATTAAAAATAATAATACAACTCATGAAGTCGACTATTGGAAAGCCATTGTTGAAATGAATGGTTTAGATATTGGAGGACCCAAAGATCAATGTCCTAATGTAAACCCAAAAGTCCCTTCTCGACTTAGCGTATCGTATTAAAGATCCGTAAATTAAATTAAAGTTTTTGGAAGCCCTGTTATAAAAACCAAAAATGTAAGAAATTCTTCCCATAGTAACAATATAGCATGAGAGAAGTCATGAAACGTGTTCAAAATGTTTTACCATCGAAAAGCCTACTACTATTCAGATCTTAAGAGTGATATTAATATTCGAAATCCAAATAAAGCAATTACGTAACACTAATGTTATTATTTTTCAAGACTTAAAAAATATTAAAGAACAATTAATTCATAAACAGGATAATAATATAGAATCCTCTAAGACTGAATCTTCTGATAAACTAGAATCTTCTGAACAGTATTTAATGCTTATGAATCAAGTAGTCTTTCAAAATGGTATATCGTAATTACTTTTGTTATTAAACCGATTTTATTATTAAAGATGCCATTGCTTCTTGTAGATAGTGGTGTCGACATGAATTGTATCCAGGAAGGGTTAATTCCTACTAAATACTTCCTGAAAACCACTCAATCTTTAACAAGTGCAAGCGAAAACACTATGAATATTAAATACAAGATACCTGAAGCCTTAATCTGTAATCAAGGTTTATGTTTACCTACTTCTTTTGTCCTTATCCATAATATGAATCAAAGTATCATATTAGGCACCCCTTTCTTATGTCTTTTAATGCCTATTAAAAAAATTGATACTTTAGGAATTCATACTACTCTTAACAACAGACATATTGTTTTTAAATTCATAACAGAACCTTATACAAAAGAGTTAAATCAAGTTAAACACGTGATTTATTCTAAAGAAAAGCAGATTAATTTTATTCAAAAAGAAATAAAATTTCTCACTACAGAACAGAGAATTTTACAACCTTCTTTACAGGACAAGATAAAATTGATCTAAAAGACTCTTCAAACTGAAATCTGTAGTGATGTCCCAAATGCTTTCTGGAACAAGAAGAAGTATATTATTTCTCTTCCCTATGTCCCTAATTACAATGAGAAAAATATTCCTACTAAGTCTCGACCTAGTCAAATGAAAAAGGAATATTTACTTCTTTGCAAAACTGAAATTGAGTCCCTTAATGTAAAAAAATTGATAAAACCTAGTACTTCTCCCTCGAGTTGTAAAACTTTTTTTATGTCAATAAAATTCAGAATTGAACGAGGAACTCCTAGACTCGTTATTAATTATAAACCGCTTAATGAAGCCCTTCAATGGATTAGATATCCAATCCCTAATAAAAAGGACCTTTCGATGACTTCATGATGCCACTATTTTCTAAATTTGACATGAAATCAAGATTTTGGCAAATACAAATTAGAGAACAGGATACTTATAAAACCGCTTTTACAAAGACTTTTGGTCATTATGAATGGAATGTTCTTCCATTTGGTGTCAAAATGGACCTTCAATTTCAACATATCATGAATGATATTTTTAATCCCTTTATCGAATTTATTATCCGTTATATTGATGATGTTTTATTTTCTCTTCATCCATAGATCAAAGATATTAAACATTTAAATATTTTCAAAAATGTTATCATAAAAAATGGTTTGGTAGTTTCTGCCCCTAAAATGAAACTTTTCCAAACTAAAATCAGATTTCTTGGACATAATATTTTCAATGGAACTATAATTCCAATTGATAGATGTATCGAATTTGCATCTAAATTTCCAGACGAAATTAAAGGTATTAACCAACTGCAAAGATTTTTGGGAAGTCTTAATTATATTCAAGATTTTTACCCAAATCTTTCCCAAGATACTGCTATTCTGTATACTCAATTACGAAAAAATCCTTTACCTTGGACTAATGAACATATTGAAGCAGTAATAAAAATCAAAACTAGGGTTAAAAAGATACCTTGTCTTTCCCTACCTAATCCCGATTAGAAAAAGATTGTTCAAACCGATGCTTCGACATGAGGATATGGTGGGATTTTAAACCAATTTAATCCTAACAAAGAAAAGAGAAGATCTTGTTCGCTTTTTACTTCAGAACTTGGAAAGGACCTCTTTAAATTATCCTACTATAAAGAAGGAATGCCTTTCAATTGTTAAATGTGTTTTAAAATTTTAGGATGATCTTTTGAATCAAGACTTTTAATCCGAGTTGATTGCTTCACCGTAAAAATGATATTTAAAAAGATGTTCAGAATTTAGCATCTAAACAGATATTTGCAACCTGGCAGAGTACTTTATCCGTATTTGACTTTGATATTGAATATATCAAAGGAAAACAGAATTCTTTACCAGATTTTCTAACCCGAGAATATTTGCAGGAATGACCAGTAGAAGCCGTGGCCGCGGTCAGCGAGGCCGAGGCAGAGCTAATTTGTACTATACAGAATTCCCGTCCTTAAATACTCAATCCAAAGATTTCTTCTACTTCTTCTAGCCAACCAACAAAGAAAGGATGTTCTCCTATTACCCTAACAAAGACATTTCCCAACAAAAATACGGAAGAAACAGTATTGATCATTGAACAAAATGATGAGAAATGGATGAAAGATCCATGGGAGATAAAGAGACGTTATTTAACGACTCAACAGTCTCCTCCCCGTTTCAATCAGTATCGCTATGTTTATGAGCAAATTATCCTTGAAACAACATCCATGGACATTAAGCACACGCTTCATGATCCATCAAAATCAGCTAGTCCAATCCAATACAATAAAACAACCGTCAAGAGCATCATGCCTCTTGCTAATTGGGGTATTAATCCCCATTGTTGTTATTATTATTATTATTATTATTATTATTATTATTATTATTATTATTATTATTATTATTATTATTATTATTATTATTATTATTATTATTAGTATTAGTATTAGTATTAGTACTATTATTATTATTATTATTATTATTATTATTATTATTATTATTATTATTATTATTATTATTATTATTATTATTATTATTAGTACTATTTTATTATTATTATTATATTATTATTATTATTATTATTATTATTATTATTATTATTATTATTATTATTATTATTATTATTATTATTATTATTATTATTATTATTATTATTATTATTATTATTATTATTATCTTTTATTTTAATTTGGGGATCTAATGTTTTAGTTATAAATATTAATCCTTGCAAAATCTAAACTACATGTTTTATGGAAAAATTTTAAAAATGTCCACGTCATAGCTGCAATGTGTAAAATAAAATTAAAAATATCCACGTTATAGCTGCCACGTAGGCAGTCAACGCACATGTGGTGCCTGGGGTTCAAAGTCCAAATTTTTTAATAAAAAGGGGCTCAATTTGCGTTGACCAAAAGAAAAGGGCTCAATACCCAAAAACCCCTAAAGTTCAGTGGTCAACTTTGCATTTTACCCATTCTTTTATAGTGAATGCTTCATGAACTCTAATTCCTAGTATTGAACTGTCGTATTTCAATTACTTTGCACAAGTTATTATCATGTTGAACAAGCTTTGTTTCCATCTTGTTATCAGTTAATGTATGTTCAGTAATTCAATTTCTAATTTGACAAAATCACAGCCCTAGCTTATTATTGTTCAAGCAAAGGTTTATTATTTTATTAAATGCTTATGCTTTCTAATTATTTCCAAGCATAAGTTTAACATATAGTTGGTTCACCTATGATTTTCAATTGTCTACATTATGTTGTTATTGATCAACCATAGTGTTATCAAACTTTGTTGATTCAACTAATCCTTTAGTTGATGATCGTGAAACTCTAAATTACCCTTGAAGTTTATCCAAACCAAACTTTCTTTGGTGCAGACTTGTACTCTAAAACTGAGAAGAACAACCCTATTATAGGGGTACGCGATGCGTTTAGATGTTTGTGCACAATACATGGTACTAAGGGTTGACACCCCTAAGTACGTAAAGTCCAGACAAGGCAAGTTTCTTATCCTAAACTTTTATTTAGCTGGTATCCCTAACCTATGCTACTTAATTATTCAGCAATGGTTACTTATCGTTGTTTTGTTATACTTATGCAAATTTTTTATTCCTAAGTTATCGTTGTATAAGTTCCTAATTTCTATGTTGAGGTTGAGCAACATATCTATCTTGCGTATGTTTGTACAAGTTCTTGTAACCTAATTCGATACCTCGAGCGAGTTTTACTTTTCTAAATCTTGATATTATTATTCAAAGCATATATTGTTCTAATACATCAATTCAAATAAGATTGTTCTAACTCTTTTGGATATAACACTTTGCATGTATATCATGGTTATTCAATTATACATTGTTGTTATTCGGTCTTTGACTTTAATAACCTTGTTCAATTCTATATTGATTATATTAAACCTCCTAGTAGTAAGCAACTCTTATTGATTGAACTAGTCTATTATGAATAGTGTTCTAAAATTCTAGAACCCCTGATAAGTTAGTTCCAAGCTAAACTTTCTTTAGTGCGGAAATTCTAAATTCAAACTGAGACGAACAACCCTAACATAGGGGATTTTGTACGTGTAACGTTTAGATGTTTGTGCACAATACATGGACATATTTCGTGGTCTTAAGACCCTCAGATATTAAAGTTCAAACTTGTTTTCTATTTTTGATTCGTAGAACAAGTTTGTAATGACCCCAAAATCCATACAATTTAAATCTCAACTTCGGTCGTTAACCATACATTAAATCTCTAATTTTACATCATTATTTGATATTAAAAACATTAAATTTGCGGAATATTTAAAACGTTTATACATTTCCTTCTTTCTTGCCCTGAATTGCAACCTTTACATTACAACTCTTTGATTCAATCTTATATCATAAATCGTTACAACAAAATGACTATACAAAGTCTTACATCCTAACTAAATATCCATATACATTGGATAGCTCAACTTACAATTCAACAACATGTTACGTTCAAAATATGAAATACATTTCTCATAAAACATAAGTAATCTTCGTGAATATAGATCTCTATAACTCACTTAGCACATATCTTTACCTTAAAATCTTGACATGCAAAAGTGGTTATTTGCAAGAGTGAGCTCGACAGCCCAACAAAATCTAACAGTTTTCATGCATCACATAACACGTAATAATATGCTAAACATACATATCATAATAACTAAAACAACATGGCATACATACTTTAAGTTCACATAGCAAATATAAAGATTGAGTTCCTTACTCAATCCTCCTTATTTAACCAAAACAATGCAGTCATAAATTAACTTTAATATTTCATGATTTCAACATGTATAACATATCATGCAATTTAAAATAGTTCATCAAGTCCACGTAACAAATAGAAACCAAAAGACTTGCCTTGCGCGTAGATTAAATCGTTGATATCTAAATCACAATACCATATATACATATGTTAACATGACATGATCAGTCATAATCAACACTACATCACGTATTGTTTAAATGTCTAACCATGTAATCAAATTATATTCCTAAACGATAATAAATTCGTTAGGTATTAACACCATGTTTGTTCAACACATTATAATACTATAATAACAGAATTATTTGGTCATATAGCATTACAACTAAAAATTTTAGACTTCTATGCAAGACAGAAGTCATTTTAGAACACATTTTGCTAAGTAATGCATGGCCACAGTTTAAACAATGAATATCATGTACATGTTGCCTTGTGGCTCTTTCGGTAGCGAGAGTTATATAGGGACTCGGTGCTACGGAGGTCAATGAGGTCCGGCTTCGGCATTGACTTGACAACAATGACGCGAAGTCTGGCTAGGGCGCTGATTTTGGCGCTAAGGCGCGAGACTTTTTAGTTGGGCGTGGATTTTTGTATTTGAGGCGCCAAAACTCACGAGAATACAAAACAAAAAAATAAGCAAAGCTGTTGTCTTATTTTTAAATGACAATTAACCCTAATTAACATGTATATCTTCACGTAATTTACACATGAACGCTAACAATCATTCATATACTAGTTAGTTTAACCACTAAACAACGATTTAAGAAACACTTGTTTATCTTTGAAACCAAAATTTTAAAACCCAAAACTCCATTGTTAACACAAGAAGAACTTTGTGATCATAGTTAGAAAACAATTTGATTTATTCTAACTATATTCTATTTAATTCTTACCCAATTCATATAATCACGCTTTAAATTCCATGATTATTATACAATACAAGTATAAATTTTGATGCTTTGTGAAAAACATACATTTATACATGTTTTATGTTTACAATAAAACTATTTCTTTTCTTTAACACATGATTAAAATACCAATTATATATATATATATATATATATATATATATATATACATACTAGTTATAACGATTATAACAACACCAATACGTAATATCATAACCAATTCTAGAACATGGTTTATAAGAATTTTTAAAACTTTATAAACCGTGAAAAATCAAAAACACAGAGACTTTAGACCTAATGGCGTAAAACATATATGTCTACATAAACATAAATTAAGGTTATAAACACAAACCTTTTGTTGTTAAGAAATACTTGTCAACATAACTTGTTTTGGACAATCACGCACTTGGTTTCCTCTCAAACTCTCTGAACTTTTCCTTTCTCTTTTCTTACTTCTCTCAGTATTAGACTAGGTACTAACAGTGAGCGTAAACCAAAAAAGATAAAAGTATACGTAAAATAAAACTGCTATGACAATAATAAGCCTACTTATTATATCAGTTATCAAACATATAACGTATAACTTATAAATATATATTTTATTTATATATTTGTTTTATTTATTTTATTAATAATTTAAAATCCAAAAGTCATAGGCTTTGTTTTGGCAAATCATTTAAAATTAAACACTTAATAACCTTAAGCATTGTTTGGATAAAACAAACTTAAATTACTTTAATTTATTTTAATAACTCTTAAAATATAGTTATTTGTCAAACTTCTAATTAATTAAGTTTTCATACTTAATTTAATTAATTCTAATAATAATTCATTGCATAATATAATAATTTATTTAATCATTATAAACACTCTAACTTAATTATTAAATTAAATTAGATTACTATTTCAAAATAATTACTCTCCTTAACTCATTAATTATTTATTAAACAAATAAATAATCAAATCACATCAAATCAAATCAATTAAACAAATACTTATTCAACGATAAACACATCCATTAAATATTTATATAATTCAATAAATATTTAAATATTATAATTAAAATCTGGATTGTTACATCATTCCCTCCTTACAAGGATTCATCCTCAAAATCACAACTCAAACCACTCATTCGATATAATCTTCCCTATTTACAAAGATTACGTCCCAAGAATCGAAGACACAAATTAAACAAATAACTCAGAGTAATCTTTCATCATTTTATCTAAATATAGGTTTTATATTTTCTACTACATTCATTACTTTAACAAATTCTAGGTTTCATTTCATAACCTTCACTTGAACTCAATTATATTCTGAGTATTATATATCTTTTAACCCATTCATTTCCTTTTATAAGGATCGTTAACATCAACACTCGGGATATTATATTCACCCTTTCTTCTAAGAATTTCGTCCTCGAAATTTTATTCATTTAATCTAACAAAATAGATTTTACACTAATACTTCATTCATTCCTTGGGTTTTATAACCACTTCCTTTCCACAACGATCGTTCTATAATTATTAACTTTTCTATTAAAAGTTTTACATTATTCTTTGATAACTCATATCCTTCTCACTTCAAAATCTATTTTCTCACTTATTCAACATATTCATCATTCAGTGTTGCATTCTACGACTCACTTCTTTCTAAGGAATACTTTCCTTTTTCACTTCCATCTTGCAGAATAACAAGAATCTTCCATAATTGTTCAATAATTGGGAAGTAGTATGAATAACTTAGGAATTTAAAAGATTCCAAATCATGTTGAGGGTCACAAGACCTTGAACTCTATTCTCTAAGTTTAATAGTGCTTCACCCCCCCGGATTCTTCACACTTTAAACCCTCTTTGGCAGAATGTTTATCAATCACAAAGACTGAAAACACCCTCTGCAAGTACTCTAGGTGATCAACCTATTGTACATGTATTGTGCACAAACATTTCAGCGCAAAGTATAAACTAAGCGTAACCCCTAATAATAGGGTTGTTCATCTCAGCTTTTCAACATCTGAATCTGCACCAAAATAATTTCGTTTGGCATAACTTCTCAAGAAACTCTTGAATTTCATGAACATCTTTCAATATTTGTCAAGCTGAATTAAATAGCATAGACCTCTACAACAATTCAGACATCAACCGAAATATACATATACATACATACATATGTATTCTCATATCTTAAAGAAAACTCAAAAATCTTTTTATAACATCATGATAACGAACTGTATTTACAGTCCGTTGAGGATTCCATCATTTGGTGATTTTATCATACTACATCATACCATAGTGGGCTGACGATCCTTAGATCACATCCAACACTAAGTAATACTGCATTGATGACTCCATCATTTTTATCATCTTTGCACCAGGTTACATGACGTATTAAGGATATAAAATACATTTTGATATATTAAAAATCATTTTTGTCTAGCCGAAGCAATTAGCATAGACATACGAATAACAACATTGTTGTTAAAACTCATTGTTTCCATCATTTGATCCAATGTTTTTCAAGAAAATAGAAGTGTAAACATCAGCACGAAGTCAATATATTTTGAAAGTCTAGCATAGCTAGTAGATTTAGAATACCTATGCTTCCACCATCAACTCCACTTTCTATAATGATCCATTGCTTAATAGGTCTATCTATTCCTATCATCCTCAATACTCCATTCACACTTATCTATACCCAGTTCATCAAACTTACCACACGTTATGAGCTCAGGAACTTGCCACAATCATATGAGTTTAAGAACTTATCCTAGTCGGACCATAAAGGCGTCATTCATTTGAGGGGTTCAAAAATATACCATATAATTATGAGTCACGAACCTACCATAAGTATGAGTTTTAAGAACTCGCACTTATCCTTATAATATTCTCTAACTATACTCTACCTATCTGTTATACACATGAGAAAAGAATCACCTTCTCAACAGGCATATAGCAAATAGCGCGACACAAACATTCCAATGATTATCAATGTGATAAATTGAGTACAAGCACAAAACCCTCGCCCATACAAAGGTTTGTACAACTCAGCCACCACCTGAGTCCTCAATTGAAATCCCTCCTAACTCTATCTTGCTTATAACTTGCTCTTTGCTCGATACGAATTCCTCGTATCACATTATCTATAACTCCTCATGAGTTTATCTCGTACTATCATAGTACATTATCTTCATAGCATCAAACTATAATCATTCAAACATTACAAACCATCTTCCTTTTATAACTTAAACAGATTACGTCGTGATCTTATTCTATAATCATCTCCCTTAAAATTATTTTCTTAACTCGTGGTCATTTTGTTTTACGATCCTCTTTCTTTCCTTTTTTCATCATTTATGACATTATTCGTTATCTTGGCAATTGGAGTTAGGAAACTCCCATTTCTTATCTTTATATCTCTTCAAGATTCTTCTTTGAATCTTCTTGTTTATATAACAATTCTTCCTTTAAGATTTTCTAACTTCATTTACATTGCTCAAAATTTCATTCGAGTTCTACACTCTCATCATACGTGTCCATTTCTATACTTGGTACACATCGAGTCTCTAACAGTTTTAATACGGTACGCTGAGTGGTTTTCCACAAACAACCAACAAACTAGGTTCCGAGTTACTAGTTTGTATATACCTCTGCTCTATGAAGAAATCGTTTAGCCCAGATACCATACATCAACTACTAAAGAGTACAATTGCACCATACTTAGATATAACTCTCTATTCTTAACTTCTTTATCACTCTCTTTTTATAGACATTGTCTATTTATTATCACCTTGCATCCTTATTATTGGAGTTGGGTAACCCCACATTCATATTCCTTATAACTCTGCGAGATTCTTCTTTGAATCCTTTCACGCATGTTTTAATCCCTTATTGTTCAAACTCTATTTGAGCTTATTCGTTCATTATCTTCACCTCTCTTCTCTAAGGTTATAGCCTACGGTACTCCTACCTAAGGTTTATAACCTACGACTTTGATACCAACTGTAACGACCCCAAAATCCATACAATTTAAATCTCAACTTCGGTCGTTAACCATACATTAAATCTCTAATTTTACATCATAATTCGTTATTAAAAACACTAAACTTGCAGAATATTTAAAACGTTTATACATTTCCTTCTTTCTTGCCCTGAATCACAACCTTTACATTACATCTCTTTGATTCAATCTTATATCATGAATCGTTTCAACAAAATGACTATACAAAGTCTTACATCCTAACTAAATATCCATATACATTGGATAGCTCAACTTATAATTCAACAACATGTTACATTCAAAATATGAAATACATTTCTCATAAAACATAAGTAATCTTCATGAAAATAGATCTCTATAACTCACTTTGCACATATTTTACCTTAAAATCTTGACCTGCAAAAGTGGTTATTTGCAAGAGTGAGCTCAACAGCCCAGCAAAATCTAACAGTTTTCATGCATCACATAACACGTAATAATATGCTAAACATACATATCATAATAATTAAAACAACATGGCATACATACTTTTAGTTCACATAGCAAATATAAAGATTGAGTTCCTTACTCAATCCTCCTTATTTAACCAAAATAATGCAGTCATAAATTGACTTCAACATTTCATGATTTCAACATGTATAACATATCATGCAATTTAAAATAGTTCATCAAGTCCACGTAACAAATAGGAACCAAAAGACTTGCCTTGCGCGTAGAATAAACCGTTGATATCCAAATCACAATACCATATATACATATGTTAACAAGACATGATCAGTCATAATCAACACTACATCACGTATGGTTTAAATGTCTAACCATGTAATCAAATTATATTCCTAAACGATAATAAACTCGTTAGGTATTAACACCATGTTCGTTCAACACATTATAACACTATAATAACAGAATTATTTGGTCGTATAGCATTACAACTAAAATTTTCAGACTTACATGGAAGGCGAAGTCGTTTAGCTGATACGCTAAGTGGCGCCATGGCCAAGATTTAAGCTTGTGAGGTTCTTCATCATGGTGATGTGGCTCTTGACAGCGAGAGTTATATAGGGACTCATTATGTCTGCGCATGAGGTCCGTGACCGACTTGATCTTGTGGTGCGAAGTCCAGTTTGAAGCATTGATTTTAGCGATAAGTAGCGAGACTTTGAAATTTGGGCGTGATTTTGATCTTTGGGCATCAAAACTCACATGAATACAAAGCGAAAAAAGCGAGCAAAGCTACTATCTTTATTTTTAAAGACAATTAACCCCAATTAACATGTATATCTTCACGTAATTTACACATAAGCGCTAACAATCATTCATATACTAATTACTTAACCACTAAACAACGATTTTAGGAACAACATTTATCTTTGAAACCAAAATTTTAAAACCCAAAACTCCATTGTTAACACAAGAAACCTTTGTGATCATAGTTAGAAAACAATTTGATTTATTCTAACTATATTCTATTTAATTCTTACCCAATTCATATAATCACGATTTAAATTCCACGATTAACATACAATACAAGTATAAATTTTAGTACTATTGAAAAATATACATTCATACATATTTTATGTTCACAGTAAAACTATTTCTTTTTCTTTAACACATGATTAAAATACCACTCATATATATATATATATATATATATATATATATATATATATATACATGCTAGTTATAACGATTATAACAACACCAATACGTAATATCATAACCAATTCTAGAACATTGTTTACAAGAATTTTGTAAAACTTTATAAACCATGAAAAATAAAAAACATAGAGACTTTAGACCTAATGGCGTAAAACATATATGTCTACATAAACATAAATTAAGGTTATAAACACATACCTTTTGTTGTTAAGAAATACTTGTCAACATAACTTGTTTTGGACAATCACGCACTTGGTTTCCTCTCAAACTCTCTGAACTTTTCCTTTCTCTTTTCTTACTTCTCTCAGTATTAGACTAGGTACTAACAGTGAGCGTAAACCAAAACTGATAAAAGTATACGTAAAATAAAACTGCTATGACAATAATAAGCCTACTTATTATATCAGTTATCAAACATATAACGTATAACTTATAAATATATATTTTATTTATATATTTGTTTTATTAATTTTATTAATAATTTAAAATCCAAATGCCATAGGCTTTGTTTGGCAAATCATTTAAAATTAAACACTTAATAACCTTAAGCATTGTTTGGATAAAACTAACTTAAATTACTTTAATTTATTTTAATAACTCTTAAAATATAGTTATTTGTCACACTTCGAATTAATTAAGTTTTCATACTTAATTTAATTAATTCTAATAATAATTCATTGCATAATATAATAATTTATTTAATCATTATAAACTCTCTATCTTAATTATTAAATTAAATTAGATTACTATTTCAAAATAATTACTTTCCTTAACTCATTAATTATTTATTAAACAAATAAATTATCAAATCACATCAAATCAAATCAATTAAACAAATACTTATTCAACGATAAACACATCCATTAAATATTTATATAATTCAATAAATATTTAAATATTATAATTAAAAATCTAGATTGTTACAAAGTTCATTATTGTTCAACATTCGTTGTTCATTCTCATGTTGTTATTATTACTACTCTTTATATCAGTGAGTAATTGTTTGCTCACTCTTGCAATTAACACTGCAGCTAAAGTTGAAAGAGTCGATGAGCCATCTACTAGCAAAGGAAAGGGTAAGATGACCAAGTGTTGAATAATTATTAGAATTTATTTAAATGCATTATGTTATAAGACTTGTTTTCTTTTATGATGTATTCCGCAAACTTATGTAATAATTTAAGGTTAGATTACCTGGGATTGTTTATGAGTTGATGTAACCCTTTAATGGGGAAGATTATTGTTTAAATTAATTGATGTTTTTATCCTTTATTATGGGTAGTTAGATGTAATTATTTTGATAGTGAGCACCAAATCCTATGGGAATGAAGTACCCGGATTTGGGGGTGTCACAGGTTGGTATCAAAGCTTTAGGTTATGAACCTTAGGTGGGGGAAACCTTAGGAAGTAACCTTTAAGGAGTCAGAAAATATAGTGGTGTTTAACTCTTATCGGGTTTTAAGGAATGGATTAAGGCATCCATTGAAACTAAACAATAAAAGACATTATGTGCTATGTGTTAATAACTTATGTGCTTGCGAGTATCGATAATGTTAAGTAAAATTTAAAATATTTTGTTGTCAGAATGTCTAACGAAGGAGGATCCAATCCAGCTAGGGAGGTGATACCTTAGATACCTAGAGATGACGAACCCCGAGATATTCACGTAGTGCGGGAACAGTTGATCTAGGAGGATGAGCTTGTGACCGATCCCGAGGAGGATAGTTATGAGGAGATAGAGGAGGATGAGGAGGAAGATGATCCTGTGGAGTTTCCACCAAACTCCAAATCGGATGAGATGTATGATGCTTTGTATGACCGTAACATAGAGTTATAAGATAATGTAAAGGAACTGAAGGAGTTGGTTGAAATGCATCACGCTACAATGGAGCAGAAGGATGTAGAGATTCAGGAACTTGACTCAAAACTTAGAAACACAGAGTGGGACCTAGTTCATACTAAGGGTCAGCATGAAGATCTATTGGCAGTGAATGAGAAGATGAAGACTGACATGTAGAAGTTAAAAGATGACCTCAAAGAGGAATCAGCTAAGCGTGCAAGAGCATAGGATGCTTGGATAAAGGCAACTCAACATGCAGACCACGTTGAGGCTAAAGTCCGAATTGAAGAAGGCCAAAATGAACGAAATGGATCATGCCTTTAATTCTGCGATTGATAGGGCCCATGATCGAGTCTTTTATTACCCGCCATAATTTGAAGATCGTCGTGGTTCGTGATGGATCGTAGGATGACATATCGTATTATGGAGGAAGAGCGCAGAGAAGCCTCTTAACGTCTTAATATGCATAGATAGAAAATAAGAGTGATAATAATATGTTGTTATTTATGTGAATAAATAAAGTTTTAAATCCCTTATTTTGAGATGAATAAAGGGGTAGTATGAGTATGTAATCCTGAAACTTGTCTAGTTCAGGAAAGTGGATGTTAATAGCAGATATGCTATCTTTTATATGTTTTAAAGCATTATGAATGAATAAAATATCAAAGATATTTGAAATATTATGTGTTATAGCTTTAATCTTAATATGTTTAAAGTTAAACTTTAAAATATTTAAAGAATTGAATAAATGAACTAATAAGCATATATTTTAATAGAAAATGCCTCCTAGAAGAAGACAACCACGTCAACAACCACCTCCTGAGGGGTTTACTAACAATAACAACGAGGCCAACACTAACTCGGTTTAGCAGTTGGTGACTTTGTTGACAGGAGCACTTGTGAATCAATCACAAGCTCAAGTTACGACCTTCAAGGAATTCAAAGCGGTTGGACCGCCAGAGTTTCAAGGGTCTATGAATCCAGTGGTAACCCAAACCTGGATCATGGAAATGGAGAAAGTGTTTGATGTTGCTAGAGTTAACGAAGATCAGAAGACTGCGTTCGTGACGTTCATGCTGAAGTCCGAAGCTAGCTACTTGTGGCAAGTAAATAAGGTTCGGGACAAGGAGTGATAACGTGGGATAGATTTTAGGAGATGTTTTTCGAAATGTACTTTCCAATGAGTTCTCGAAATCAGTTGGAGGTGCAATTTCTGGAGCTGAAACAAGAAACCATGACGGTGCCAGAATATGCTGCGAAGTTTAATGAGTTGGCAAGGTTTGCCACTTATCAAGTCAATACGGATGAGCATAAGGCGAGAAGGTTCGAACAAGGATTGAAACCATGGCTGTATAGCAAGGTTTCAATGTTCCAGTTAAATACATTTGCGGCTATACTGGAAAAGGAAATTATCGCAGAAGGTGGAAGCAATGCCTTAACCAAGTACAATCAAGAATAGAAGAAGAGGAAGAATGAGAATAAAAATAAGGCTGGTGGAAGTAACAATCGGAATAGGAAGTGGAACGAGAATTCGACTACGGGAGGACAACAAGGAAGTCACCAGAAGAAAAAGTTTGAAGCTTGTGCTACTTGTGGAAAGAACCCTACTGGGGTATGTTTGAAGGGAAAGCGGGTGTGTTTCAACTGTGGTCGGGAGGGACAGATTGAACCGAACTAATTTAGCCCAAAGAAAGTAGCATGTTTTACCTACGGTTTGAAGGATCACATGGCTCGGGATTGCCCTAGAAAGCTAACGGGGAGTGCAAGTGGAGGAAAGGGAAACAATAACGGTGGTGGTGCATTGACTATCACTGGACCAGCACAGTCAAGCCGACCTACTACGAGAACTTTCAATATGACCGTGTAGGATGATGTTCGGTCTATGGATGTGGTGTCAGGTATCATTCTGATTAATGGTATTAATGATTATGTACTATTTGATTTGGGTGCTACTTGTTCATTTATATCCGATGAATTTGCTCAGAATTTGGATTTGCCTCAGGAAGAATTAGATTATCCTTTGAGCATAGAGATTGCGAATAGGGAAGTGATTCCTGTTAGATTCATATATAAGAATTGTAGAGTGGTTATTAAGGGTTAAGAGATGATGGTAGATTTGATACCAATTAAACTTGGTGAGTTTGATGTTATACTGGGAATGGATTGGTTATTCAATCACGGAGCAGCTATTGATTGCTAAAGAAAATGTGTTAACCTTATGACTTCATCAAAGGTTGTGTTCTATGGCAGTAAGTCACCTCGAAAAGCAAGTTATCTGACGGTAATGCAAGCCAAGAAGTTGTTAAGATAAGGATGTGTAGGATACTTAGCCTACATAGTTGATAGACAGAAGAAAAGTGCGAGAATAAAAGAGATACTGATCATAAGAGATTTTGCAGATGTATTTCCAAACGATTTGTCGGGTCTTCCGCCAGATCGATAAATCGAGTTCGTGATTGATTTAGTACCAAGAACGGTCCAGATATCTAAAGCAACATATAGAATGGCCCCGGTAGAGATGAAAGAGTTGATGGTGCAATTGCAAGAGTTATTCGACAAGAGGTATATCCAGCCAAGTGTATCGCCATGGGGAGCACCGATATTTTTTGTTAAGAAGAAAGATGGATCGATGCGGCTCTGCATTGATTACAGAGAATTGAATAAGGTCACGATTAAAAATAAGTATACGTTACCGAGAATCGACAACCTGTTTGATCAACTGAAGGGTGCAAAGTATTTTTCAAAGATAGTCTTGAGGAGTGGTTATCATCAGCTGAAAGTGAGGCCAGAAGACATATCGAAGATGGCATTCAGAACTTGGTATGGTCATTATGAGTTTCTAGTTATGTCATTTGGATTAACCAATGCACTTGCAGCGTTCATGGATTTGATGAACAGGGTGTTTAAACCATTCTTAGATAAATTTATGGTGGTGTTTATTAATGATATCTTGGTGTATTGTAAGACCAAGGAGGAACATGTTGAACACTTAAGAGTAACGTTGGAGACATTGAGAAAAGAGAAGTTGTAGGCAAAATTTTCAAAATGTGAGTTTTGGTTGGAACGTGTACAGTTTCTCGGACACGTTATTGCTGTACACGTTATTGATAAAGACGGAATTTCGGTAGATCCATCAAAAGTTGAAGCTGTAGTAAACTGGGATCAGCTGAAGACATCAGAGATAAGGAGTTTCTTAGGGTTGGCAGGTTACTATAGGCATTTTATTCAAGACTTTTCCAAGATCGCGACCCTGTTGACGAATTTAACTAGGAAGGTGGTTAAGTTTGTTTGGATGGAGAAGTGTGAGGAAAGTTTTCACGAATTGAAGAAAAGGTTGAGTACGGCACCTGTGTTATCATTACCTGATGATATAGGAAATTTTGTGGTGTATAGTGACGCATCGCATAAAGGACTAGGCTATGTGCTTATGTAAAATGATAGAGTTATTGCGTATGCATCACGTCAATTAAAAGATTACGAGAAAGGGTATCCGTCTCATGACTTAGAGTTGGTTGCGGTGGTGTTTGCCCTGAAGATTTGGAGAAATTATCTTTATCGAGAGAGGTGTGAGATATATACTGACCATAAAAGTCTAAAGTATATCTTTAAACAAAAATACTTGAATATGAGGCAGAAAATGTGGTTGGAGCTGATCAAAGACTATGACTGCGAGATTTTTTATCATCCCGGAAGACATAATGTTGTTATTGATGCTTTAAGTAGAAAGGGACGGGAGAAGCTAATGATGTTGACAGCTCAGGAGAAGTTAGTGTTAGAAATGGCTAAGATGGAATTGGAAATTAAATATCTGACAAAATCCGACGAGAAGTTGTTCCAGATAAGAAACAGTTCAACGTTGGTAGATAAAGTGAAGGATGCACAACATCAAGATGGAGACTGCGAAAAGATAAAACAGAAAGTATCTGGAGGGAAGAAAAGCAAATTCAAAATAGATTCGGAAGGGTTATTTCGATTCAAAGGGAGAATTTGGGTTCCGCCAGTATCGGAAGTTAAAGAGGAAATTCTGAGTGAAGCTCACAACTCAAGATATTTGATTCACCCTAGAAGTACGAAAATGTACCAGGATCTTAGACAACATTTTTGGTGGCCGAATATGAAAAAGGATGTGGCTGAGTGTGTGGCGAAATATTTAACGTGTCAGAAAGTTAAAGCTGAACACCAAAGGCCAAGCGAATTATTATACCCGTTGGAGATACAAGAATGGAAATGGGAGCATATCACAATGGATTTTGTGGTAGGTCTTCCAACGACTCATCAAGGTTATGATGTCGTTTGGGTGATTGTTGATCGATTGACGAAGTCGTCACACTTCTTACCAATCAAGATTAGATTTAAACTAGATCGGTTGGCAAGACTATACATTAAGGAAATTGTTTCAAGACACGGTGTACCTGTGTCCATTGTATCAAACAGAGATCCGCGTTTCACATCTAATTTTTGGAAACGATTACAAGAATGTTTGGGAACTCAGTTGAGAATGAGCACAGTGTACCATCCTCAAACAGACGGACAGAGTGAGAGAACCATCTAGACACTAGAGGATATTCTCAGAGCATGTATTATGGATTTCAAGGGAAATTGGGATGATCATTTACCGTTGGTTGAATTTTCCTATAATAATAGTTATCACGCGAGTATTAGCATACCGCTTTATGAAGCGTTATACGGCAGGAAATACAGAACTCCATTATGCTGGGATGAGGTAGGTGAACGTCAACTATTGGGTCCAGAGTTGGTATAACAAATCGTCGAAATCATCAAGGTCATTCGAGCAAGATTGATAGCTGCACATGATAGATAGAAAAAATATGCCGATCAACACCGACAAAATCGGGAATTCGATGTTGGTAGTTATGTGTTCTTGAAAGTATCTCCCTGGAAGGGGAAAATTCATTTTGGCAAGAAGGGGAAATTAAGCCCTAGGTTTATAGAACCTTTTGAAGTGTTTCGACGCGTGGGTGAAGTGGCGCATACGAGGTAGCTTTACCTCTAGAATTGGTGCATATCCATAATATTTTCCATGTCTCGGTGTTGAGACCATATAAGCATGACTATAAACATGTTATAGAATATGAGCCCTTACAGTTTGAGAAATATTTGTCCTATGAAGAAGTCCATGTTCAAATTATCGACAGGAAAGAGCAAGTTCTAAAGAATAAAGGGATACCTTAATGTTAAGGTAATCTGGAGGAACCACAATGCTGAAGAAGCAACGTGGTAACTTGAAGATGTTATGATGAGAAATTATCCTCACTTGTTTGCTTAATCTTGTATGATGATTCTGAGGACAGAATCCTGTTAAGGAGGGAACAATGTGATGAATGAATTTATTGAGTTGTGATTCTGGGGACAAAATCTTTTTAAGGAGGGACGGATCTAACGATCGAGAAATTTGTAATTTAATTTAAATATTTATTGATTAAATAAATATTTTTAATATTTTATTTATTGGAAAAAATAAATATTTAATGAATTATGATGTAATAATTTATGTGAGTATGTATGTTAACTAAATTAATGAATAGTAATTTTATTATTTGAGGATTTAATTTAATGAAAATAATTAAATTAAATGAAGTGTTTAATATTTAAGAAAATAAGTAAATTAAGTAAAAAATGTTTTGGTCTAATTTAATAATTTAAATTAGATATATACTTATTTATTATTCATAAATATAATTATAATAGAAATTATTATAATTAATATTTTAAGTTATTTAAATTAACTAAACTAAAGTTATTTAAATTAACTACAGTGTGACATATGAAAGCATATAATATAATATTATTAAAATAATCTAGTTTGGGGGAATAGATGGTAGCCAAACAAGGCCTTGTGGCCTTTGGCTTATTGTAACTGACGCCTTTTTATTTTTATTAACTGATAAGTACGTGACTTAGAGGCCATATCAGTTTTTTTTTTTTCGTCTTATTTTCCTAAGGCTAACTAAGACAGAGAGTTGGGAGGTAAGAGAGAATCATAGAGAATATAGAGAAGAAAGAAATTGTTCTGAGATTGTCAAGTGAAAAAGAAGGGTTGCTAATAGTTTTGCTAAATCAAGGTATAACTTACTCCAATTTTAACTTGTGTTTTTGAAATTTCTATTGATTGTTATGTTGGATTGTTATATATACATGTACAAAGGGTTTATAATCTGTTAATCAACTTATGTGAGTGCTATTTGATGATTGCAATACATGAAATTTGGGTTTATAGGGAGAAAAGTAAATAACAGTGTATGTTTATGAAAATGGCTTAAGAAGAAAATATAAAATTTCATGTTTAATATATAAATTGATGTTGGATTATGTTAGTATATTAAGAAATAAAAGCGGCGTAGTTTGAATCTTGTCAATTGGTTAAGAAACGAAGTCGTGGTGATTGATTTCGCTAAAAGTGTAAAAATTTGAGAAATTTGGAAAATGGTGGTTTTGATTCTTCAAATTTGTGTATATGTGATGTTTATGTAGTTGGAATGGTGAATAACATGTTAGTGATGGTATTACAAAGTTTTAAGTTGCTAGGTTTCATGAATTTCTGTGGAATTGGGATTTTTGGCCTAGAGCAAAGTCTGATTTCGAGTTTCTGCAAAACTATTTCTGGTGCCGAGCGAGTGCTTTGTGTATTGCTCTGTCAAGCGCAGGCGCTTGGACTCTAAGCTAACCATACATGTGGCGCGCCAAGGTGGTCGTGATCGGACTTTAATTTAATCATTAACAACATAGCTTGGAAATTGTTAACCTAACTTATTTGATGATTGCAGAAGAACCTAAAATGTGTTATAAGATATAACAACATGTTGTAGTCACAACGTTGAAACTATAGACTATGAATTATTAAGTTTTGTAATGAATCAAAAAGTGATGAAAGTTAAAGATAAATGACAAGATTTATGTTAGTTTATTTTGAGATTTTAGATTCGTTAAAGGTGTTAACCAACATGGTTAGATGTTAAGTTAAGTGTGACGCCCCCAAAATAGGTATATATCACCCATCTTGAGTCGCCAAATACATGGTACAAAATTCAAATACAACTTAATTATACATCTGTCGTGTAAAATACGATAAAACATAATCTAAGAGTTTTAATAAGAATATTGTCATCTAGACAATATCCACACTCAATGGAGTCCTCATTACATTTATTGTCACACTATTTCATAGAATAGTGAGGACTACTAATGCTATCCTCTGGATCGTCACTCCATTCCCCGACTAGTCCCTGCTACGTTCTCATTTCCTGAAGAGAACAATGAAAGCAAAAGGGTGAGCTCAACTAGCCCAGTAAGAAATATTATGACTAAGATAATGCAAAATAAATTATCATTAGCCTTCAACAGTGTTAAACTGATAAAATATAACAAATATCAAGTTTAACTGCAGTCGAACAAGCAATCCATTAAAATAGTCAAGTAGAGAATAAAATCTATTATCTTCTATGATTTAAAAGGTTTTTCATTACTTTTATCACTGAGACTCAGCTTAATAAATAATCCACATCATCCATGCACTACGGCCAAGGATATTCATTAGTATCACGACCACAAATTATCCATGCACTACGGGCCAAGGATATTTATGTATTCATCAATGGTCATGATCATGCCAACAACTGTCCATCAATGCACTACGGCCAATGAGGATTATTTACCACATCATTTGTAACATTACGGTTATGATTATATCGAATAATCCCTGGTCATAATCATCCCAAGTCCATCTATGCACTACAGGCCAAAGACGACTTTCAACATATTATAAACACGAGGATGATGACAATTCAATAAAACAAGTTCAAGAATAAATTTTAAAGATTTATAAGTTAATTTATCCTGAACTCAATAACGTCCAAATTGTCAACATGATACTGCTTTCTGGAGTAAAATTCAAGAATGCTCAGAAGAATATTTCCATGAAAAGATACTGGATGAAGCGCAAATATCAATGATATTCCACTAATTTCATGGAGTATAGAAGTCAAAGCTTTAACCAACTGAGTATAAGAGAAAATATGAAACTGTAAATGAATTTTCATCCGCCATGTGGTAATCCACTTAGACAGATCATTTCCACAATTTAATAAGGAATGAATACAAAGGATCATTCACCATGCATGTGATAATCCACATAGATAGGTTATTCCAACAAAATAATAAAGAATGGAACCAGGTCATACGTAATTCGCACAGACAAGATGTTCCAACAGAATAATAAAGAACGAAACCAGGTCATGCGTAAACCGCATAGACAGGATGTTCCAACAGAATAATAAAGAACGAAACCTGGTCATGCGTAAACGCACAGACATGATGTTCCAACAGAATAATAAAGAATGGAACTAGGTCATGCGTAATCCGCGCAGACAGGATATTCCAACAGAATAATAAAGAATGGAATAACAACAGAATTCACTAGGCATGCAATAGGCATGCAGACAAAGTTATTCCAATGTAATAATAAAGAATGGAATAATAGAAGAATTCACCAAAGCGTGAGTAATCCGCACAAATGCATTATTCCAATAAAATAATAAAGAAAGGAATAACAACCCTTACGAGTATTGAAAGAAAATAACTCTCTTCATGAATACGAAAAGAATAATACCCCCTTACGAGTACAACAAATAATACCCTTACCTTATAAAGAAGAGTACTTTCTCAAGCGGGTAGGCGGGGATATACTTGAAGAAAACTTGCACCACGCTTCAAAACTTTCTTAAACTATAAAGAAATATGCTCAAGATTATAGAAGAAGAATTATCTCTCTAGAGTTTCAATTGAATTAAGTAAGAAATAATGAAGGAATGAGCTTCTATTTATAGGAGAATGGGGTGAATAGTAACTAATTCATGAACGGTCCAGATTGATTTACTTTTTAAACAGACGGTCCATATTGATTTACTACGCGAGAACACTACGCAGCACTATGCAACACTATACATAATAAAATATAATATATTCTAATTATTGTCTAATAAAATAAATAACTTTATAAAAGTATTACATTTTATATAAAAAGCTTTTCTGTTTTATTACATTAATAATACTAATAAAACAAAAATATATATATATATATATATATATATATATAAACTTCCGTGACTTCATAAAAAACACCTCAATATATTTAACAACATTTATCATCATTATTATAATTCATAATATTAATCGACCAGGTCGTTCCCAGGAAAGAGGGGGCTTTCTAATAAGGATTTCTCCCTATTGGCGCACAATTAGGTGACTAAACCTCTCCTTGGCAGAACTTCTAGATATCGTTAATATTGCAAATAATAATATTAATAACTTCGTCGTCTCAATTATTGATTTAATAATATATAAAATATTGACAATAATTGAATCAAATAACGTGAGATACTATGCAGCAATCACTGTAGCAATAATTGAACAAAAGTGAGTGACTTCTCATGTAAGCATTAATAATCAATACCGTGTGCTACTATGCAACCACGCGTATTACTGTACTTTTAACATCGGGTGTTTCAACAGTTAACGATAAAACTTCCGCCGTTATTTTCATAAAATTATTTTTGTCATTTTCTCAATTCGACAATATTTCCGTTATGGAGTCCACCAATGATTGTACCGTCGTACGGATATTCCCCGACAAAAAGAATATTCCCCGACCATTCGAATATTATACAACAACTTGCATACTTTTCAAAATTTATAAATACTACCCACAACTATAAAACTATCTCAAATCTACACCATAATATTAAAAAAAATATTTCGAGAAAATTAAATCTTTATTCATAAAATCTGGGGTCTCACAATCTCCCCTCCTTATGAAATTTCACCCTCGAAATTTACGTACGTACCTGGTATGCCAAAGTGGTGAGGATACCTTGACTTCATTTTAGATTCTAATTCTTGAGGTATAACCTTTGAGTGTTGAATACAATCCTTCTTATCTAAGATTTTAACACGTATCTCCTCATACGTTAAATCTTCTGGTATATCGTTTAGTTCTAATTTATTAATGTGGTTCGGGTCGTCCACATATTTATGTAACATCGATACGTAAAAAATGTTCTGAACACGCAACATACTTGGCGGTAAAACGAGTCTATAGGCCACAGTTCCTACTTCATCGAGGATTTCAAATGGGCCAATTAAATCGAGGGTTGAGATTTCCTCTCTTTCGTCGATTATTGCTTCTAGAATAACGCCCTCTTGAACCTTCTTATTCACATTCATCAGCTCCGGGTGTGTAGCTTGAGTGGCTTTAACTTTATCGATTAAAGTCGATTCTACTCGTATATTCGTTATCTTCACGTGGGTTCGTATATTCGCACTTGTAACCGCATACGATCTTCTACTCAACGCGTTAGCTACCATGTTCGATTTTCCTACGATGGTATTGAATGGTACGATCATAATCTTCAACAACTCGAGTCAACGTCTTTGGCGCATGTTACGTTCATTTTAGTTGAAGAAATATTTGAGGGTTTAAGAAATGAGTTTTGTACTAGGGTCAATACAAAATTTGATTTCACGCTCTAGGGGTAGGCTAAGAAGTCTTCAAGAATACGTCAGGAAATTTATTAACAATAGAAATATCATTCAAAACTGTGACCCTCATCCAAGACTTGGATAGTACGTCACATTGATACCTATCAGCTTGTCATCTTCATTCACGATGTCGCTTACAGAACGTCTGGGTTCGGTGCATTCCACACAAAGAAGTCAACAACGAAAGGACCGGGGCTCTTTACTTATGGCTTGATATGATAATGAATGACTTTAGTGGTTTGGTTGCTTGAATTCGCATAACAGGTTGGTTACGAATATGAAAGCTAACAACCTTACGAAAAGCATGATGAGTAGTTAGCCAATCGATTCCTAAAATCACATTAAAGGCAAGTATTTTCAAAGAGATAAGATTGACAGGTAACGTGAAAGTGTCAATTTGAATTAAACAAGATTTATAAATAGTGGATGTAATGAAGGTTTCTCCCAACTGAGTTTCAATAGATAAATCAAAATCTAACTTCTCCGGAGTTAAATTCAAACATTGACCACAACTAGGTGAAATAAAAGAATGAGAAGAACCGGTATCTAACACGGTATAGACTTCGCAAGAGTTTATAATTAACTTACTCGTGATAATTTTATTCAAGTTCCTCGTCAAAAAAAATGCTCTCTCTTAAACTACCGGCTTCAGCTTGTCTGGGACATCCTTTGGCATCACTATCCCAGCTGGACTTGACTTCACCATACGACAAAATTGAGCTAGGTGACCTTCTCTTCCGCAATTAAAATACACTTTGGATTGCTGAGTACAGTTTGGACGGATGTGTCCCTCCTGTCCGCATTTGAAACATACGACCGGTGGTCGTTCTTCTTCCTTTGAAACGAGTGCTGATGCTGCTATCTTTCCATCATTATTGAACCTTCTCTTCTTGAAATTTCCACTTCTATTATCTTGGCCATGATTACCACCGAAATGGTTACCATTCATGGCATGATTATTTCCCCCACGATGGTTATCATTGTTAGATGACGACCGCTGCCAGAAGTACAATTATTATCGTGTTGTTGGTCGTTGCCTTTTGGTTGTGCTGACTCATTATCGCGCTCCAATAACTGAGCCCTATTCACAACATCTGAATATAAATAAAGTTTGTGAGAAATGAGGTATTGACGTATATTGGGTTTCAAACCTCTTAGAAACATTCGCGACATTCGCTCCTCATTATCAACCAAATGGGATGCAAGTCGGGATAACTCCCCAAATTTAGCCTCGTATTGCGACACGGTCATATTATTTTACTCCAACTTGATGAATTCCACCTCCTTCATGTGACGAATACTTTCAGGAAAGTAATTGTCGTTGAACAAATCTTAGAACTTCTCCCAAGACATCTTGAGTGTGGCAGGTTGAGTACGTTTTACAGATTCCCACCAGTAATATGCCTCTTCACGCAACATAAAGGTGGCAAAGGGAACCTTTTGCTCCTCGGAGCATCCCAAGACATCAAATATCTTGGTGATCTGCTTTAAGTGGTTCTGGCTTTCCCAAAAACTCCGGTGGTCCCAGCTCCTTGAACTGTTTAGCGATGACCGACCGTGGGTTGCCATTATTTCCACCTATATTTTGAACATGAGCCGCTCTTGCCTGATGTTGCATGAATTGCATAAAGCCTTTGAACATTCCATCGTTCATCATTTGGTCAATGTTGTTGTTTGCATGAGGATTGTTGCCTTCTTAATGCACATTATCCTGATTATTGATCTGTGGAGACTCAACGGTCTCCTGTGCTCCATTGTTATTCTCAACATTCTCGGATGTCATTTTCAAATACTGCCACAAAACAAGGGTTAATTAACATATCACATATTATCCCTATACTCTGACCGACCAATTAAATACCAAATAAACTTAGGCAGGTCATACTAGCGAAGGAATTCCTCGTCTCTAACATCTCAGCCATGGATCATATCCCTAAACTTTGATACCAACTGTGACGCCCCCAAAATAGGTATACATCACCCATCTTTAGTCGCCAAATATATGGTACAAAATTCAAATACAACTTAATTATACAAGAGTCGTGTAAAATACGACAAAACATAATCTAAGAGTTTTAATAAGAATATTGTCATCTAGACAATATCCACACTCAATGGAGTCCTCATTACATTTATGATCACACTATTTCATAGAATAGTGAGGACTACTAATGCTATCCTCTGGACCGTCACTCCGTTCCCCGACTAGTCCCTGCTACGTTCTCATTTCCTGAAGAGAACAATGAAAGCAAAAGGGTGAGCTCAACTAGCCTAGTAAGAAATATTATGACTAAGATAATGCAAAATAAATTGTCATTAGCCTTCAACAGTGTTAAACTGATAAAATATAACAAACATCAAGTTTAACTGCAGCGGAACAAGAAATCCATTAAAAGAGTCAAGTAGAGAATAAAATCTACTATCTTCTATGATTTAAAAGGTTTTCATTACTTTTATTATTTGAGACTCGACAATAAATAATCCACATCATCCATGCACTACGGCCAAGGATATTCATTAGTATCACGACCACAAATTATCCATGCACTACGGGCCAAGGATATTTATGTATTCATCAATGGTCATGATCATGCCAACAACTGTACATCAATGCACTACGGCCAATGAGGATTTTTATCACATCATTTGTAACATTCCGGTCATGATTATACCGAATAATCCCTGGTCATAATTATGCCAAGTCCATCTATGCACTACAGGCCAAAGACGACTTTTAACATATTATAAACATGAGGATGATGACAATTCAATAAAACAAGTTCAAGAATAAATTTTAAAGATTTATAAGTTAATTTATCCCGAACTCAATAACGCCCAAATTGTCAACATGATCATCGCTTTTACGGAGTAAAATTCAAGAATGCTCGGAAGAATATTTCCATGAAAAAGATCTTTGGATGAAGCCTTAAATATCAATGATATTCCACTAATTTCATGGAGTATAGAAGTCAAAGCTTTAACCTATTGAGTATAAGAGAATATATGAAACTGCAAATGGATTTTCGTCTGCCATGCGGTAATCCACTTAGATAGATCATTTTCACAATTTAATAAGGAATGAATACAAAGGATCATTCACCGTGCATGTGATAATCCACATAGACGAGTTATTCCAATGAATAATAAAGAATGGAACCAGTCATGCATAATCCGCACGCACGTGATGTTTCAATGAGAATAATAAAGAACGAAACCCGGTCATGCATAAACCTCAGAAGCGCCCAAATCCGGGTATCTTCCAACCCGACGGATGGTGCTATATCTTTACAACATTCATACATTCATTCAATTGAAAAGTCACAAAAAACGAACATAACTTCTATATATTTAAAGTAATATTTACATTTCCCGTGTTCGTACTCCATTACAAAGGTTCTTTGTCATAATATCGATTACATTACAATAATAGACCTATACTATTACAAGACAAATTTCAAATAATGTCGCCTTAGCTTTTCCCTTATCCTTTTTTGATCCTTGGGACGTTCGATCTTACATTTTGCATTCATATGGTTCAAGCAAGAGTGAGCATAACTAGCTTTCAGCAAGTATAAAAATTTAATAACAACATGTTTGACACATACAAATCGTATATCTTCAATAACTGAACAATAGTTATGAAGTACTATTGATAACTCAAAATAGCACTTCATCTTTTCTTTCAAAATATTTTACAATAATAACAATATTTAGTAAAACATTTACTCTGGTCAGAGACCTCGAGTATTCATTCTTTATTGGAAAAGGACAACCCAGAAGCAAGTCCGTAAGCCCGATATTAGTTACAAGCACTTCTAGGTGATCAGCCTATTGTACTCTATGTTGATCAACACTACATCCATTAAACGTATGCATGTTTAAGCATTTGGCAACCTCACGTGCCTGTCATTTTACCGACAAAACATTTGTTTAACATTTCAGTCTTCTTTTGAAAACCATATCAAGTAGTTGACAAAAGATAGCAACATTTGATAATAAATGAATAGATTATCAATACATCAAGTCTAGCCAAAGGAATTGGCTTAAACTTCAACATATCTCAATTAATGCGAAAGAATACATGAACCTCAAAAACTTGTTCAGATTGAACTGAGACAAGAGTTAGAATACTTGCCTTTAGCGTCTGCTACGGTATATTAACTTTATGTTCAAGTCGTTCAAGTCTCTACAATACATGATCACATAATGCCTTACATTAGGTCTCATATAATCAAGTATGTATATGACTATATTGCATTCTTCATCTCAATCTAAGAGTGTATTAGATTCAGTTCCTATTCGTTCCGATTTATCATTATCCTTGCATTATATTCGACTAGGTTATCTCAACCTTTATACAACATCCTTAAGGTTTAACAAAGTTTAAACAATGGTACATTACATTCCTTAAGTTGTGTTTACTTTTAAATCCATTAGCTTTCCTTTCTTTGTACTTAGAAACCTTCATTACTATCTTTGTTACGAGATCGCATCGCTATGCGCTAGGCTAAAAACTTATATCTCGTGTTTGCATGCGAGCTTATAGTAGCATTGTCCCGGACTTGGCAATCGCTGCAGATACGAGTCCTAACCCAATATGGGGCGTCTTCTTGCGCCACTCTCCGTAAGATTTTCGTAATGTATGGCGTGCATGCTTGGCGCCACATATTGTACTATGGTTTCGGCTGCATGGAACTCTTCTTGCAGTGGTACTCAGAGACACTATTACTGTATCATGGCTGACTCATTTAGCCTAGGGTTGGTGTGCATGGCGCCAACTCGCGCACCGTAAAACAATTTCAGTTTATGAATTTTGTGAACTTCCCAGACGCATAACTTCTTTGTTATAAGTCCGAATTGGCTCGTTCAAAAGCCTACGGTTCACAAATTACGTAATCTATACGTTTATGCTAGAATTTTATCTATTTGACTTCGTTTGCTAAAAATTCACCGATTGGTTCATTTTTAATGAAACCGATAAACGTTCGTGAACGTTCAACGCTCGTTTCTTCGTTCTAAGTCGAAATTCGGTCATTTTCGAGTCCGCAACTCTTAAATTCCAAATATGACTTATCTCTATTGGAAAACAATGGTTCCGTGATAAAACACAAAATTTGACTTCTATTCCGGGAATTTTACGAATTCAACGATTATCGTCCAATCTTGCAATTTCCGGCGAATCTTCCTTCTTATGATTTGTTCAACATTACAAATGAATTCCATTCATCATGTGAACATCTCAACAAACTTATTACAACAACCTATATTCATTGTTGGATTTTTGACTTATTCTTCATGAGCTTATAACTTGTCAATTTATGAACTACTTAAGATTTGATTATTCATTACTTATGACAATTAAAGTTTCTTAATCATCATACTTTACATGTTCTTCACATATAACTTTACTTATGTATATATGATACATATAATCATATAAGTTCTTAATTCACTTCTCTTAATAAACTCATTACAAGTTCATATTTTTATACTTATCATTCAAGGTTAACTTATAATAAGTTTATAACTTTTATAAGTTCAAATGACTTATTGCCAACTTATGTGGCTTAAGTTCATGACTTACACATTCTTCTTACTTCTTATCATTCATGTTTCTTAATCCATCTTTTCTTATCAACCTATCATGGTAGAGATAGAAGATAATGGAGAAGAAGTCTTGGTAAGGTAGCTTTCTTCTTCTTCTTACATATGAAATTACTTATTGGTAGCTTATTCTCTCTAACACTTAAGCACTTGCAATATGTTGAATTATTTGAACAAGGGTTAAATGGCTTGTAAGCCTCCTATATTTATAGAAGTTGCAAAGCTAGGGTAGTTTAGTCTTTAAATCATCCCACCTCCTTTAAGCCATCTCCTTACTATTCATTACTTGTTAATCACAACACTTATCCTATGCTTGGCCATTACTTATTTAACTTGGTCATTACTCTTAATACTTGGTCATTACTCTTAATACTTGATCATTACATTTACTTGGTCACCACATATTAACCATGTTAATATGGTTTTCCCCATGGGTCAACCAATTCATTCCACTCTAGCTTGGGCTTGGACCAACTAAATCTTTGGGCTTTGCATTAATAAACACTAATTGGTTCATCAATTAATGATTGGGCCTTAACATGTTAATCTCCTTGGACTTGAATATAATTGTTAACTAATCTTCCAAGTCCATTAACATTACTTAATACATATACATATAGTTTATGTATTATTTTCGTATTCTAATTCATATAGGATTTATATACGATATTTCATCCTTCATACCAACTCGTATAATACTTTGTATTATACTCGTTTTCATTACTTTGTACAATACCTAGGTATCATACCATTATCACTTATTCATTACTACTTCGCCTTCCTTAAGGTTTATAAATTAAGTCCGCAAGCGAAATATTACATTTTCCATAACTAGATTTTTATTACATAATCCATCTTACCTTGTTATTCCATCATTACGTATTTCTCGGAAATTTAAAAATATATCCCGAGCAAATACCGATGAATAGTGTTTTTCGAAAAATCTCTCGAAAAACTTTTATTTTCGTCTTAGAAATTCAAACACTTTAATTCATCCACGTAGCTCAAATACTAAGACATTCTAACATCAATAGGTTATACAATGACAACCATCTTGATAACACATAGAATAGAATTTTATTATTATTTACTTTAATAAAATCATTTTACAATAAGATCCGAATTTTCGAATTGCGTTACATAAAACCGCATGCATGGATGTTCCAACAGAATAATAAAGAATGGAACTGTGTCATGCGTAATCCGCACTTGCTGACAAGATGTTCCAAATGAATAATAAAGAATGGAATAACAATGAATTCACCGTGCATGCGATAGACCGCATGCAGATAAAGTTATTCCAATGTAATAATAAAGAATGGAATAACAGAAGAATTCACCAGGCGTGCGTAATCCGCACAAACAGATTATTCCAATAAAATAATAAAGAAAGGAATAACAACCTTTACGAGTATTAAAAGAAAATAACTCTCTTTATGAATACGAAAGAATAATACCCCTTACGAGTATAACAAATAATATCCCTTACCTTATAAAGAAGAGTACTCCGACGGGTAGGGTGGGGATATACTTGAAGAAAACTTGCACTACGCTCAAAGCTTTCTTAAACTCTAAAGAAATACGCTCAAGATTATAGAAGAAGAATTCTCTCTCTAGAGTTTTAATGATTTCGTAAGAAATAATGAAGGAATGAGCTTCTATTTATAGGAGAATGGACTGGATAGTAACTAATTCATGAACGGTCCAGATTGATTTACTTTTAAATGGACGGTCCATATTGATTTACTATGCAGAACACTATGTAGGCACTATGCAACACTATGCATAATAAAATATAATATATTCTAATTATTATCTAATAAAACAAATAACTTTATAAAAGTATTCTATTTTATATAAAAAGCTTTTCTGTTTTATTACATTAATAATATTAATAAAACAAAATTTATATATATATATATATATAAACTTTCGTGAATTAATAAAAAGACACCTCAATATATTTAACAACATTCATCATCATTATTATAATTCACAATATTAATCGACCAGGTCGTTCCCAGGAAAGAGGGAGCTTTCCAATAAGGATTTCTCCTTATTGGCGCGCAATTAGATGACCAAACCTCTCATTGGCAAAACTTCTAGACATCGTTAATATTGCAAATAATAATATTAATAACTTCGTCGTCTCAATTATTGATTTAATAATATATAAAATATTGACAATAATTGAATCAAATAATGTGAGATACTATGCAGCAATTATTGTAGCAATAATTGAACAAAACTGAGTGACTTCTCACGTAAGCATCAATAATCAATATTGTGTGCTACTATGCAACCACGCGTATTACTGTACTTTTAACACCGGGTGTTTCAACAGTTAACGGTAAAAACTTCCGTCGTTATTTTCATAAAAATATTTTTGTCGTTTTCTCAATCCGACAATAATTCTGTTATGGGGTCCACCAATGATTGTACTGTCATACGGATATTCCTCAACAAAAAGAATATTCCCCAACCAATCGAATATTATATAACAACTTGCATACTTTTCAAAATTTATAAATACTACCCACAACTATAACACTATCTCAAATCCACACATAATATTAAAAAAAATATTTCGAGAAAATTAAATCTTTATTCATAAAATCTGGGGTCTCACATTAAGGTTATGACCTAAATGATGGGTTAAACCCATAAAGCTAATATTAATACAACTAATTGTTATTGCGATTCCAATGATATGTGTAGGGTAATTGAAGAACATTATTGTACTTGTGTAGCTTCCATACAAGGCAAGTTTCTTATCCTAAACTTTTATTGAGAAAGTATCCCTAACTTATGCTACTTAATTATTCAGCAATGGTTACTTATCATTGTTATGTTATACTTATGCAAATTTTATATTCCTAAGTTATCGTTGTATAAGTTCCTAATTTATATGTTGAGGTTGAGCAACATATCTATCTTCCGTATGTTTGTACAAGCTCTTGTAACCTAATTCGTTACCTCGAGCGAGTTTTACTTTTCTAAATCTTGATATTATTATTCAAAGCATATATTATTCTAATACATCGATTAAAATGAGATTGTTCTAACTCTTTTGGATATAGACCTTTTCATGTATATCATGGTTATTCAATTATACATTGTTGTTATTCGGTCTTTAACTTTGATAACCTTATTCAATTCTATATTGATTATATTAAACCTCCTAGTAGTAAGCAACTCTTATTGATTGAACTAGTATATATTATGAATAGTGTTCTAAAATTCTAGGACCCCTGATAAGTTAGTTCCAAGCTAAACTTTCTTTAGTGCGGAAATTATAAATTCAAACTGAGACGAACAACCCTAACATAGGGGATTTTGTACGTGTAAAGTTTAGATGTTTGTGCACAATACATGGTAAAAAGGGATGATCCCCCTAAGTACGTTAAGAAGGGTCTGTATAGTCTTATTGACTTTTAAGGTTGGGGTAGTAATACCTAATCACCGTGGACATAGTTCGTGGTCTTAAGACCCTCAGATATTAAAGTTCAAACTTGTTTTCTATTTTTGATTCGTAGAACAAGTTCATTATTGTTCAACATTCGTTGTTCATTCTCATGTTGTTATTATTACTACTCTTTATATCAGTGAGCAATTGTTTGCTCACTCTTACAATTAACACTGCAACTAAAGTTGAAAGAGTCGATGAGTCATCTACTAGCAAAGGAAATGGCAAGATGTCCAAGTGTTGAATAATTATTAGAATTTATTTAAATGCATTGTGTTATAAGACTTGTTTTCTTTTATGATGTATTCCGTAAACTTATGTAATAATTTAAGGTTAGATTACCTGAGATTGTTTATGAGTTGATGTAACCCTTTAATGGGGAAGATTATTGTTTAAATTAATTGATGTTTTTATCCTTTATTATGGGTAGTTAGATGTAATTATTTTGATAGTGAGCACCAAATCCTATGGGAATGAAGTACCTGAATTTGGGGGTGTCACACGAAATATAGAGGGGATTTTTATAAAGTATTTGTTGTAAATTTTGCTTATTATATGGATCCCCACTTACCCATTTTTCAAAATCATCGGGAGAAAGTTATCTCAGTTTTATGAAGTATTTGTTGTAAGTTTTTTTTATGAAAAATAGAATATATTATATTTTATTATGCACAATGTCTGCATAGTGTTTGCATAGTAAAATCAAAAAAAAATCTTCGGATTGCAACGCCCGTGAATTCATTACTGTTCATCTGTGATTTTATTTTCTAAATAGTATCCTTCTATTCTCCTATTAATATGATGCTTAGTTTAGAAATAAAAATCACACTAGAATCAGAGAATTCTTCTTCTATAATATTGAGCGTATTTCTTTAGAGTTTAAGGAAGCTTTGAGCGTAGAAAATAGTATAAGTTTTCTTCAAGAATATCCCCGCCCTACCAGTCAAAAGTACTCTCTTTTTAAGGTAAGGGACATTTTTTTTCAATATTCGTAAGAAATAATATTTTCTTCCATACAAGATATTTACACGACATATGTGTTATATATATGTGTATTAAAACTCACAACATATGTGTTGTCGTATTTTGCACGACAATTGTGATAATGAAGTTTGTAGTTGTTCGTACCATGTATTTGGCGACTCAGAATGGGTTGTGTGTGTGATGCCCCCAAAATAGGTCCACACGACCCATCTTGAGTCGCCAGATATCACACTATAAAAAGCAAATACAAACTTCATTTATATAACTATTGAAACGTAAATGCGACGACAATGAGATAAGTCATGAGTTTTAATACAAATGTATATAACTCTCATGGTGCCTCGACCACAACCTTACAATGGTACTTTACATTAAAGTACAGTCAAAAACTGTTTTAGAAACTAAAATATTTGGGAAGTGCTCAAGAAAACCTTCGTACATGGGAGGCCATGCGTCCAGGTTATGATAGATATCATATGTCCACAGAATTATCCTTGGTTGACCCAAAAGTCCCCAAAGAAAAATATGAAAATTACTATCATCTTCTTTCCAATGGTGAGTCTTCTCTTGACATATAATTATCTCCGTTGTCTCCAAGTGAAAATTATATTTCAAATATACTCCAAGATCATATAGGCAGTGCTCGTAGATATACTCAACAAGTGGATGTGCACAACCATATCTTATGATAACACGAGATTGTATGTAATTAGACATCTTGTATGATAGTGGCAAAACACCCTTCCAAAGTTGGGTTCACCTCACACTATTCGGTTCACCCAAAATTAAATATCAAATGACGTATACAATATGACAAACTTATCTAAAGTTCTCAACACAATTATTTCCATACTATTTAGGGAGAACCTCAACAGCTATAGACCACCGTTCTATTCCCCTGTTATCCCCGCTCGACCCAGTTACACTCTTATTATCTGAAAGGAATTGTGAAGTAGAAGGGTGAGCACAACTTGCCCAGTAAAGAATATCATGACTAAAGATAATTTACATCATTAATAGCCTTCATCAGTAATAAATCAGAGATTTAGAACATATGGTAGATGATAAAACTTTTCAACCATAGTTGCAGCGGAACGAGCAATCCATTAGAAGAGTCAAATAGACCATCAGGTCTATTATCTTCTCCATGTTAAAAGTCCACCAATAATGTTTTATCCTTGTAACATCAATCAACAATTCATGTCCACAATCATATGAATAACTCGTAATCATAATTGTGATTCTAAATTCCTCTTCGTACCCAGGACGAAGATAATTTTCATTACCTATCTTTACCTGAAACATCAAAAATCATAGTTATACCAAATCACAATTCCTGCTCATAATCATACTAATAAATTCATCTTTGTACTACGACCAAAGATATTCATTAACAATTCATCTTTGCACTAAATGCCAAAGACATACAACTATATTTTAGAAGAGTCAAGTAGAGCATGATATCTACTATCTTTTACGAATTAAAAGTGTATAATCAATATTTTATCATTTGAGACTCAAATTTCAATAAATAATTCACATCCTTTGAATTATCCATGCACTACGGCCAAGGATATTCGTTAGTATCACATCCATGAATTATCCATGCACTATGGCCAAGGATATTCATTATTATCACATCCATGAATTAATATTTCATTGCTAAGACTCAGCTCAATAATTAATCCACATCATCGAATTATCCATGCACTACGGCCAAGGATATTCGTTAGTATCACATCCATGAATTATCCATGCACTACGGACAAGGATATTCATTTTTATCACATCTATGAATTAATATTTCATCGTTGAGACTCAGCTTAATAATTAATCCACATCATCGAATCATCCCTGCACTACAGATGAAGGATATTCATTAGTATCACGACCATGAATTATCCATGCACTACGGGCCAAAGATAATCGTGTTTTTATTAACGGTTCTGATCATGCCATAAAACAATTCATCTTTCCACCCTTAGCCGAAGAGAATCCATAGCCATAATTATACCAAAAACTGTCCATCAATTCACTACGGGCCAATGAGGACTTTTTCCACATCATTTGTAATATTACGGTCATGATTATACCGAATAATCCCTGGTCATAATCATACCAAGTCCATCTATGCACTACAGGCCACAGATGACTTTAAACATAATATAAGCATGAGGATGATGAAAATTCAATAAAACAAGTTCAAGAATAAATTTTAAAGATTTATAAGTTAATTTATCCTGAACTCAATAACGTCCAAGTTGTCAACATTATACTGCTTTGTGGAGTAAAATTCATGAATGCTCAGAAGACTATTTCCATGAAAAGATACTGAATGAAGCGCAAATATCAAGGATATTCCACTAATTTCATGGAGTATAGAAGCCAAAACTTTAACCAACTGAGTATAATAGAATATATGAAACCGCAAATGGATTTTTGCCGCCATGCGGTAGTCCACGAAGATAGATTATTCCAACAGAATAATAAAGAATAGAATAACAGAAGAATTCACCAGGCGTGCATAATCCGCATAGACATGTTATTCCAACAGAATAATAAAGAATGGAACCAGGTCATGTGTAACCTGCACAGATAGGATATTCCAATAGAATAACAAAGAATAGAACCAGGTCACGTGTAATCCGCACAGACAGGATGTTCCAACATAATAATAAAGAATGGAACCAGGTCATGCATAATCCACACAGATAGGATGTTCCAACAGAATAATAAAAATGGAATAACAGTAGAATTCACCAGAATGCGATAGATCAGATGCAGATGTGTTATTCCAATGTAATAATAAAGAATGGAATAACAGAAGAATTTCACCATGTATGCGGTACTTCACATAGACTAGTTATTCCAATATAATAATAAAGAATGGAATAACAACCCTTACGAGTATTGAAAGAAAATAACTCTCTTCATGAATACGAAAGAATAATACCCCTTACGAGTACAAGAAATAATATCCCTTACCTTAGAAGAAACTGGATATTGGAAAAGTAAGGTAGCAGACTTCTCTTCTTCTTTCTCTCTATAATTTTTCTCTCTAGAGTTTCAGTGAATTCGTAAGAAATAATGAAGGAATGGGCCTCTATTTAGAGGAGAATGGACTGAATAGTAACTAATTCATGAACGGTCCAGATTGATTTACTTTTAAACGAAAGGTCCATATTGATTTACTATTAAGACTTAAAGCAACGATCCATACTGATTTACTATTAAGACTTTAAACCAACGATCCATATTGATTTACTATTAAAACTTTAAACCAACGATCCAACGATCCATATTGATTTACTATTAAAACTTTAAACCAACGATCCATATTGATTTACTATTATAATTTCAACCAACTTTCTGAAAAATTATCACATCTCCTCATGGAATAATATTATACCCAAAAATGATTTGGACCGAAAAGAAATATATTTTTTGGGTGAATAGTACCCCGTGAATAGTACTTTGGGAATAGTACCCCGTGAATGGTACCCCGACACAAAAAGTGTCCTAAATACCTGAGTGAATAATACTAGAGTGAATAGTAAATAGGTGAATAGTAACCCGTGAATAGTACTCTGACACAAAAAGTGTCCCAAATACCCGAGTGAATAATACGAAATAATAATACCCCTTACGAGTACAAGAAATAATATCCCTTACCTTAGAAGAAGCTGGATATTGGAAAAGTGAGGTAGCAGACTTCTCTTCTTTTTTCTCTCTATAATTTCTCTCTAGAGTTTCAGTGAATTCGTAAGAAATAATGAAGAAATGAGTTTCTATTTATAGAAGAATGGGCTGAATAGTAACTAATTCATGAACGGTCTAGATTGATTTACTTTTAAATGGACGGTCCATATTGATTTACTATTAAAACTTAAAGCAACAGTCCATACTGATTTACCATTAAGACTTTAAACCAGCGATCCATATTGATTTACTATTAAAACTTTAAACCAACGATCCATATTGATTTACTATTAAAACATTAAACTAGCGATCCATATTGATTTACTATTAAAACTTTAAACCAACGATCCATATTGATTTACTATTATAATTTCAACCAACTGTCTGAAAAATTATCACATCTCCTCATGGAATAATAGTGTACCCAAAAATGACTAGGACCGAAAAGAAATATATTTTTTAGGTGAATAGTACCCCATGAATAGTACTTCGGGAATTGTACCCCATGAATAGTATCCCGACATGAAAAGTGTCCCAAATACCCGGGTGAATAATACTAGAGTGAATAGTAATCGGGTGAATAGTAATCCATGAATAGTACTTTGACACAAAAAGTGCCCCAAATACCCGATTGGTCAATATAACCTCCAAACATCAATTATTATCGAAATAAATGTCGATTTCCACTAACACTAATAATTCCAACACAATGGAACTATCAATTTCATCTTTAATCAACACGAACTTATTCATCATTAATATTATAACTCACAATATTTAACAACCAGTGTCGCTCCCGGAAAGAGGGGCTTTCAGATAAGGATTTCTCCTTATAGCGTAATTAGATGACCAAACCTCTCCTTGACAAAACTTCTAGACATTGTCAATATTACAAATAATAATATGAATAACTTTACCATCTCAATTATTGATTTAATAATATAACATATTATGCAGATGATACTGTGACAATAATTGAATCAATAATATGAGATATATGATGCAGCAATTACTATAACAATAATTGAGTATAACTGAGTGACTTCTCACGTAAGCATCACTAATCAATACTGTGTGCTACTATGCAACCACGTGTATTACTGTACTTTTAACACCGGGTGTTTCAACAGTTAATGGTAAAACTTCTGCCGTTATTTTTATAAAAAGATAATTTTGTCGTTTTCTAACTCCGACAATAATTCTGGTGTGGGGTCCACCAATGATTGTGTCATTGTTCGAATATTCCCTGTTAAAATGAATATTCCCCGACCAATCAAATATTATATAACAACTTGCTTACTTTGCAAAAAATTTCACATATCACCCTTAACTTTAAACTTTTATCAAATAAACCATTTACGAAATAAAATAATAATTATACTAAAATTGAATACATTCATTTCATAAAATTCGGGGTCTTACAGTGTGGACCTATTTTGGGGGCGTCACAGTTGGTATCGGAGCTTAGGGATATGGTCGCTGGCGGAGATCTGAGTCTAGAACTAGGAGGGGAGAGATAACCAATATACTTTTCTAGTGTGTGACAAACAATATACTTCGGCAGCAAAAAATTTCTTGCTTGATAAGTTGCCAAATTGTGATATATGAATTAACCTTTGTTTTGAAGCTGTATTCTAGAATGAGCAATGGAGAAATCATGATGACAGGGAAGATGGAATCTGAAATGAAAGCAATGTATTCTCAACTCTTCGAAATACCAGGTACGTAAATTTCGGGGACGAAATTTTATAAGGAGGGGCCTCGAATTTTATGAAATAAAAGTATTCAATTTTTCTATTTAGTAAATAGTTAAATTGATAAAATTTTAAAGTTAAGGGCGATATATGTAAATTTTTTAAAATAAGCAAGTGCTTATAAAATATTCATTGTTGTCGGGGAATATTTGTTTGGACGTGGAATATTCTTGCTGCCGGAGAATATTTGTATGACAGCGCAGCCATTTGTGGGCCCCATAACAGAAAACTGTCGAATGAAGAAAATGATAAGAATGACTTTTTTATAAATAATGGTGTAGTTGTTACCGTTAACACTATTGAAATATCCGGTAGTTAAAATATATAATACGCACGGTGGTTGTAAAGTACGCCAGATTGCATACGATATTTTGGATTATTGATTCTTACGTGAAGAAGGCACTACTCAATAATTGTTACGAGAATTACTATTCAATATTTTATTTTATTGATTCAATAATTGCTACGTTGATATTTTATATTATTGGTGTTTCAATAATTATCACCGCATGCAAGATTTCCCATTATCGGATCAATAATTCATATTATTTGAATAATATTATTAGATAGCATTATTGGCGATTATACAGGAAGTTCTGCCTCAGAAAAGGGTTTGGTCACCTAATTGCACGCCAGTAAGGAGAAATCCTTATCGGAAAGCCCACTCTTTCCTGGGAGCGACCTGATTGTCATTAATGTGATTCTATAATATTATTTGTGAATAATTAATTATTGATTTATATGATAAGAAAATATTTATTTTATGTAGATATAAATGAAGGAATTAATGCTGAGGTATTTTATCAGTATTTTGTCGGAATGAATGTATTAAAAATCATCCGTATGTGGATTTCGGTCATTTTTCGTTTGGAATTTGGAAAAACTTTCTTCTACAAAGTTGTAGAGAATTAAATTTCCTATAGAATGGACATTAAATTCGTATTTTTCTGATAAAGGGCTATTTATTATGAATTATTGAACTTTCTGAATTTATAAATGATTTAAAGTATTTTTGGTGGAGATTTCTAGAAGGTGGGCCCCATTCTTGTCCTTGTTGGTGTGCTGAGAAATTTCAAAGTTGTTTCAAAATGGGTGTGCTACTGATTCACGTGTATGAAAATTTGTCAGAAGTGGTGTGCTACCACTTTCCTATAAATATGGTACTTAGTTAGAAATGAAAATCACACCAAGATCAGAAGTTTTCTCTCTTTATAATATCGAGCGTATTTTTGTGAGTATTTAGATACTTTGAGAGTTGATAAGTAGTGCAAGTTTTCTTCAGCATTATATCCAATATTTCAGTCAGAAGTACTATTCTTTTGAGGTAAGTGATGTTATTTTCTTCGTAAATGATGTTATTTCGTTCAATATCATTATACCGAAATATTGGTATGAATTTTATTTTGAATTTTTTACCTTTTCATGTCGAGGTTACTATTCACGTATATGACACTATCCACGTATACGACACTATTCACGAATATGGCACTATTCACGAGTACTATTCACGAAGTATGATTTTTATTGTGAAATTGTTACCTTTTCTTGACAGGGTTACTATTCACGTATACGACACTATTCACGTTTACGACACTATTCACGTATACAACACTATTCACGTATATCGAACTATTTACGTATACATCACTATTTACGTATACGATACTATTTATGAATACAGGGTACTATTCACGGGTTACTATTTACGGGGTACTATTCATGACAAAATTGGTTTCTTTTTCTAACCAAATTATCGTTGATTTATGACTTTTACTCTTGAAATTAAATCCATGTTTTGATCATATTGTTTTTATTATCATATATAACATTTTTATAATCTTGGTAATGAAATTTCTCTTTCACTTAAGTGTAAAGGTAGGTAGATTATTGGTATGATCGTGACTATGGGTTCTCTTTGGCAAGTAATGCAAAGTTGAATTGTTGACTGGTATGATCATGACCATTGAATTTACAATTGAATATCTTTAGCTTAAGTGCAAAGGTGAATTGATCAACATGGTTAGAATTATTATTTATATAAATTCTGAAATGATTATATATTTCTTTGAGATATTAATATCTTTGGCCTGTAGTGCAAAGATGACCTATTGTTGAATATCTTTGGCCTGTAGTGCAAAGATGACCTGTTGTTGAATATCTTTGGCCCGTAGTGCAAAGATGACATGTTATTGAATATCTTTGACCTGTAGTGCAAAGATGAACTGTTGATGAATATCTTTGGCCCGTAGTGCAAATATGAATTTATTAGTAAGATTTTGAATAGGAACTGTGATTTGGTATAACCATGATCCTTGATGTTTTAGGTGAAGACAGGTGATTAAAATTATTTTCGTCCTGGGTGCGAAGAGGAATTTAGAACCACAATTATGATTATGAGTTATTCACATGATTGTGGACAGGAACTATTGATTGATGTTACAGGGATATAACATTGTTGGTGGGCTTTTAACATGGAGAAGATAATAGACTTTATGGTCTATTTTACCCTTCTAATAGATTGCTCGTTTCACTGTAACTATGGTTGAAAAGTTTTATCATCTACCATATGTTCTAAATCTCTGATTTATTACTGACGAAGGCTATTGATAATTTAATTATCTTTAGTCGTGATATTCTTTACTGGGCTATTTGTGCTCACCCTTTTGCTTCACAATTCTTTTCAAGTAATAAGAGTGTAGCTGGGTTGAGCGGGGGTAGTAGGGGAATAGAACGGTGGTCTATAGCTTTTGAGGTTTCCCTTAAAATAGTATGAAACTAATTTTATTGAGAATTTTAGATAAGTGTGTCGTATTTTATACATCATTTAACCATTGATTTTGGTGAACTGAATAAGGTGGGGTGAGCCCAAATTTGGAAGGGTGTTTTGCCACTATCATACTAGATGTTTAATGATATACGACTTCGTGTTATCATAAGACAGGGTTGTGCACATCCACTTGCTGAGTATATCTATGAGAATTACCTAAATAATCTTGGAGTTTGGTTGAAATATAATTCTCAATTGGAGATAATAGAGATAATTATATGTCAAGAGAAGACTCGCCATTGGAAAGAACATGATAGTAATCTTCTAATTTTTCTTTGGGGTCTATTGGGTCAACCAAGGATAATTCTCAAGTCGTATGATATCTATTATAACTTAGATGCATGGTCTCTTATGTACAAAGGTTTTCTTGAGCATTTTCCAAAGATTTTAATTTCTAAAACATTTATTGACTGTACCTTTATGTAAGATACCATTGTAAGGTGTTGTGGTCGAGGCACCATGAGAGTTACATATATTTGTATTAAAACTCACAACATTTGTGTTGTCGTATTTTGCACGACAATTGTGATAATGAAGTTTGTATTTTTTTTTCTGTACCATGTATTTGGCGACTCAGAATAGGTTGTGTGGACCTATTTTGGGGGTGTCACAGTTGCAGTTAAACTTGTTGTTTATTATATTCTATCAATTTAACACTGTTGAAGGCTAACGATAATTTATTCTGCATTATCTTAGTCATAATATTTCTTATTGGGCTAGTTGAGCTCACCCTTTTGCTTTCATTGTTCTCTTCAAGAAATGAGAATATAGACGGGACTAGTCGGGGAATGGAGTGATGGTCCGAGATAGTGGTTGTAGTAGTCCTCACTATTCTATTAAATAGTGTGATAATAATTGTAATGAGGACTCCATTTGAGTTTGGATATTGTCTAGAAGACAATATTCGTGTTAAAACTCTCAGCTTATATTACACGACCGTTGTATAATTAAGTTTGTATTTATATTATGTACCATGTATTTGGCGACTCAGAATGGGTGATGTATACCTATTTTGGGGACGTCACAATGTATACCTAATTTTTTTTTTTGGGGGGGGTCGCGGTTGGTATCAAAGCTTAGGAATATGATCCCTAGTTGAGATGTGAGGCTAGAACTAGGAGGGGAGAGACGGGTAATTCATTCGCTAGTATGACCTACCTAAGTTTTTTTGTTATTTAATTGGTCGGTCAGAATATAGGGATAATATGTGGCATGTCAATTAATCTTTATTTTATGGCATAATTTGAAAATGACATCTGAAAATCAAGAGATGAACTTATATAGAGTTTTAAGTGATGAATCGAGGAGATTCATTTAAAGAATAAATATTGGAGTATAATATTTTGTTATAACAAAGATTTTATTGTGGAGTACTAATTAAGTTATTAAACTTGATTATAGGATGTCACCTGAAGAAGAAATTAGAGATATCTATGTGGTGAGTGAAGAATTAATAGTTGTACCCGAGCTAGTCATAGAGGTAGCAGCTGAGAGTGAGGAAGAAGAGGAACCTGAGGAGAATTTATTAGGAGAACTTTATGATTGAAATGTAGAACTGCAAAATTATATTCATGAGTTAGAAGAGCAGGCTGAAGAAGCAGGCGGTCGTGGAGCAAAGGGATGCAACAATTCAAGCTTGTGTTACCCGATATGTGATGCTTGAACAGAAACACTCTTTGGCAGAGTATAAGATAATAAAGTTGGAATCTGGTAATTCAAATGTCAAGGATCAGCTGAAAGAAGAAACAACTAAATGAGTGAGAATGAAGGATGCATGGATAAAAGCCGCACGACGCATTGATATTGTGGATAGAGAAGTCTGATCCAAGAAGGCTAAAATAGATGATATGTATTTCTCTTTTTGGACAGCAATTGGGAGAACCCAACATCAAGTTTTGAATTACCTTGTACATTGCGGTCAACCCCAATTCGATATGGATCAAAGATTAATGATTCAGATCATGGATCAGAAGTACGACGAAGTTGTTGAGGGTGGAATATGCCCTATAGCAAAAGTCAATTCCAGCGGTAATGATGACACCAAAGGCTGTCCCAGACAAGTCAAAATCGGTGATTCAAGTGAGAGCGTTTTTTGTAACTTCCCAATAAGTGGAACAGAACGAAGTTATCACGGTTAAACTAATCATAAATTCTTGCGAAGTCTTTACCTTGTTTAATATTGGTTTTACCCATTATTTTATTTCTCCTACTTGCGCTCAACGTTTAAACTTGACTCCGGAGAAATTAGACTTTTACTTATCTGTTAAAACTCTGTTGGGAGAAACCTTCATTACATCCACTGTTTATAACTCTTGTTCGATTCAAATCGCCACCCTCACGTTACCTGTCGATCTCATCTATGTGAAAATACTTGCATTTGAGGTGATTTTAGGAATCGACTAGTTAACTATTCATCATGCTAAAAATTGATTGTTTTCATAATGTTGTTAGTTTCATTTTCCCTAACAACCTGTTATGTGAATTCAAGCAACCAAACCACTAAAGTCAATCACTATCATATTAAGCTATAAGTAAAGAGCACCGAGCCTTTATCTGGTGACTTCCAAGTCTTGGGATGCACCGAAGCCAGACTTTCCGTAAGGGACGCCGTTAATAACGGTGGCAAGTTGATAGGTATCAATGCGAGGTGTTATCCAAGTCTTGGATGAGAGTCACAATTTTGAATGATATTTCTATTGTTAATAAATTTCTTGACGTTTTCCCCAAAGAACTTCTTGGCCTACCCCTAGAGCGTGAAATCAAATTTTGTATTGATCTTGAACCTGGTACAAAACCCTTAAATATTTCTTCACCTAGAACGAACGTAACATGCACCAAAGACGTTGGCTCGAGCTGTTGAAAGATTACGATCATACCATTCAATACCATCCTGGAAAAGTGAACGTGGTAGCTGACGCGTTGAGTAGAAGGTCATATGCGAATATGAGTGCGATATTATCAATGCAAAGGCCTATTTTGTATGACTTACAAAGGATAGAGATAGAGTTAAAGACTCCAGGGACCCACATGATGATGGCAAATATACGAGTAAAATCGACTTTAATCGATAAAGTTAAAGCTTCTCAAGCTACAAACCCGGAGCTAATGCGTATGCGAAAGAAAGAACAAGAAGGTCCTATTCTGGAAGCAAGAATTGATGAAGAAGGAATACTTCGAGTCAACTCCAGACTTTTTGTTCCTAACGACTCTGACTTGAAGTATAAAATCATAATGGAGGCGAACAACACACCATTTGCAATCCATCGCGGGAGTACCAAAATGTATCGTGATCTTCGACATACATTTTGGTGGAGCAATATGAAAAGAGAGATCGTGGAGTTTATCTCAAGGTGTCTATCTTGTCAACGTGTCAAGGCGGAGCATCAAGTGCCAAAAGGTCCATTCCAATAACTTGAAATTCCAGGATGGAAGTTGGAGCACATTACCATGGACTTCGTTACTGGTCTTCCCAAGGTTTCTCAAGGCATAGATGCAATTTGGGTCATTGTTGATAGATTAACCAAGTCTGCTCATTTCTTACCTATACGAGAAACTTATTCTTTTGAATGTCTTGCTCGTATATACATAAATGAGATTGTAAGACTACATGGTATGCTAGTATCCATAGTTTCTGATCGAGACCCAAGATTCGCTTCACGATTTTGGGTTAGTTTGCAGAAAGCTATGGGCACGGATTTAAGATTCAGTTCGGCATATCATCCTCAAACGGATGGACAGTCGGAGAGGACTATTCAAACTCTTGAAGATCTATTAAGACTTTGTGTCCTTGACTTCAAAGGAAGTTGAGACAATTTCATGCCATTAGTTGAATTCTCCTACAACAACAGTTATCAAGCAAGTATTGGCATGGCTCCATTCAAGGCGTTGTATGGATGAAAGTGTTGTTCTCCAGTATCCTGGGATAAGGTGGGTGAAGTAACTTGTTGGGACCGGAATTGGTACGCATGACAACGAAAAAGATTCAAATATTCCGGCAACGTATAAAAACCTCACAAGATTGACAAAAGAATTATGTTGATCTTCATCGAAGGTACGTGGAATTAAATGTTGGAGAGCATGTGTTGTTACGTGTTTCTCTATGGAAAGGAGTACCAAGATTTGGAAAGAGAGAAAAGCTCAATCCTTGATTCATTGGCCCATTTGAAATTCTCGATCGAGTAGAAATGGTGGCATATAGACTCGCTTTACCACCAAGTATGTCTCGTATTCATAATGTTTTTCACATATTTATGTTACGTAAATATATGGAAGACCCAAACCACATTATTGAATTAGAACCAGGCGAGATAGCGAAAGATTTAACGTATGAAGAGGTACCTATTAAAATCTTGGATAAGAAGGAACATATTCTACGCTCAAAGGTTATACCTCAAGTCAAAGTTTTGTGGAGAAACCACGATGTTGAGGAAATGGCATGGGAATTAGAATCTGAAATGAAATTAAGGTATCCTCACCTCTTCGACATACCAGGTATGTACACCAATTTCGAGGACAAAATTTCATAAGAAGGGGAGGGTGTAAGACCCCAACTTTTATGAATAAAGATGAATTTTTTTTCTAAATATCATTTTTGAATATTAAGGTGTGGTTTTGTTATAATGTTATAGTTATGGGTAATATTTACAAATTTTGCAAAGTAAGCAAATTGTCATAAATTATTCGATTAGTCGGGGATTATTCGTTTTATCAGGGAATATTCGTACGACGACACAATCATTGGTGGACCCTGAAAGTAGTATGCACACAAGCCAATCACGTTTGATGATAAAGCATATACTTTGTAACAATCTTATTCATTTATTAATAAAAAGTATTAATTTATTAAAGACTTTTAATTATCTACATGATGCTGCTTTATAATATGTGATAAACCCATAGTTTTAAGCAATGCTTTTAGAATAATGATGATGATCATTCTAATGAGATCTAAATTCTTAGAAAGCTTAAAACTAAAATAGTTCCCAATCATTGGATTACTAAATTGGGGATTAGTGAATCCGGATAGATTGGTACATACGTTGCTTGCTCATTGGATGAGGATGATTGATCTCATGATCATTTGTGTGGAGACACTAAAGCAAGTATGTAGGTGCTTATTAGAGAATAAGTTCACTGAACGTGGCTCGCTAAGGAATACCTAATGGAGTTTTACTTGTCTGTCAATAGGAATTCCTGTAGTGATAGTAGTACAAGTGATCCTTGGACTTGAGATCATTATAGTATCTTGTGTATGATGAGTTATACTTTGACTTATTCCTTAAGACCCTTAGGGTATTTCAAAGGGTATGCTTGGGTATAATAAGTTGTACATGAAGATAATGTATGACCAATAAAGAATCTACCACTTCTAGTAAAAGAAGAGAAATGTCCTATGTGATTCGATAAATGACAACCCAGTAGTCCTTGGCCAAGGCATAATGAAATTAGAAAGGAGTTTCTAATTTGCATTATTTGGAGTTGTGCATTTAAGAGTCAAAATACATATAATTAAATAAAATAAGACTTGACAGTAATTCCATGTCTTATATTTAATTGGGACATTGTATGGTGGAAGGATTGAATTGTACGGTAACTATTTACTCAAAGGTTCTTTTATGATTAATGTTGAAATCTATATTATCTGGAAAGTCGTTGATCGCTAGAGAGGCTTATCCCTATTGTAGAATAAATATTATTTATTTAAATAAATTAATAGTTTAATTTATTTATTTAAATAAGATTAGAATTGTTCTACTTGATTTATTCACAACCGGTTTAATATGGAGAACCTAAAGGGTCACACCATAAAAGGAAGAATAATTATTTAAGAAGTTAATGGCATAATCGTAATAATAAGTTAAGTATATTTAATTTAATCTATGGTGATAGAATAAATTAAATAGCTTAATATTTATTATTTAATATTTTAGAAATATTAAATATAATTTAATAAGAGAGTCTTATTATTATTATTTAATTCCTAAAGGAGTTTGAGAATTAATTAATAAAAGTACTCTCATTTATTCCTAATAAGATTAGGAGGCTAATTAATTAAAGGATTTTAATTAATTAAAATAAAACACAATTTCTTAATTGTTAAGGAGGGTTGCCCACATCTATAAATAAGAGGAGTCTTATTATGGATGTTGTGGGTTGTTGACTTTTTCACAACATACGCAATTCCAATAGTTGGAGAGTACTTTCTTTTTCTATAAAGATGGAAAACTAGGGTTTAGCCAACCACCCTTCTTCTTGAATATTTCTTCTTCCTTGGTGGATCACCTCTAGAGGCCAAACACTTGGGTGGCTAATGTTAATCAAAAGAAGGAACCAAACCCGGTGGATTCAAGTTGAACGCTAAAAGGATTGGAGGTGAACTTGTACCTGAGGAAGCTCGAATCTTCAAGGGTACGATTCTTGTTTTCTGTCTTTTTGTTTAATTAATAATTGTGCATAAAGGATGATCCGGGTATATAGTTTGTAAAATTTTTAAACTCTGATTTTTCACGTTTTCGCTTTATTTGTGCAATTTGATTGCGTTCATGAATATTACAAACCTAACAGACCCTACAATGGAATTATTATCGGAGTTAGAAAATGACTGAAATATCTTTCTATAAAAATAACGGCGAAAGTTTTATCGTTAACTGTTGAAATACCCGGCGATAAAAGTATAGTAATACGTGTGGTTGCATAGTAGCACACGGTATTGTACAGTATCATTTATTATTGATGCTTACGTGAGAAGTCACTTAGTTTTATTTTAATTATTACCACAGTAATTGTTGCATAGTATCTCACGTTATTGATTTAATTATTGTCACAATATTTTATATTATTAAATCAATAATTGAGACGAAAAAGTTATTCATATTATTATTTACATTATTGACGATGTCTAGAAAGTTCTGTCGAGGAAAGAGGTTTGGTCATCTAATTGCGCGCCAATAAGGAGAAATCCTTATCAGAAAGCCTCCACTTTCCTGGGAATGATCTGGTTGTTAATATTGTGAGTTATAATATTTATGATGAATGTTATTAAAAATATGTTTTATGAAGCCAAGTGAGTTGAGATAAATAGAGAAGATTTTTATGAAGTATTTGTTGTAAGTTTGGCGTATTATTTGGACCCCCACTTACTCATTTTTCAAAATAATCGGTAGAAAATTATAAAGTACACAGATATATATATATATATATATATATATATATAAATGGGTGTGTGTGTGAGTGTGTGTGTGTGGTGGATGAAATGGGTGGTGGTGGGTGTTAGTGAAAGTGATGGTAATATATATATAATAAGGTATATACTTCACTAGAGTTTATGATAAGCGTACTCGTGAAGACCTCGTTCGGGTTCCTTGCTTTCTGGGAGGTTACAACAAATGCTCTCCCTTGAACTATCGATTTTATCTTGTATGGGACGGACTTTGATGCCTCCATCCCAGCTGGACTTGACTTTGGTGCACGATAAAATTGGGCTAGGTGACCTTCTCTTCCACAATTATAACATACTTTGGATTGCTGCGTACAGTTTGGACTGATGTGTCCCTCCCCTCCGCATTTGTAATATACGACCAGCGATCGTTCTCCTTCCTTAACAACAAGTGCTGGTGTTGACGTCCTTCCATCATTATTAAATCTCCTCTTCTTGAAACTCCCACCTTTATTGTCTTGGCCATGATTATCACCGAAGTGGTTACCATTTCTGGCATGTTGATTCCCTCCACGTTTGTTATCACCGCTTCGATGACTGTTACCACTAGTATTTTCATTCTGTCGGCTGCTTTCTCTTGGTTGCGTTGACCCGTTATCGCGCTCCAATAACTGAGCCCTATTTACAACATCTGAATACAAACACAGTTTATGAGAAATAAGATATTGACGTATCTCCGGTTTCAAACCTCTTAAAAACATCTGCGTTATTCTCTCCTCATTATCAACCAAGTGGGACGCAAACCGGGACAACTCTACAAACTTAGCTTCGTAATGCGCCACGGTCATATTGTTCTACTCCAACTTGATGAACTCTACCTCTTTAATGTGACGAATACTTTCGGGAAAGTACTTGTTATTGAACAATTCTTGGAACTTCTCCCAAGACATCTTTAGTGCAGCAGGTCGAGTACGTTTTACTGATTCCCACCAGTAATCTGCCTCTCCTCGCAACATAAAGGTGGAAAAAGGAACCTTTTGCTCCTCGGAGCATCCCAAGACATCAAATATCTTGGTGATATGCTTTATCCATGCATCCGCCTTAAGTGGATTTGGCTCTCCAATAAACTCCGGTGGTCCCAGCTCCTTGAACTGTTTAGCGGTGATCGTCCGAGAGTTTCCAGTGTTTCCACCTACATTTTGGACAGGAGTTTCTCTTGCCTGATGTTGTACGAATTGTAGGGCACTTGTGACGCCCCCAAATTTGGGTCTCTTCCAACCCGACATATGGTTCTACATGGTGCTATAATTCACACAAACATTCAATTGAAATGCCTCAAAAGAATGAATATGTCTTTTATATATTCCAAAACAATACTACCATTCCCCAGGTTCTTTATAACTGTTACATTTGTTCTTTTCATAATATCAAATATTATCATTACAAACCTATACTATTACATAAGTAATCTACAATTTCGCCTTAGCCTTCCCTTTATCCTTGCTGAATCCTTTGATCCGTTCAGTCTAAGCTGCATTCATATGGTTCAAGCAAGAGTGAGCATAACAAGCTCAGCAAGTACAACAATTTATTTTAAGCAACATGCTTGAAACATAGGAATCACATATCTTCAATAACTAGATAATAGTTACGAAGTACTATCAATAATTCAAAATAGCATTTCTTTTTCTTCAAAACGTTTTACAATGACAATATTCAGTAAAACGTCAATTCTGGTCCAAGACCATGAGCATTTCATATTTTCTTTGAAAAGGACAACCCGACACTAAGTCCGTAAGTCCGGCATAGCTTACGAACACTTCTAGGTGATCAGCCTATAGTACTCTATGTTGATCAACACTACATTCCTTAAATGTGTGTACGTTTAAGTTGTGGCAACCTCACGTGCCCATCGAATACTCGATGAAAATACATTTGTTTATTCATATTCATGCTTACCTTGAATCAGTACCAAACAATTGGCGTAGGATATCATTATCAATTCTATATGAAAAGACTTGTAAAGAAATCAATCAATCTTCAAGATTAGTCTAGCTGAGGTAAAACTGTTATCGACCCTTTAGTAAAACAATTCATGCATCTCATAACATGAATCACAGAAAACTTGGCTAACACGAAGGTTAGACAAACGTTTAAGAAAAAACTTGCCTTCAACGTCTGCTATAGAAAAATTACTTTTCCTTTGAGTCTTTACGGTTTCTACAACACATAACCACATAACATACCACATTAGGTCATGAATGAACAAACATAGTTCTTAATGAATCTTACCCTTCTTCTCAATCTAATCATGTATTAGATTTATTATTATTGGTTCCGGCTTGCCGTTAAAGTTTACATCGTTCTTACCAACTTCTTTCTCTTCTATAACTTACTGAAATTTTTTCATTAATACAACTTGTTTTGAGTTAATCATTCCTCCTCACGGCTTACCAATGTCCTTACATTATAAATTGAAACTCGATCGTCAATGGTGAAATACACTTATTGCATATCGTTCGCGTTTACGTAATATTCATCAACATTTAGTTGTAACTCGCAACGTTATTGCCATCATCGAAAAATGTTATGTTATGTTTATTAATTCATTATCAATTAACTATCTTTCCTTTTGTATTCTTAATCGTACTTACTTACTTAATGATACTCATTTCAAGTACTTATCTACCTTTACAGCTTATAATCATTCATCGCTTCAATATTAATAACTTATATTCAACTAATCTTTCTTTCAACCTTTAGTGTATTACTTAAGGTTTAAACATTTTAAACCATGTCATTTCAGGGTTTAGTTCATTATTAATTAATTACTGTTCTTGCTTCACTTATAAACTTTCTTCATTGTCTAGATTTTAAGGCTGGCGATGCTGGCGCCAAGATTTCTTTCTCGATGTCGTATTTATGGCGCCACGCCCTAAAGTTAAAAGATCGGACTTTCGTGTAAATGGCCATGAGTCCCTTTGTTATGGGTCACGTTTGGGCGCAACTCTCCAAGAGAGGTTACTGACTTCACCCGGCCCACACTTGGCCATCATGCACGGGCTATTTCGCTTTGAGTCGCATCATGCATGCGGACTACAATGTTTTGCATAATTTTGATGATTTTTAAATTTATGAGATTCCCGGACTCGTAACTTCTTCGTTATCAGTCCGAATTGGCTCGTTCAAGATCCTACGGTTCACAAATCACATACTGTACGTGTTCATGTAAGAATTTTATCTATTTGACTTTGTTAACTACAAATTCACCTATTAGTCCATTTTTAATGAAAACAATAAACGTTCGTGAACGTTCAACGCTCGTTTCTTCGTTCTAAGTCGAAATCCGGTCATTTTCAAGTCCGCAAATCTATAATGCCAAATAAGACTTGTCTCCATCGAAAACCAACGTTCTCGAGTTCAATATCAAAATTCGACTTCCATTTCGAGAATTTCTCGAATTCGACAACTATCGTGTATTCGTATGGATTCCGGCATAACTTCGTTACTTGAGATTTTTAAACCGTTTCAAATGGATTCATTCCGTCATACTAACATCTTAACATACTTACTTCATTAACTTATAATCATGATAAGTTAATACTTGTTCTTTGTGAGTTTGTAACTTATAAAAATATAAATTACTTATGAATTCTTTTCTCATGACTTATGATAGTTCATGACTTCTAACCATTATTCTTGTTTCTTGTTATCATACTAACGTCATTAATGTAAACATGTTACAAGTTCCTACAATTCTTCCTTGGTTCATAACTTCATTTATTGCTTATCTTACAACATGACTTAATTACGGCTTAAGTCTTTTGATTAGCCATTCCTACTTCTCCTTATCATACAAGTTCCACCACTACCCACTTCTCTAACAATGGAAGAGAAAGAGAATCATGGTTCAAGATTGCTTACCTTTTGATGATCACTTGCTAAACTTTAATCTTCTTCTTGCTTCTTGAATTAACAAAGGCTAACTTTCTAGCTTTTCTAGCTTTCTCTCTCAAGCCAATAAGCTATAAGTTATTGGTGGAAAATCTAACAACTAACAAATGAGCTTGCACTCCTTCTATTTATAGTAATTTCCAAGTGAGGGTAGTTTAGACAATAAGCCACTTCCACCTCCTTACTATTCATTACCTAGGCATTAAGTTAACTTGATCACCACATTATTTGCTTAGCCATTAAGTTATCTTGCTTATCACACATACTTGGCCATTAAGTTTACTTGTTTAGCACAACTATTACCCTTTGCTTACTCATCACATTCCTTAGCCATTAAGTTTTCTTAACTTATTCTTTACTTAATCCTTAAGTCTACATGCTCATCACACTTGTTTCTTGGTCACCAAGATCACCCATGTGATCATGGGTTACCCCATGGATCCTCCTAATCCATTGGATCATAGCTTGGGCTTAGGTTTAATTAGCTTAGCTTAAGCTTTATCATCATTCATACATATTTGTATAATACCTCATATCATACTTGTAGACACTCAAAATTTTCTGTACTACTGTTACTAACATTGTAGGAGGACATATTCGTCTTTTAAGAGGGAACCCTGAAAGACAATCCAAACTCGTACTGGATACTACCGAAAGTTCAGCATCAAACCCCGGATCGCAGTCTGGGAGTAACCAAATCCAACCTCGGAGATAACCCCAAGGCCTGCAGATACAATACCGGAACACACACCGGAGAAGACCGATTAATCTCGAGAGATGACCCCGAGGTATCCAGTCACAATCCCAATCGTGGGAATAGCCACCAACCTTGGTGATAACCCCAAGGAATGCAATTTCGGCGATAACCCCGGAAATGCTTGTTTCAAATGCGACCAACTTCAATCTCGGCGCTCACAATGAGATACACTACACCAACCCGGAAATAACATCGGGAAGACAGGCACACTTCAAAGGTGACAATGAGGACCTTCAACAATTACAGCAGTCCAATCTCAAGGAAGTCTGAGCAACGCTCTCGCTTTATCAAATTCAATCCAAATGATAACACCCGGTGAGGGGCAACATCATCATCTCACAACACGATGCCACGTCACATCTCTACGCAACAATGTCCCACAAGACTAACCAATCCCGAGTGACTATTGTGCGGGGTAACGGATGAAAGTTGAAGCTTGAAGACCGGAGGGCATCGTCCCATCTTCAATGACTTTGCACAAACTCTAATCCCATGCCATCGTACAACTCTCGACAACGGCGGTCCGAAATAGGTCCTGTATACCTCAAACGGATGCCCGGATTGCACTTCTGAAAAACCGAGTGGACATTACAAAGGTCTCCGAGTGCACGATTTCGAGACGACTCGACCGAAAAACCCGGCCAACCCGGGTTGCCTCTCTACACACTGTGGCTCACCAGCAGTACACCTGCGGGCTAATATGCCTATAAATAGAGGGCTTGGGGTGCCGATTTTGAAGGAGAAAAGACGGGAAACCCCGCACACCTGGGCCCGCACTCGCCCCATACAAAGGTATTTTCCCTTTTAAACACCCGTGAGCTCATATATAGCCTCTTTTATACCCACAAAAGCCAAGTGTTTATCCACTCTAAAGATATAGAAGCCTTTTTTAGCGCCACATTGTAAGCCTTCTCACACACTTTAGAGTTTTTTCTTCATCTTGCACACACCCTTCTACACGCTGAGAGTCGTGTTGTTTGCTTTTGCCTGACTTCTTCCGTGGTTTCAGTGGTTTATATATATATATATATATATATATATATATATTATATATATATTGACTAACATTATCGAGTTATGCCTCGAATGAGCCTAGACTTTGATTCAGGCGCTTATTTGCTTTGCTTATATATATATATATATATATATATATATATATATATATATATATATATATATATATATATATATAATGAACTGTGTGTTTAACTTTGTTCGATGAGCCTAGACTTTTGCCCGAGCGTTTATCGCTTTATATATATATATATATATATATATATATATATATATATATATATATATATATATATTAATCGTGTCGAACTCGCTCGATGAGCCCGGATTTTATATCCTATGCATTTATTCATATATATATATATATATATTTATATATATATATATATATGAACGTGGTCGAACTATGTTCGATGAGCCTAGATTTAACATCCAAATATTTATTGCTTATATTATATATATATATATATATATATATATATATATTTATTTTTTTTTCCCGCTCGGAGTTTCCTTCGTGGCGCTTGATCGCTTTACGGCTTTTATTTACATTTTCGATCCCCCATGGAGGTGCTTCGTGGTTGGTGATCATGTCTCAGATATATATATATATTTATAACTTTTTATATATATATACATGCTTACGCTTTCATACAAATTGCAAGAGATTCTCAGGCGCCTAAGAATCATGTGATCACAGATTCATCCCATCGATCTAGATTCGGTCCCGTGATGGACATTTTCTTGTAAAGCTTTTTGTAAATTATTACGTGGTGTCTAAATTTCCTCGATGGTTTCCATACCCACGAGGAAGTCAAGCATTATTTTGTATATTATTTTCGCATACGGATGCCTCGCAGATCCGTCAAATAAAATCAATCAAGCCAAACACTTAATAAAATGGGAGTGTAAAAGGTCTCAATTACTATTGAGCATCGTGGTTTGAAAACCTTTTTATAAAACATCATCGCTATATCTTGCTAAAAACTGAATTTTTACATAAATTCAAACCCGTGTATATAGGTTCGAACGAGGCCTCACACTACTTCCAAATAACAAGCACATCGACCACACACACACACACACATTCAGATAATAGTTTTTGAAAAGAGGCGGCCACCGTGGTAAACACGGATGTCTGGGGTGCCTAACACCTTCCCCCGCATAACCAAGTCCCCTGACCCTAATGAATCTCTTTGTTTCACCGACCATTTAGCGTTGTCACATCATCGGGTCAATGTGTAAACCTTTTCTCTCATTGTGTTGGTACAACCATTTAAAAACCAACCTGGCGACTCTTACATATCCATCGTCGACATTATACATGTCGGACCTTTTTCACTTATTTTTTCAAACAAATCTCACCTAAAATGAGAACACCAAAGAACAAGTAATGAAAAAGGACATCTAAAAATCCCGACGCCGATGTGTGTGGCGACTCACATTGGGACTCCCAAAGAAGAGGACTTAAGCCGCTATTACAATCTTTTCAAAACTATTATCCGCTTGTGTGTGGATGTTGCATTTACATTTTGATGAATGTGTATTAATGCATTTCCTTATTGCACTTAGTGCTTCGCACCATAATCGCCAGGATGCTAGTGCTTCGCACCATAATGAGGATATTAGTGCTTCGCACCATAATCGACCATATCTCGAGGATATTAGTGCTTCGCACATGTCATCATTTTCATACGGTGAGACGCGATGTATGTGAATGTATGTTGTGTGGTCCCTCCACCAGAGGAGGCTATCCCGCTTGTTTGATTATCGGACTCGTGAGAAGACTAATTCTCCGAGGCTCGTGAAAGGCACCACCCAAATTCGCCCAGCTTGAAAGACCGGATTAACTTCCCGCCAAGTAGATTGCGATGATTTGGGAACCTTCATGCCAAAAAGCCGCGAGAGTAACCTAAGATAGGTCACCGATAAACCCAAAACGGAGGAAAGTCTCTTCATGCTCTCATTTCAATTACTTGTAAACACAATTACTTGTAATTTCATTCCATATCTATCTCCATGTAATGAGAAATATGAAGAAATGTGTACATACATATTAACATGCTATAAACAAATGACATCCGTCATGCAGATAAAATTCCTAAAATGGACACATCACATAGCATGTTATTATATACATTCCCTAAAGACTAAACTATGCAAGTCTTTTTCAGGAATCAATCTGACCTACTACCCGCTCAAAGTCCAAAAGGCAACAGCTCACAAATAATCATGTCATTATCCGACCAGATCGAACTTAATCCAGTTTCTCGCAAAGAATTGACGGATTAAGCAAACAAGATTATGATTGGTCGTTTCTACTCAAAGAATTACACCTACCACACAGGTCGTAAAATACCAGACATACCGAATCCTCCACACAAGGAGGAATCCTGTGTCATTACCATACTCGAACCACGCTTGGATACAACCAACAAAACTCTTGATGTCGCCCATCCCATCGGAGATCCAGACATCGGTGACATCAAAAAGAAAGTCCTCCAAATGGAAGAGAGACCTTCGCTTATCAAAGGAATTGGAACACACGGGAGTGTTTCATATGTCGATCTCGTGTATTTTTCCGGTGTTCATTATCCGTAAAAATTTAAAACTCCCGACTTTGAAAAAATATGACAAGTTAGAGATCCTTACACACATTTAAAAGTGTTTATTGGAGAACTTGGATCTTATGCAGAGGATGAAAAGCTCGTAATGCAATTGTTCCAAAAGAGTCTAACCGGAGAAGCCCGCTCAGGGTGGTACACAAGATTAGACAACTCCAAAATCCATAGTCGGGAAGAGCTAGCACATGCCTTCCTCACTCAATACAACTTTCAAACTCAGATGGCTCCTCGATCCAGATCAAATTACCAAGATCAAGAAACAGCCTAACGAGTCTTTCAAAGAGTATGCTCAGAGGTGGAGACGCCTGTCGCCCAAGTTAGTCCCGCCATGATGTAATTAGAAATGGTCATGACTTTCATGTACATACAAGAAGCTCCCTTCTATGAGAGAGTTTTAGCCTAAGATCGGCAAACCATTTTCTCAAATGGTCAAAGCATGGGGGAGATGGCCGAGATGGGATTGAAGTTAGGAAAGATTCAAGACCTAGTCTGCACTCAAAGTCGCTGCCGATCACATCCAACTGAAATTATGGGAACAACTTCTGAGGGTCCATAAAAAGAAAGAGGAAGATGTTTCCCGATACTACAGGGCAAAAAGGCAATCAAAACATGCCTATTCAAAGGAGAAACTACACCCCTTTCCAAGACATAGTTTGCAAACCCTCCAATACCAAAAGGTGGAGAAGTCAAACGCCTCGAAAGTGTTTACACCCTTAGGGGATACCTCGAGAACATTCTAAATCTTCCGACAACACGTAAGAAAATTACACATCTTCTTCCACCACCAACCCCTAATGGACGGGTTTCAATGTCGCTAGAAATGTGCTTATCATGCCTGGGCACTGGACATGATACTCGTGGATTGTTGGGGCCTCAAACACAAGATCCAGGACCTAATAGACAAACGGGGAGATCGTAGTCACCAAACCCGATCAACCTCATGTTCAAGACAATCCTCTTCCTCAACACAAAGAAGAAGAGGTCAACATGATTAATTGGAGCAATGGACAAAGTTCCAACTTTAGCTGATGAATATTCCCAGACCCTCAAAGACGGTGATGACAGATGAGATTATGCCAAGTTCCAATTCACAATGGAATGAAAGATAAAGGCTCTCTACAAACAAATTGAACAATCATTGGTGAATCGGTGACTTATCAAAGATCAAGTGACTCGCCAATTAATCACCAGAGCATGCCAGCCTCCTACCTATTGTCATGAATATTCCCTCGTCACCTTCAGAAAATGAAATGCTGGAAGATAAAGTGACAAAGACAGAAAATGCTAAAGCCCGTCGGGATTTCGCAAACAAAAGGGAATTCACCTATTTGGGCCAACCTATGGAGGAAATCCTTCATATGTTAATCAATGAAGGAAGAATCAGTTCCCTTCTACCTCCAATCAACCCTCGTTCGGGATGGTATAACTCTGATAGAGTATGTCAATATCACTCCCAGTCTCATGGTCACAGCATAGAAGAATGATGGGCACTCCGCCATCTTATTCAAAATCTAATCGACAAGTGGTGTGTGTCGCCTAGCGATAACGATGACATCATATTGCGGGCAAGTGAGGATTCGGGTCCTACTAAGTGGAAGAGTGTGGTAGCAGCCATATCCACTGAAACTGATGGGATTAATACCTTACTCATAAAGCCAACAATTCAACTCAAGGGAGACAACAATCCTTTGAAAGTGGCCGCTCTCGAGCCAATCAACTTGTCGTGCAGAGCACAATATCCTATTGTTAGCTTGCTCATAGTTCCGTGGAATTATGGAGAAGGTGAAGGATCCACCTCACATACAACTGCTGCAGTGTCGAAGGAAAATCCACTGTATCTCCCCCATCGGGTGATGAAGCCTACCACCAAATCAAAGGGGAAAATACCCATGGAGAAGATTGAAAAATTCCTCTGCGCTGTGGGTCATGATGAAGCTACGGTGGTTTTAAGCTTGAAAGAAGCTCCACAACAAATATCAATTTTGGACTTGGTCCTAACTTCCGAGAATCACCCGGAAGGTCTTGCTAAAGGTTTTAGAAGTTTCATCTACCGACATCGCGGGATACTAAAAGTTTCAACATATCGGTTGATCACATTTTCAACAACAATGTGATATCCTTCATCGATGATGACATACCGCCTCAAGGGATCGGCCATTGCAAACCGCTGCACATCATGGTCTTGTCCTCCTGGATATATGGTAGCCGGAGTCTTAATAGATGGAGGTTCCTCTCTCAATATATCGCCCATATGCTACCTTGGTGAAGATGAACATCAATCTCAACCGAATTCGAGTAGCCATACTATCATCAAAGCTTTTGATGGAGCCCGCCGTAAATTCTACGGAGTAATTGAGCCGCCAATCGAAATTGGTCCTCACACATTCTGCGCGATCTTTCCATGTGCTCAAGATAGATTCGGATACAACCCGCTTTGGGACCACCATGGATTCATATGGTCAAGGGCAAATCCCTCCACTCTTCACCAACAATTGAAATACATTATCAACAATAGCCCGGGTACCAACGCCGAACCAGAGATTCTCAAGACGGAGACATGCCATTCATCAATGCCAATGCCGATGTGGAACCAAAATAATTTTCATGCTTTGAAATAAGCAACACCCAATACCATGCTATTGGAGCACCATTGCCTCAACCCAAGATTTCGCCGAGGTAATGTCGCCACTCAAGAAATGATGTCGTTGGGTCATAAACCAGGACAAGGGTTGGGTAAAGATTACCAGGGTATCAAGTACCCAATTCGCTTAACCAGGCAAGCTAGAATAGCTGGGCTAGGCTATTCTGCCAGTTCTAGTCACAGGAATCCTCATAAACATCAGCAGATTCCTTCAGCTTCAACCATGTGGTGTTTATCTTCGCCTTCAAACTCTGAGTCCGCACAACCTCCCGTAAAGGTGCCAGCCAACGTAATGGCTATGTTATATCCCAAACCGGTACGGTGAAAGGAAAAGAAATCTTTGTTCCAAATCCCGCAGTGGAAGAAGAGGAACGAAGAATCAAGCAAGACGTCATCCGGATGATGTCCGGTATACGCATCATCGTTCATGATGAACATACCAACAGATACACCCCAGACGATGATTGCCCAGACGTAATGGCCATCATTCGGGACAGGGAGGATGATGACAATCCCTCCATCATCATGCGGTCCATCCGGACTTTTTTCTCGCTAATTGGAACAACATTCCTTGCATTGGTCGACGAGGTAAAGCGGGCAAGTAAACTTTTCTCGCCTCAGTAGATATAATAACCGCCACTTTTTTCAGATAAAGATTAGCGCTTTATTTTGCCAAGATATGCTAACACCGTGTATGATCAACACATTTCATATATACTAAGTGAAAGCATATTTTGTTTCAGGACTCTAAATTTAGATGTGCTGTATTTGCGTCGACACGATGCCTTTTCTCCACAAGGATTGTACCTTTGATGTAGAGATGAATTCAATTTTGATGGATATACATGATGACATTGAGGTGCCTCCGTAAATTCAAGAATGGGTCAAAGACAAACCCAAACCCAACCTCGATCAAACCACTTCTTTCAATCTCTAACCTTAGAAAGCCCTAAGTTAATCCAGATTGGTTCAGACCTTACCCCAAACCAACGGAATGACATGGTTACGCTTATTAACCCAATTCCGTGGATGTGTTTGCATGGTCTCATGAAGACATGGTGGGTTTGTCCATCGACATTGTCCTTCATCGCCTTCCCATTAAAGAGGGATTTAAGCCTACCAAGCAAAAACTCAAAGCGATTGAAACTTGAATGGAGTTTGAAGGTGAAAGAAGAAATTGTGAAACAATTTCAAGTCGGCATCATAATGGTGTCTACATATCCCGAGTGGATATCCAACATTGTGCCTGCGTTCCTAAACCGGAGGAAGGTGCGAGTTCATGTGGATTATCGGACTTGAATAAAGCTTGCTTAAAAGATAGCTTTTCCGTGCCATTTATCCACATTCTCATCGATAATATCGCTGCAATACGACATGTACTCCTTTGTCGATTGCTTTCATGGGTATCATCGATCATGGTTGCCGAGGAAGATCGTGAGAAAGACCGCTTTCATCACTCCTTGGGGAACTTTTTTGCTATAGACGGTTGTCATTCGGCCTCATCAATGCCGTGAGCTACCTATCAACGAGCTATGATGGCTCTTTTCCATGACTTAATGCACAAAGAGATCGAGAGATCTACGTGGATGACATCATTGTCAAGTCCCTAAGGAGGATGACCATATAGACCATCTTAGTAAAGTTGTTCAACAAAGTTGCATAAGTACAACTTGAAGTTGAATCCAATTAAATGCGCCTTTGGTGTTAAATCGAAAGTTGCTAGGATTTCTAGTCACCACAAAGGGATTGAAATGGATCCCGCCAAAATCCAAGCCATCACAGAAATGCCCATTCCTCATACAGAGAAGGAAATACGGGGATTTTGGGAAGAATCAACTTCATCAAGAAGGTTTATCTCCCAACTCACAAAGAACTCGTGAGCCAATCTTCAAGCTATTAAGGAAGAACTCCTCCATGAAATGGAATGATGAGTGTCGTAATGCCTTCCTTACAATCAAGAAACAAGCTAGTCAAAGCTCCCGTCTTGGTACCACCCTGTGGATGATATTCCCTGTTTATGTATCCGTCCATAAGTGACAATGCCATGGGTCGCATGTCGGGATAGAAAGACGATAGAGGCCAAGAACGAAGCTATCTATTACCTCAAAGAAAAGGTTCAAAGAAGAAGGAACACAAGTACACTCGATCGAAAAGACGGTGTTGTTTTTAGCATGGGCCTCCATGAGGTTACAACATTACCTCCATGGTCACACAACCCATCTCATATCCCGCGTGGATCCTCTCAAGCACGTGTTCAACAAACCTATGTTAAATTGTTTATCGTCTGGATGGCGCTTGATCCTACAACAATTTGACATCGTATATGTGACTCAAAAGTCCATCAAAGGTCAAGGAATCGCGGATCAATCGGGCCGCCGACCTTCGTGGGGATTTCAACCCTTGGAAACATATTTTCGATGAAGGAGTAATGACAGCAGCAACAACACCATCAAGACGATACACGCCAATCATGGAAGATGTATTTTGATGGAGCCGTTAATATGGAAGGTTATCGAGTCGAGCAGCTTCTAAGATCTCGACACGGGAGCAAAGATCCGTTGCCATCAAATTACAGTTTGTCAAGACACCAACAATACTACCGAGTATGAAGGTCAGCTCTCACGGGCTAAAACTTGCCCGCTCAATGGGCATCAAAGTGTTAATCGCCTTTGGAGATTCTGAGTTGGTAATCGAATAATCCAATCAAATCTATCAAACCAAGGAACTACATTTGTCGCCTTTACCATCGGCAAAGTTTTGAAGATGGCTTTGAGTTCAAAAAATCTCCTTTCTACACATTCCTCGTAATAGAATGACTTTTATGCGGACGCATTAGCAACTTTGGCCTCCTCGATTCAGATATCGCATAAAGAACACTTGCCAAGTGCCACAATTTTTTCCGCACAAGGCCCCAAATTTTATGGGAATTACATTGAGAAGTATCGGATGAGCTACCTCCCATCCAACATCCTTGGTATCAAAGATATCAAGGAATATCTACGAGATGGATCTACACCACCGAGGCGAGCCCGACCGAGAAAAGGCGGATCCATCGACTTGCTATGAAATTCTACCCGAGAGGAGATGCGCTTCTACAAAAGAGATGCAGGACTAGGTCTCCTCAGATGTTTAGACAAAGATCAAGCCCAAAGGCTTATGGATGAAATCCATGGCGAGTCTGTGGGCCCCCACATGAGTGGCTCCCTCCTTGTCAAGAAAGTCCTCGTGACGGGACATTATCGACTATCTCTCAAAGTCGATCAGAACGACCACATCAAAAGATGCTATCAAGCGATTCATGGGAATGCTATACACGCCCATCCACGGGAACTCCACAATATGAGTTCGCCTTGGCCCTTCCCAATGTGGGGAATGGACGTTATCGAGCCCATTGAGCCTAAAGTCAGTAATGGTCACCGATTTATCTTCACCATGATCGACTACTTTACCAAGTGGGTAAAAGCAGCCTCCTTCCCCAGGGTTACTAAAGAAGTAATCATTTCTTTCATCAAAAACAATGTCATTTGTCGATATGGACAACCATAGGTGATTGTGTCAGATAATGCCAAAAACCTCAACAACAGAATGATGGAGGAATTATGCAGTAAATTCCACATCAAACATCTCAACTCTGTCATCTATCCTCCGAAGATGAACGGTGTTGTTGAAGCGGCTAACAAAAACATCAAGAAGATTATGCAAAAGATGTCCGCCAACCACAAAGATTGGCCTGACCTATTGCCTCTGACTCTCAGTAGCCTACGTAACCTCAATGCGCGATTTTCAACCGGGCAACCCCTCACGCTTTAACCTATGGGATGGAAGCAAAGGTTCCATAGAAGTTGAGATGGAATCTCTCGAGTGTCGATCGACGCCACCGGATGAAGACCAATGGGTAAAAGATGTATCACCAATTGTCTCTAATAGATGAAAAGTAACCGTGGCTATCTTCCATGGTCATTATATCAGCAAAGGATCGCCAGATCCTACAACAAAAAAAAGTCCGCTACTAGTAGTTTAAACAATACGACTTTGTTTTGAAGAAGATTCTCGACAACCAAGATCAAAGCTAAAGGAAAATTCGCCCTAACTCGGGAAGGCCCGCTTATTGTCAAGGAAGTATTGACAGAGGCGCTCTCAGATTGCAAGAAATGGACGGCGATGAATTTCCACAACTCATCAACTCAGACACTGTGAAATGGTACTATGTATGAAGTAATTTGCAAAACACCCCGTGCATCGGATCATCGATCACCAACCATTCCTGTTCTTTAACCCTTTACCACATACAACTTTTCTACACTTTGCCCTCGTGGAAACGTACTTTTCAAGCCAAGAACTGACTTTCTCCTTTCACTCTCATACAACTTAGGTCATCCCACCGCATGATTGAACCTCTTGCATTAGCAGCTTTGGCTACCCATACCGGGATCAAACTTTCATACCGCAGTTTATCCTCAACTAGGATTAAACTTTCTCCTCCCCGCAGACGACCGCACATGGGATCACGCTTTTTCTCGCCGAGGGGCTTAACTACGCCGACCGATCTCCTCTTCAATAGAGTACGTAGGCAACCATTTCATATGGCCCGGCCGCAATAAAACAAAACAACAAAAACATTTCTACCTCTTCAAAAACAAAAACAACAAAAACATTCCTACACCATTTCGCCATATATATCGTTGAACCTCTTACACTGTGTTCGAACTACGCGTAGACCTGATCTCCTCTTCAATAGAGTACGTAAGGTACCATTCATGGTGCGGTCTCACCCCTACCAAAACACAAACCCTTGTCAACTGGTATCGGGATCAAACTTCAATCCACTACATTTCATTTGGCTTCGCATCAAAGGGATGGAATTACCCGAACTCCTCCCAAATAGAGATTCTACGACCATCTAAGTCATGCATCATACCTTGAAGAGCAACACCAATCCATAAGAGATGGAATTAACTAGGCTTCTCCTAAATAGAAGTAATCACGACCATCCGTGGTGCGGTCAATCTCGTAGAGGAAAGCCACTACCTCCTCTCCACATTTCCATCCGTAAACTAGTCCCAAGACACCAAAGATGGTAGGGATATATAGATCGATGATCCATTCTCGAACTATCCAGAGACAACTCAATGTCCATCCACCCAGAAGAATTTAGAATACATCAAGATCACAAGTCTCAAGCAAACAGCAAAATATCAAGCAAAAAGCAAGGCATATCTAAAAGGGAAGTGATCCAAAATATATTTCCGTCATATATAATGTTGTTTGATATATATACAATGTAAATCAGACATGACAAAATGGCTAAGCTAGTCTGCAGGTGTAAATACAAGCTCATCTACAAGTTAGATATATGCGAGCTAACAAGCCCAACATGGCGCCCCTCTCGTAAGACGGAGGCAAAGTCGTGGTCTCCTCAGATGAGAATATCCACACGACCCAAAAGAGATCAGAGTCATCTGCATGGTGACCATATGATCATCAATATATGCGCATCATCTCTCGCAATCATGCCAATGGTAAGGACCTCACTCAAGATTTATTATATGTGATGGCTACATCCCGCAGATATGGCAATATCCCGCTCAACTATCATCGCATCTCGGGCCGATATAGCCTCATCCCGCCAACAACAATGGCAGATCTATCGCGATCTAATGCCTCTTCTCTATTCAATAGAGTGGCGTCCCTCACATCAAGAGCAGTCGACATCATAGATCGAATCTGGTCTCTCTCAAAGGTCATCAGATGAAGACTCTGCTCTAAGCATCGTGGCCGAGGTTGAATCACAAAAGTACTAGTACTAGGAGAATCCGAAGAAACATTGGCAAACCAAAGAATCGGGCTCCTCCTCGATGTAGGTATCAATGTCCTCCATAGGCTCTACATCATCGGACTCACTATCCCAGATCATCGCGAATATCGCGCAACCGATAAAATCTTTGTCTCCATCCATGCGGAATACTCGCAGAACAACCGGATGATCGATGTAAAAAAGAAACTATCTCACGTTGATCCCAACAAGCATACACACGGATCGGCCCTCTCGCCGAGAGATATCGAGAAGTCGAACGTCGACCTATATCCCCTCAAAAGGATAGAAATCTCGAATCGGTCGAATCGCGACATCACGGCCAATGGGTGATAAGTAGTCACGCCCTCAATCTACCCAAAGGGAGAAAATCCATGCCCTCGAGCGTGAGTAATGAAGTCAGTATGGTGAGCAAAGCCCCGAGCACAAAGCAATATGTCGAATGGATCTCGATATCCGCCAAAAATGCGGACCAGGACTGAGCATCTATACACTTCGATGGCTGAAAGGAGTATGACATGGCCACATCAGGGGAAAAATAATATCCATATCATCTAAGGGTACCAACCCGCCTCAAGTGTGACATAAACCACACGCACAACACGACCGAACTCCCCGTGAACACTCCCCGTAGGATATGTCCAACAATAGGATGCCACCGCGCAGGTCTCGCCACGATCATAGTACAATGGTGCGACCTCTCTAAGAGCTCTCACAAACCATAATAACACCAATGTCTATCTCATCCATATATCGTGGCATATAGACATACGACAAGACGCACAGCAAAGAAAGACATCAACTCGCCAACGCCAATGGTCTCTCCCAAGCGGTGAAATCCCCTAATATCGTGAATAGCTATCCTCTCGAGCCAAATCGTCATACAGAAAACGCCGGGAGATCACATGGCTAGATGTCACCGTCCTACACTACTCGCCTCAATCCTATGAGAGTCATGAATCATCTACTCATGTCTCCCAAAGCCTAGATGCACGCAAGGTCTGCCTAAAGGCAAAGATCGTCAAACGTGCATACTCCTCCGTAGTAGAGTCAACTCATGGGTGCCAAAACGGAATACCGCTTATCGTAGCCAATGCTCTAAAGATCCCATCTACAAATCCTCGCAGGAACTCGAAAAGGCAATAAAGTCATGGTGGTATGATGCTTAAAGAATCGATCTACGGTCACCCTATCTCGGGGGTGACATGCTATCGCATCACGATCGATACCTAATGCCACCACCGACGGTGGGGTATGGATCTATACGGCTAATCGTCAAGAAGACATCTCAGGGCCGTGGTCATAAGACCATTCAGGGTCAATGCCGAATATCTCTCGGATATATATATATATGCATAACATGATATATACATAATGAGATAATGGATGGCAATATGATATAGGGAATGAAAAACGGTGCATACATTCCTAAGTATATCATCATCTAATACATCAGCTCTGTACAACTACAAATATTGGGAAATGGGGCACAGCCGCCCTACTACTAATAGAGGCCTATCAAAAGATATAGCGAGAATGGGGAACAACCACCCAATATCTAACAGAGGCCTATCAAAAGATATAACGAGAATATACATCAGAAGAAAACCAGGTCTCGATGTTCACATCCTCAATCTCGCCCACCGATGTAACTCCTCCTCCGAAGTCACCGGATCTCTATCAACAGGATGTCGTGCCTATAAAGAGGAGGATTTGCGCCGCAAAACCTAATGGGTCGTTCGAGGGGCCAATACCGAGCCGAAGGAACAAATGACTCGCCTCACCGGATCTCGCCCAAATATCGAGATAAATATATGTGCTCGATCCAACCGCCGTCAAGCTATCAATCTGGGTCATATGAGCCTGAGCTCGGACACAAGCTACCCAATCCGTCATCATCAAAGATCCTAGAACCATATCCCCATGAATCGTGTGGTGGCGCGGATGGGCTCCAATAGTGCGAGGGACCACCACCACGGAACGCCTCCCGAGTACATGGACCCTCCGATAATGCAAAACCACAAACCCCAACAATGGGATATCGTTGATGGGTGAATGTGATACGCCAACGACGCTCGGCAGGAGGCAAGATCCAGATACGGATCTCCCCGTGGTGCTCCTAATAGCACGCCTCCTAAATAGAGCTCCCAACCTCCATCGTGAAGAGAGGAACTCTCCGGTAGAGATCAAATACTCGACTCAGCCGGATGTCCATCCTCAAAGCCGATGGTCAAATGTTCCCCCGAATAGGGAATATGTAATGGTACCGCAGCAAGAACTCCACCAGATACGACAATGAGTGAATCCTCACCTAAAGGGACCTCCAAGAAAATAGAATGGTGCCATCGTCAGTCCCTCGTGGATAGGTATCTAAACCTAACACACTCACAGACGCAAAACACGGGAGCCTCTCATAGGCCCAAACCGCCAACACAATGGCAAAACATCCGCTATCAAGTAAAACACTCTTAACCTATGAATGGGAAAAGACAAGAGAAGTACTCACCAAACAGTAAATGGGTAAAATCCTAGCCAAGCCTCTCATTAAACCATGTGAGCACACGCATGCCCCGGAGGAAATAGGAAAAGGTGTAAGAGCCCCAACCATACTTTTTCCTATACGATCCACATCGTGTGTGGCTACCGACCAAAATGAAAGATACCGTGGAAGAGTTATCTCACATGGCAAACCTCGAATGATCATCAGAACAATCGTCGCAGAACACAATCCCCGATCTCGACATCATCAGCATGGGCTCACTCAATAGCCCGCTCATAGCATCTACGCCAAAGGACCCGAACGGATAGCCCCGCCTTTGAGCGCCCGCCGTAACTCCTAATAAGGATCCGACGGCAAAGAGGGGTAATATTTGCCATGCAAGGCAATCGCTCCCTCCAAACTCCATACCGTGATAAATCGCTAATCCATAGGCGCCATCATCACCTCGCAATCCAAAAGAGATGGAGGATCGAGTCTAATGAAACCATCGCCGCATAAAGCCCCGAGGTAACCCTGTGGACATCGATGGGGAAGGATGGAGAAGAATGCCCCAAATCCCCACTCACGCACTACCGCTTCAGTAGTCAAGGTGAAGCACCGGTACATGGAGTGAATGCTAAACCAGTTCCTCGAGGTCGTGTAAATCTCGGAACCCGCATGAAATGCATATCAACATCAAAACCCTTTAATCCTCATCAATAGAAAGAAGGAAGATCAAAGTCTAACGCCATACCTCGTTAAGATGCAAATACATCGATGGATGTCGCCCAAATCACCCAACAACTCTCGGGTTCACCACCGAATGCTCGAAAGCTCCCCTACGAGGGACATATGCAGAGGAGCGGGATCTCAATCGAAATATCCGCCTCCTCATCCTCAACATCCGAACATCTACCGGACAGACGTATCACGACCTCCACCAACCGGAGCGAGGGCCGTCTCGATGTAACGAGGACGAGGCACTTCGTAAGCCCTCCGCCATACGCCGAAGAGGTCCCCTGTAAGAACCGCTTCGGTGATCCGGATCCATAATATCCGGACAACAAGTCTCCAAATCACCTCGTAAAGGGTGTGGTATTTTCACTGGAGCTTTTTAAAATGCATTTATGACTATATGCATGCATGCATTTACTTAGCATATATAATAGAGTTAAAGTGCATGACTACACAATGCTTATATTTGGAAAATTTTTGCCATAGTCCCCTTTGAAAAACAGGACTATCCACATGCACATAGGCATGTCTAGGTGGCCATTCAAGAAGACACACCGTCCCAAAGATATATACATAATATATGCATTAAAAATTAAAATCATCATGCACAAGGCCAACCTCAATGCTAGGAGTACATCGCTTTTCTACCTTTTGCTCATTGGACCTCAAATAGGACAAAAAACATTAGAAAAAGGTGCCAATTGACTCGCTCTCAAAAGTTAATTTTTTCACATCATTATGTTCAAAGATGGTTTAATACTAACATTTACTATGTCGAATATTTTTTATCAAGTCATTTGTGCATACATAATCACTACTATGTGTTTAGATGCATTTCGTGAGATAACTCACAATCTAACGGACAGAAACTAGAAAAAAATACATGCATACGTTACCAGGATAGTGTAGAACACTTGTACGATGACAGAATTTGCAGAAAGCAGCCCGAACTCAGCAGATCTGAAGATGACTCGCGGTTTTCTCTATGCGAAGCGAGTTGAAAATGACTTCTGAAGACCAGCCTACAGGATTTATGATCCGTGCCTGGCCGCAGGCCCACCTACGGCTGCAGCAGGTGCACCTGCGGCTCCCCTATGGGGGTCCCATCCCTCCAGCTTGGTCCAGTTTAAGTTGAAATGGAGTTCTTACGGACTAGAAAGGTCAAATCAAGAATAAAAACGCCACGTGATTGAGCAAAACTACATACAATCCTGGTCTTCTCAGATGGGACTTTGAATTTATACAGCACTCATTGGTAGTCACCGAAATACAAGGTATACGTTACCAATGATCCCAGTTGTCACAAGTCATATACGACAATACCTTATACAGGTCCGATGCCACCGACTCCGGATCGTTACCCTACGTAGATCCCCGACAAGGGTTACAACGTATATCCCCGATGGGGGTTACAACATATATCCCCGACGGGGGTTACAACGTATATCCCCGATGGGGGTTACAACGTATATCCCCGATGGGGGTTACAACACCTTCATCTGTTGACATGTCTATCAACGAAGGTCAAGCAACCTTGACGTTATTTCAGCCGATGGCAAGTAAACCCATCAAAGCATTGAGGACTATTCGATAGTTACATACGTACTCATGAGTCCCAGTAGATCCTCGACGGGGGTTACAACATAAAATCACGGCAGGAGATTACAACGTACATTCAAGCCATTGACACACATGTCAATTGAGGTCAAGCAGCCCATATGAGTTATGGACAGGGAGGAAACCAAATCTTAAGCATGTTAAGACTTGGGGTTGTCCAGCTTATGTCAAAAAGTTTGAAAATGATAAGTCGCAGACTAGATCGATAAATGTAGATTTGTGGGATACCCTAAAAAAACATCGGGTATTATTTCTATCATCCAACCGATCAAAAGGTGTTTGTTGCGAAACATGCCGCCTTCTCGAAAAGGAGTTTATCCTTGAAGGGGTCGGTGGGAGTAAGATATATCTTAAGAAGTTCAAGAACCACAAAATACTCTGGATCAAAGTGAGGTACCTAACCAAGTAGAGATTCCTTCAGTACCACACCCTATTCAGAATCTGGAAGAGTACCAAAGATACTGGGGACAGGTATGGACTTGTCATAGAAGATGACAATGAGGTACGCATCATAGATGATGATGATCCATTGAATTATGAACAGGCTATGAGTAGTAAAGACTCAGAGAAATGGCAAGAAGCCATGAAATCCGAGATGGACTCCATGTATGAGAACCAAGTATGGACTTTGGTCTCACCACCTGAAGGCATTAAGCCTATTGGGTGTAAATGGGTCTTTAAAAGAAAGACTGGAGCAGACGGCAAGGTAGAGACCTATAAGGCCCGACTGGTTGCAAAAGGTTTCAAACAAAGACAAGGAGTTGACTATGACGAAACCTTCTCACCAGTAGCAATGCTCAAGTCCATTCGGATTTTGCTTGCAATTGCGACTACCACGTGACTACGAAATCTGGCGGATGGACGTGAAAAACGGCTTTTCCTCACTGGAAACTTGAGGAGGATGTGTATATGACACAACCAGAGGGATTTGTTTCAAAGGTTGGAACAAATCAAGTCAGAAGCTACAATGATCCATTTATGGATTAAAGCAAGCTTCTCGTAGTGGAACATCCGTTTTGATGAGACAATCAAAAGTTTGATTTTATCAAAATGAGGATAAACCATGTGTGTACAAGAAGGTTAGTGGGAGCTACTGTTTCATTCCTTGTATTATATGTTGATGATATATTACCGATAGGGAATGATATTCCTATGTCGCAAAACAATTAAGATCCGGTTATCTAAACACTTCTCCATGAAGGACTTGGGAGAAGCATCCTATATTTTGGGGATAAAGATCTATAGAGATAGATCTAATAGGATGCTTGGCTTATCCCAAGGAACGATATCGACATGATGCTAAAAGGTTTAGCATGGAAGATTCCAAAAGAGGTCTCATGCCGATGAGCCATGGAATACATCTTCCAAGAAACAAGCCCCAAAGACACTGAGAGAGAGAAACCGCATGAGTAAGATTCCTTATGCTTCAAAGAATAGGATCTATCATGTACTAGATGATATGTACTAGACCAGATGTCGCTCATGCACTTAGTGTAACAAGCAGATATCATCGAATCCAGGAGAAGAACACGGAAGGCGTTGAAAAATATCCTAAAGTACTTAAGAAGAACTAAGGATGTATTTCTTTTACTTGGGGTGCGAATTAAAACTAGAGGGCTTCATGGACTCAAGTTTTCAAAGCAGACCAAGATGATGAAGAACCGCTTTCGGGTATGTGTTTACCTTAAACGGTGGGCGCATGAGTTGGAAAAGTTCCAAGCAATGAAACGATTGTTGATTCAAATGATGAGCAGAGTACATAGTCGCAAGTGAAGTCGCAAAAGGAAGTCGTTTGGATGAAGAAGTTCATTACCGAACTTGGTGTGGTTCCTAGCATTAAAGGACCGGTGCCTTTATTCGCGGACAACACCTTCGAGTCATTGCGCAAGCTAAGGAACCTGTGTCTCATCGAAATCCAAACACGTGTCATGGCGATTTCATTTGATCGAGAGAGATCATTGAAAGAGGAGACGCCACCTCGAGCGTGTGGACTCTCAAGACAATATTGCAGATCCATTTACTAAAGCGTTAACACAACAAATAGTTTGATCGTCACTTAGAGAAGATGGGTATGAGATACCATTGGCGATTGGCTTTAGTGCAAGTGGGAGATTGAAAGTATTATGCATACAAGCCAATCATGTATGATGATAAAGCATATCTTTGTGTAATCAATCTTATTTATTTATTAATAAAAGAATTATTTATTAAAGGCATTTATTATCTACATGGTGTTGTTTTTCATAATATGTGATAAACCCATAGTTTTAAGTAACGCTTTTAGAATAATGATGATGATCATTCTAATGAGATCTAAATTCTTAGAAAGCTTAAAACTAAAATAGTTCCCAATCATTGGATTACTAAATTGGGGATTAGTGAATCCGGATAGATTGGTACATACGTGTCTTGCTTTCATTGGATGAGGATGATTGATCTCATGATCATTTGTGTGGAGACACTAAAGCAAGTATGTAGGTGCTTATTAGAGAATAAGTTCATTTGAACGTGACTCGCTAAGGAATACCTAATGGAGTTTTACTTTACCGTCAATAGGAATTCTCAGTAGTGATAGTAGTACAAATGATCCTTAGACTTGAGATCATCATAGTATCTTATATATAATGAATTACACTTTGACTTATTTCTTAAGACTCTTAGAGTATATCAAAGGGTATGCTTGGGTGTAATAAGTTATATATGAAGATAATGAATGATCAATAAAGAATCTACCACTTCTAGTAAAAGGAGAATTGTCCTATGTGATTCGATAAATGACAACCCAGGAATCCTTGGTCAAGGTGGAATAAAATTAGAAAGTAGTTTCTAATTTGCATTCATAGGGAGTTGTTCATTTAGGAATCGAAATACATATAATTAAATAAAATAAGACTTGACAGTAATTCCATGTCTTATATTTAATTGGGACATTGTATGGTGGAAGGATTGAATTGTATTTAAGAACTATTTACTCAAAGGTTCTTTTATGATTAATGTTGAAATCTATATTATCTGGAAAGTCGTTGATCGCTAGGGAGGCTTATCCCTATTGTAGAATAAATATTATTTATTTAAATAAATTATTTGTTAATTTATTTATTTAAATGAGATTAGAATTGTTCTAATTGATTTATTCACAACCGGTTTAATATGGAGAACCTAAAGGGTCACACCATAAAAGGAAGAATAATTATTTAAGAAGTTAATGACATAATTGTAATAATATGTTAAGTATATTTAATTTAATCTATGGTGATAGAATAAATTAAATAGCTTAATATTTATTATTTAATATTTTAGAAATATTAAATATAAATTAATAAGAGGAGTCTTATTAATATTATTATAATTATTATTATTTTAATTTCTAAAAGGTTTAGGAATTAATTTAATATTAGTACTCTCATTTATTCCTAATTGGATTAGGAAAGAAAATTAGTTAAAGGAGTTTAACTAATTATCCCTAATAGATTAGGGAGCCCATTTAATTAAAAGAGTTTAATTAAATAAATAATACCTTATTTTAATTAAAATAGGTTACATAATATCTTTATAAGAGGAGTCTTATATTAGATATCCGATATACGTAATTCCTAGATTGGGAGAGTACACCTTTTCTTATTCGGATAGGAAAAATTAGGGTTTGAGCCAAATCCTTCTTCTTGAAAATTCCTCTTCCTTGGTGGATCACCTATAGAGGCCATACACTTGGGTGGCTTACATTGATCAAAGAAAGGAATCAACCCGAGATTCAAGGAGATCGCGGAGAAGTAGGAGGTGAACTCGCACTGAGGAAGCTTCATTTCTACAAGGGTATGATTTCATAATTTCTTATTCTTCGCTTTAATTAATAATATGCATAAAGGATGATCCGTAATTGGTTTGTGAAAAATTTTAAAATCGATTTTATCTCGCTCGCTATATTTTGCAATTTGATTGCTACTTTGATTTTCATAAAACCTAACACTGGCGGCTACCGGGTTGCCCGGGCTTCACTAGTCACGTCGTCTTGAAGTATGTGCACGCATTTAACCGTAATGTCCGCTCAAACCTTCGTAATTGCAATCAAGGGTGTAGACACTCAAAATTTTCTCGTACTCATCACATTAACATTGTAGGAGGACATTCGTCTTTTAAAGAGAGAACTCGAAGATGATCCAAATCCATGCTGGATACTACCGGAAGTTCAACATCACCCCCGAATCGCAATCTGGGAGCAACAATTCCAACCTCGGATGTAACCCCGAGGCCTGCAGATCCAATACCGAAACACACACCGGAGAAGATCGATTAATCTCGGAGATGACCCCGAGGTATCCAGTCTCAATCCCAACCATGGGAATAGCCATCAACATTGGTGATAGTTCCAAGGAATGCAGTTTCGGCGATAACCCCGAAAATGCTTGTTTCAAATGCGACCGGCTTCAATCTCGGTACTTTCACAACAAAATACATCGCACCAACCCGATAATAACATCGGGAAGACAGCACACCTAAAAGATGACAATGAGAACCTTCAACAAATGCAAAGAAATTCAATCTCAACGAAGTTTGAGCAACATCTACTTTATCAGCCTAATTCGGCGATAACACCGGTGAGGGGAAACATCGTCATCTCGTTAAACACGATGCCACGTCACATCTCTACAAAATGATGTCCCATAAGGCTAACCAATCCCAAGTGACTATTGTGCGGGGTAACGGATGAAAGTTGAAGCTTGAAGACCGAGGAGGCATCGTCCCATCTTCAATAACTTCAGACAAACTCTAATCCCATGCCATCGCACAACTCTCGACAACGGCGGTCCGAAATAGGTCCTCAGATACCTCAAACGGATGTCCGGATTGCACTTCTAAAAATTGAGTGGACATTACAATTGTTCGAAAGTACACGCACTTCGAGACGACCGATTCGACAAACCCCGCAACCAACCCGGGTTGCCTCTACACACTACGGCTAATATGCCTATAAATAGAGGGCTTGGGGTGTTGATTTTCTAAGAGAAAAAGACGGGAAACCTCGCACAATTCACTCTGCACTTGCCTTACAATTGTACTTTCCCACTTTTAAACACCTGTGAGCTCATATCTAGCCTCTTTTGTACCCACAAAAGCCAATGTTTACCCACTCTAAAGATATAGAAGCCTTTTTTAGCAGTCAGCTGTAAGCCTTCTCACACACTTTAGAGTCTTTCTCTTCATCTTTGCATACACCCTTCACACGTTGAGAGTCGTGTTGCTTGCTTTTGCCGGACTTCATCCGGGTTTCATTTCAACAGATATATATATATATATATATATATATATATATATATATATATATATATATATATATATATATATGGACTAACATTATCGAGTTATGCCTCGATTGAGCCTGAACTTTGGTTTGGAGCATTTATTTGCTTTATATATATATATATATATATATATATATATATATATATATATATATATATATATATTAGCTGTGTGTCCTAACTGTGTTCGATGAGCCTGAACTTTTACATCCGTGTGTTTACTCGCTTTTATATATATATATATATATATATATATCGCTATATATATATATATATACTTGGTGCAGTTGTGCTATCGCTTAACTATATATATATATATGATATATAGATTGATTCTGTGGTCTTGTGCGTTTTATATATATATATATATATATATATATATATATATATATATATATATATATATATATATATATATATAACTCGTGGTCGAACTCGCTCGATGAGCCCTAATTTTACATCCGGTGCGTTTATTTTTATATATATATATATATATATATATATATATATATTTTCCCCCGCCGAGTTTACTTGGCGGTTGATCGCATTTCTGACTTTATTTACATTCTCATCCGCTTTGGAGTTTCTCGTGGCGGTTGATTGATTTACTGACTTTTATTCACGCTTTCATCCCGCACTGAGTTTCCTACGTGGCGGTTGATAGCTTTTTATGACTTTATTTACATTTTGATCCCCATGGAGGTGATTTCGTGGTTGGTGATCATGTCTCAGATATATATATTTGACTTTTATATATATATACCGCCATCGCTTTTATATAAACTGCAGATTTTGTGAGCCTAGGAATCATGTGATCACAGATTCATCCTATTGGATCTAGATTCGGTTCGTGATGGACATTTTAATTGTAAGCGACTTTGTAAATTATTATGCATGGTGTCTAAATTTCCTCGATGGTTTCATACCCATGAGGAAATCGACATTATTTTTGTATATTTTTTTCATATGGATGTTTTGTATCCGAAAATAAAATCAATCCAAGTTGAACACTTAATAAAATGGGAGTGTAAAAGGTCTCAATTACTATTGAGCATCGTGGTTTAAAAAAACCTCTTTATAAAACATCACCGCCATATCTTGCTAAAACTAAATTTTTACATAAATTCAAACCTGTGTATATAGGTGAGAACGAGGCCTCAGATAACTTCCATATAACATCACATTGACCCCACACACACACACACATTCAGATAATAGTTTCTGAAAAGAGGCGGTCACCGTGGTAACACGGATGTCGAGGGTGCCTAACACCTTCCCTCAGATAACCATGTCCCCGGACCCTAATGAATCTCGGTTTCACCAACCGTATAACAATGTCACATCACTCGGGTCAATGTGCAAACCTTTTCTCGGTTGTGTTGGTACAACCATTTAAAAACCAATGGCGACTCTTTATCAGTCCCATCGTCGACATTATACATGTCAGACCTTTTTCACTTGTTTTTTCAAACAAATCTTACCTAAAATGAGAACACCAAAGAACAAATAACGGAAAGGGACAGCCAAAAATCCCGACGTCGACAGGTGGTTACTCTGCTGGGGACTCCAGTAAGAGGACTTAAGCCGTTATTACAATCTTTTCAAAGCTATTATTTGCTTGTGTGTGGATGTTGCATTTACATTTTGATAGATGTGTACGAATGCATTTCCTTATTTGCACTTAGTGCTTCGCACCATGCGCTTGTGATTAGTGTTTCGTATTATCGCATAGGATGCTAGTGCTTCGCACCATATCTCGCCAGTGATATTAGTTCTTCGCAGAACATGTCTTCATTTTTATACGGTGAGACGCGATGTATGTGAATGTATGTTGTGTGATCCTCCACCAGGAGGCTATCCCGTCAGTGTTTGATTACTGGACTCGTGAGAAGACTAATTCTCCGAGCCTCAGGAAAGGCACCACCCAAATTCGCTCCAGTTGAAAGACCGGATTAACTTCCGCCTAGTAGATTGCGATGATTTGGGAACCTTCATGCCAAAAAAGCCGGAGAGTAACCTAAGATAGGACCCACCGATAAACCCAAAACAGAGGAAAGTCTCTTCATGCTCTCATTTCAAATTACTTGTAAACACAATTACTTGTAATTTCATTCCATATCTATCTCCATGTAATGAGAAATATGAAGAAATGTGTACACATACATACATGCTATCCTCAGATTATAAAATAACCGACATCCGTTGTGCAGGATAAAATTCCTAAAATGGACACATCACATAGCATGTTATTATATACATTCCCTAAAGACTAAACTATGCCAGTCTTTCGCAGGGAATCAATCGGACCTATTACCCGTTCAAAGTCCAAAAAGGCAACAAGCCTACAGTCAATCATGTCGTCATCCGACCAGATCGAACTTAATCCGCTTTCCGCAAAGAATTGACGGATTAAGCAAACAAATTACTGATTTGGTCGTTTCTACTCAAAGAATTACACCCACTACTGTGGTCCAAAATACACGTACATCTTTGAATCCTCCACACAAGGAGGAATCTGTGTCATTACAATACTCGAACCTATAGATTGGATACGAACAACAAAACTCTTGATGTCGCCCATCCCAATCGAGATCCGCATAACTGGTGACATCAAAAAGAAAGTCCTCCAAATGGAAGAGACCTTCGACTATCAAAGGAATTGGAACACACGGAGTGTTTCATATGTCGATCTTTGTATTTTCCCGGTGTTCATTATCCTAGAAAAATTTAAAACTCCCGACTTTGAAAAATATACGACCAAGTTAGGAGATCCTTATACACATTTGAAAGTGTTTATTGGAGAACTTGGATCTTATGCAGAGGATGAAAAACTCAGAATGCAGTTATTCCAAAAGAGTCTAACTGGAGAAGCCCGTTCGTGGTACACAAGATTAGACAACTCCAAAATCCATAGCTGGGAAGAGCTAGCACATGTTTTCCTCACTCAATACTGACTTTTCAAACTTAGATGGCTCTCGATCCAGATCAAATTACCAAGATCAAGAAATGCCTAACGAGTCTTTCGAGAGAGTATGCTCAAAGGTGGAGACTCCTGGTCGCCCAAGTTAATCCTTCCATGATGTAATCGTAAATGGTCATGATTTTCATAGACATGCAAAAAGCTCCTTTCTATGAAAGAGTTTTAGTAAGATCGGCAAACCATTTTCCGAAATGGTCAAACATGGGGAGACGACCGAGATGGGATTGAAGTCGAAAGATTCAAGACCTAGTCGCACTCAAAGTCGTGCGGATCACATCCAATTGAAATTATGGGAACAACTTTGAGGGTCCATAAAAAGAAAGAGGAAGATGTTTTCGATACTACAGGTCAAAAAGGCAATCATAACATGCCTATTCAAAGGAGAAACTACACCCCTTTTCAAAGACTGCTTTTCAAACCCTCCAGTACCAAAAGGTGGAGAAGTCAAACGCCTCGAAAGTGTTTACACCCTTAGGGATACCTCGAGAACATCTTAAATCTTCCGACAACATAGAAGAAAATTACGATCTTCTTCCACCACCCAAATTTCTAATGGATGGGGTTTCAATTCTTCTCAAAATGTGCTTATCATGCCGGGCACCGGACATGATACTCGTGGATTATTGGGCCTTGAAACACAAGATCTAAGACCCGATAGACAACGGGGAGATCATGGTCACCAAACCCGAGATTAACCTCACGTTCAAGATAACCCTCTTCCTCAACACAAAGAAGAAGAGGTCAACATGATTAATTGGAGCAATGGACAAAGTTCCAATTTTAACCTCGATTCTTCCTGCACCATCAAAGACGGTGATGACAAATGGGATTATGCTAAGTTCCAAGTTCACAATGGAACGAGAGATGAAAGCTCTCTATAAATAAATTAAACAATTGGAAAAATTGGTGACTTATCAACATCAAGTGACACGCCAATTAATCACCTAGAGCATGCGGCCTCCTACCTCTTGTCATGAATATTCCTCGTCACTTTCGTAAAATGAAATGTTGGAAAACAAAGTGATGAAGAGAGCAAATGCCAAAGCCCGCCGGGATTTCGCCAACAAAAGGGAATTCACCTATTTAGGCCAACCTATGGAGGAAATCCTTCATATGCTAATCAATGAAGGAAGGATCGGCCTTCTACCTCCAATCAACCCTCATTCAGATGGCATAACTCGATGGAGTGTGTCAATATCACTCCCAGTCTCGTGGTCACAGCACAGAAGAATGCTGGGCACTCCGCCACCTTATTCAAAATCTAATCGACAGTGGTGTCTTCATACCAGCGCATTTACGATGATATCTTGTTACGTGCAAGTGAGAATGCATGCCCTACTAAGTGGAAAAGTGTGGTAGCGCTTATATCCACTAAAACTAATGGGATTAATAAATTACTCACAACGCCAACAATTCAACTCAAGGAGGAAATAATCCTTTGAAAGTAGCCACCCTCGAGCCAATCAACTTGACATGCAGAGCACAATATCCTATTGTTAGCTTGCGCACAAAGTTCCATGGAATTATGGAGAAGGTGAAGGATCCACCTCACATAAAAATCGCTATAAAGTGTCGAAGGAAAATCCATCAGATCTTCCCCAACTAGTGATGAAGCCTACCATCAAATCAAAGGGAAAATACCCATGGAAAAGATTGAAAAATTCCTCCGCACTATGGGGTCATAATGAAGTCGGGTGGTTTTAAGCTTAAAAGAAGCTCCACAACAAATATCAATTTTGGACTTGGTCCTAAACCTCCGAGAATCACCAAAAGGTCTTGCTAAAGGTTCTAGAAGTTTTATCTACCAACATCAATTGGACATGGAAAAGTTTCAACATATGGTTGATCACATTTTCAACAACAATGTGATATCCTTCACTCGATGATGACATACCGCCCAAGGGGACCGGCCATTGTAAACCGTTGCATATTACGGTCTTTTCCTCCTGGATATATGGTAGCCGGAGTCTTAATAGATGGAGGTTCATCTCTAAATATCTCGCCCATACGCTACCTTGGTGAAGATGAACATCAATCTCAACCGAATTCGTGAGTAGCCATACCATCATCAAAGCTTTTGATGGAGCCCGACATTTAAAATTCTATTTGAGTAATTGAGCCGCCAATCTAAATTGGTCCTCATACATTCTCGATATCTTTCCATGTGCTCAAGATAGATTTGGGATACAACCTCGCTTCTGGGACGACCATGGATTCATATGGCGTAGGCGGGCCCTCCACTCTTCATCAACAATTGAAATACATTATCAACAATAGCTTAGTTACTACCAACGCTTTGGACTCGAGATTCCTCAACACGGAGACATGCCATTCATCAATGCCAATGCCGATGTTGAACCCGTTAGTTTTCATGCTTTAGAAATAAGCAACACCCAATACCATGCTATTAGAGCACCATTTCCGAACCCAAGATTTTCGCGAGGTAATGTCGGCCACTCAAGAAATGATGTCATTGGGTCATAACTCAGACAAGGGTTGGGTAAAGATCGCTGTGGTATCAAGTACCCAATTCAATTAACAAAGCAAGTAGGAATTGCCGACTAGGCTATTCTCGCCAGTTCTAGTCATAGAATCCTCATAAACATCAAGAGATTCCTTCAGCTTCAACCATGTGGCGCTTATCTTCGCCTTCAAACTCGAGTCCGCACAACCTCCGTAGAAGGTGTCACCGATGTAATGACTATGTTATGTCCCAAGCCGGCACCGGTGAAGGAAAAGAAGTCTTTGTTCCAAATCCAAGAAAGGGAAGAAGAGGAACGAAGAATCAAACAAGACGTCATACCAATGATGATGTCCAAGATACGATCATCGCTCATGATGAACATACCAACAATACACCCTAGATGATGATTGCCTGCACGTAATGGCCATCATTCGGGGATAGGAGGATGATGACAATCCCTCCATCACTACGGTCCACCCAAACTTTACCCTCGCTAATTGGAACAAGATTCCTTGCATTGGTCGTCAAGGGTAAACAGTAACTCTTTCTACCCTGTAGATATAATAACCGCTTACTTTTTTCGTACAATATTAGCGCTTTATTTTGCCAAGATATGCTAACATTGTGTATGATCAAACACGCTTTCTATATATACTAAGTGAAAGCATATTTTGTTTCAGGACCCTCGAATTTAGATGTGTTCTCAGATTTGCCGATACAATGCCTCTTCTACACGAGGATTGTACCTTTGATGTAGAGATGAATTCAACTTGATGGAAATACAAGATGACATTGAGGTGCCTCCAAAATTCAAGAATGGGTCAAAGACAAACCTAAACCCAACCTTGATCAAACCACTTTTTCAATCTCTAACCTTAGAAAGCCCTAAGTTAATCCAGATTGGTTCAAACCTTACCCCAAACCAACGGAATGATATGGTTACGCTTATTAACCCAATTCCAAGATGTGTTTGTATGGTCTCATGAAGACATGGTGGGTTTATCCAATCGACATTATCCTTCATCGCCTTCCCATTAAAGAGGGATTTAAGCCACCAAGCAAAGCTCAAAGCAATCAAAACCCGAGTGGAGTTTAAAGGTGAAAGAAGAAATTGTGAAACAATTTCAAGTCGGCATCATCATGGTGTCCACATATCCCGAATGGATATCCAACATTGTCCCCGTGCCTAAACCTAGAGGGAAGGTGCGAGTTTGCATGTGGATTACCGGGACTTGAACAAAGCTTGCTAGAAAGATAGCTTTCCGTGCCATTTATCCACATTCTCATTGATAATACGCTCAATACGACATGTACTCCTTTCACCGATTACTTTTCATGGGTACCATCAAATCATGGTTGCCGAGGAAGATCGTGAGAAAACCGCTTTCATCACTCCTTGGGGAACTTTTTTGCTATAGACGGTTGTCATTCGGCCTCATTAATGCCGAAGCCACCTATCAGCGAGATATGATGGCTCTCTTCCACGACTTATTGCACAAAGAGATAGAGATCTATGTGGATGACATCATTGTCAAGTCCCCTAAGGAGGATGACCATATAGACCATCTCGTAAAGTTATTCAACAAGTTGCAGTAACTATAACTTGAAGTTGAATCCAATTTAAATGCGCCTTTGGCGTTAAATCGTGCAAGTTGCTAAGATTTCTAGTCACCACAAATGGATTGAGTGGATCCCGCCAAAATCCAAGCCATCACGTAAATGCCCATTCCTTAGCATGCAGAAGGAAATATGGGGATTTTTGGGAAGAATCAACTTCATTAAGCAGGTTTATCTCTCAACTCACAGCAACCTGTGAGCCAATCTTCAAGCTATTAAGGAAGAACTCCTCCATGAAATGGAATGATGAGTGTCAAAATGCCTTCCTCACAATCAAGAAACAGCTAGTCAAAGCTCCCGTGTTGGTACCACACAGGGATGATGTTCCCCTATTCATGTACCTGTCCATAAGTGACAATGCCATGGGCTGCATCTTTGACGACAGAAGAAAGACGATAGAGGCCAAGAACGAGCTATCTATTACCTCAGCAAAAGATTCAGCAGCAGTGAACACAAGTACACTTTGATCGAAAAGACGTGTTGTGCTTTAGCATGGGCTTCCATGAGGTTACAACATTACCTCCATGGTCACACAACCCATCTCATATCCCGCGTGGATCCCCTCAAGTATGTGTTCAATAAACCCATGTTAAATTGATGGATGTCCAGATGGCAGTTGATCCTACAACAATTTGACATCGTATATGTGACTCAAAAGTCCATCAAAGGTCAAGGAATTGCGGATCAACTGGTCGCCGTACCATCAGGGGATTTCAAATCCTTGGAGACATATTTCCCCGATGAAGGAGTAATGACAGTTCTAGCAATACCATCAGTACGATACGCACCAATCATGGAAGATATATTTTGATGGAGCTGTTAATTTGGAAGGTTCTGGAGCCGAGCAGATTCTAGTGTCCGACACGGGAGAAGTATCCGTCTGCCGTCAAATTAGTTTGTCACACCAACAACAATACAACCGAAAGTATGAAGGTCATCTCATGGGGCTAAAACTTGCCCGCTCAATGGGCATCGTGGTTAACTGTCTTTGGAGATTGGAGAGTTGGTAATCGCATAATCCATCAAAATCTATCAAACCAAGGAACTACATTTGTTGCCTTTACCATTGGTAAGTTTTAAGATGGTTTTGAGTTCAAGAAATCTCCTTTATACACATTCCTCGTAATAGAATGACTTCATGGACGTTAGCAACTTTGGCCTCCTTGATTCGTGATATCGATAAGGAACATCAAGCGTCACAATTTCCCGCACAATTATTTACGGAATTACGTTGAGAAGTATCGGATGAGCTACCTCCCATCCAACATCCTTAGTATCAACATATCAAGGAATATCTATGAGATGGATCTACACCCGCGGAAGCGAGCCCGACTGAGAAAAGGCGGATCCATCGACTTGCTATGAAATTCTACCTGAGTGGAGATGCGCTCTACAAAAGAGATGCTGGACTAGGTCTCCTCATATGTTTAGACAAAGATCAAGCCCAAAGGCTTATGGTTGAAATGCATGGTGGAGTCTGTGGCCCCCTCCTTGTCAAGAAAGTCCTCGGGACATGACATTATTGGCTATCTCTCAAAGCGGATTGCAATAACCACGTTAGGAGATGCTATCAGTGCCAAATTCATAGGAATTCTATACACGCCCCTCCAAGGGAACTCCATAACATGAGTTCACCTTGGCCCTTTTCAATGTAGGGAATGGACGTTACCGGGCCCATTGAGCCTAAAGCCAGTAATCGACATCGATTTATCTTCACAATGATCGACTACTTCACCAAGTGGGGTAGAAGACCTCCTTCCCTGTGGTTACCAAAGAAGTCATCATTGCTTTGATCGTAAACAATGTCGCATTTTGTCGATATGGACAACCGAGGTGATTGTGTCGATAATGCTAAGAACCTCAATAACAAAATGATGGAGGAATTATGCAATAAATTCCACATCAAACATCTTAACTTTGTCATCTATCGTCCAAGATGAATAATACTATTATTGAAGCGTGCTAACAAAAACATCAAGAAGATTATGCAAAAGATGTCCGCCAACCACAAAGATTTGCCTCGACCTATCGCTTCTCCGACTCTATTAGCCTCTGTAACCTCAATGCACACTTCCACCGGGGAAACCCTCACGCGATTAACCTATGGGATGGAAGAAGCATCCCCATAGAAGTTGAAATGGAATCTCAAAGTGTTGATAGACGCTCAAATGGATGAAGACCAATGGGTACAAGATGTATCACCAATTGTCTCTAATAGTATTTAAAGGCGTAACCGCGACTATCTTCCATGGTCAATTATATCAACAAAGGATCGCCAGATCCTATAATAAAAAAGTTCGCCACGACAGCTTTAAACAATACGACTTGGTTTTGAAGAAAGATCATCGACAACCAAGATCAATCTAAAGGAAAATTCGCCCTAATCGGGAAGGCCAATTTGTTGTCAAGGAAGTATCGACATGAGGCGCCTCAGATTGCAAGAAATGGACGACGATGAATTTCCACAACTCATCAACTCGGACACCGTGAAACCAGTATTATGTCGAAGTGACCATCAAGCAAACACCCCGGTGTTGTAATCATCGAGATCACCGGTCATTCCGGTTCTTTAACCCTTTACCACATACAACTCTATCCACACTTTGCCCTCTCAGAAAACATACTTTTCAAGCCGCCAGCCTGGCTTCTACATTCCTACGACTTAGGTCATCCCACCACTGGATTGAACCTCTTGCATTAGTTTGGCTACCCATACATGGGATCAAACTTTCATACCCGCAGCTTTATCCTCAACCAGATTAAACTTTTTCTCCTCCCCAACAATCGACCGCGCATGGGATCACGCTTTTCCACTCGCCCGAGGGCTTAACCACGCCGACCGATCTCCCCTTCAATAAGAGTACGAGGCAACCATTTCATATGGCCTTATCGCAATAAAACAAAAACAACAAAAACATTTCTACCCTTTCTCCTTACAAAAACAAAACAACAAAAACATTCCTACACCATTTCAAGCCATATATACACGTTGAACCTCTTACACTGTGTTCGAACAACGCAGACTGATCTCCTCTTCAATAGAGTACGTAGGTAGCCATTCATGGTGCTTTGTCTCACCCCTACCAAAACACAAACCCTTGTCAATTGGTAATCTGGATCAAACTTTCAATCCACTACATTTCATTGGCTCCGCATCAAAAGGATGGAATTACCTAAACTCCTCCCAAATAGAGATTCAACGACCATCTAAGTGCGGCACATACCTTGAAGAGCAACACCAATCCATAAGAGATGGAATTAACTAGGCTTCTCCTAAATAGAAATGTCACGACCATCCGTGGTGCGGTAAAATCTTAGAGGGAAAGCCAAATTCCTCTCCACATTTCCATTCGTAAACAAGTCCCAAGACACCAAAGATGGTATGGATACACATAGATCAATGATCCATTTTGAAATATCCAGAAACAATCTCAATGTCCATCCCTTAAGGAGGAATTTAGAATACATCAAGATCGCAAGCCCTCAAGCAAAAGATGCAAAATATCAAACAAAGCAAAGCATATCTAAAAGGAAGTGATATCAAAATATAGGGAATATATATGGTTTGATATATATACAATGTAAACTATGACAAAATGGCTCAGTAGGTAAATACTCATACGCGAGAACAAGCCCAACATGGCATCCCTCTCGAGACCAGCCGTGGTCTCCTCAGATGAGAATATCCACACGACCCAAAAGATCTGGTGGCCATCCTCATGGTGACCATATGATCATCAATATAAGCGCTCATCTCTGCGATCATGCCCGTGTGGTAAGGGACCTCACCGCAAGATTATCTGTGATGACGGCCACATCCCGGCAGTGATATAGCACTATCCCACTCAACTATCATCGCATCTCCGGGCCGATCATAGCCTCATCCCGCTCAACAACAGCGATATCTCTACGAGCTAATGCCTCGTCTCTCTCTAATAGAGCTGCATCTCTCCCATCAAGGGAAGTCAACATCAAAGATCGAGCCTGATCTCTCTCGAAGGTCATCAGATGAAGACTCGCTTCAAAGCATCGTGGCCGAGTCTTTGAATCACAAAAAAGATCGGTACTGGGAGAATCTAGAATAAATATTGGCAACCCAGTAGCAGGCTCCTCCTCGAAGTGGAAATCGATGTCCTCCATGGGCTCTACATCATTTGACTCACTATCTGGTATTGTGGATACTATCGCAGCCAATAAAATCTTTGTCTTCATCCATGCGGAATACTCTACAGAACAACCTGGATGACTAATAAAAAAATTAGCTATCTCACGCTGATCCCAACATGCATACACACGGATCGGTCCTCTGCTGAAAGATAGCGAGAAGCTAAATGCTGACCTATCGCCCCCTCGAAAGGATGAAAATCCTGAAACTGGTCAAACTACGACATCATGGTAAGCGGGTGATAAGTAGTCACGCCCCTCAAACCAGCCAGAGGGAGGTAGTCCATACCCGAAGCATGAGTAATAAAGCTGTATGGTGAGCTGAGCCCCGAACATGGCAATATGACAAATGGATCTCTGATATCCTCCAAGATTATGGACTAAGACAGCATATGTACACTCTGATGGTTGAAAGGAGTACGACATGGCTATATCATGGGTGAACCAGTACCCATGTCGTCTAAGAGTGCCAATCGGTCTCAAGTGGGACATAAACAACACATATAACATGACCGAACTGCAAAGTGAACACTGCGTGCTGCCGGGATAAGTGCAAAGAGATAGGGAGGTCGACCGCAAAGTCTCTGCTATAATCATATGTATAATGGTGCGACCCTCCCTGAGAGCTCTCACTGCCATGATGACACAAATGTCTATCTCATCCATGTATCGTGACATATAGACATACGACAGTACGCATAACAACAGTACATTAACCCGAGCTAAACGCCAATGATCCTCTGGTGCGGTGAAATCCCCGGAATATCATGAATAACTATCCTCAAAGCCAAATCTATCAAATAGAAAACGCTGGGATATAACGTGGCTCGATGTAAGCTCATCATGCACCACTCTGCGCCTCAATCAAGTGAGGGTCACGAACCATCGACTCATGTCCCCCAAAGCCATATGCACGCAAGGTCTGTCCAGCGGTAGCATCATCAACCGTGCATACTCCTCCAGAGTAGGAGTCAACTCATGGGTCCCAAATTGAAAAACCTGTCTATCCGATACCCAATGCTCTAGCATGCCATCCACAAATCCTCGGGAACCAAAAATCAATGTGGTCATGGTATGTCGCAACAAATGATCTACGGTCACCCTGTCTGATGGTGACATGCTATCATACCACGTTCGCATACCCGATGCCATAATTGATGGTGGGGTATAATCAATACGACTAACTGTCGAAGAAGACATCTGTACGGGCCGTGTCATAAGACCATCCAAGGGTCAATGCTGAATATCTTTGGACATATATACATATGCATAACATGATACATGCATAGCAGATAATAGATGGCAATATGATATAGGGAATGAAAAATTGTGCATACATTCCTAAGTATATCAACATCTAAAACATCATCTTTGTACAACTACAAATACAAGGAAATGGGGCACAGACGCCCTACTACTAACAGAGGCCTATCAAAAGATATAGCAAGAATGGGGCACAGCCACCCAATATCTAACAGAGGCCTATCAAAAGATATAACGAGAATACACATCAGAAGAAGATAATGGTGTCAATATCTACATCATCAATCCTGTCCACCTGATGTAACTCCTCCTAAGTCACTGGACCTCTATAAACAGGGATGTCAGGCTTATATATAGGAGGATCTGCACCCGGAAAACTGAATGGGTCATCTGAGGGGCCAAAGTGCAAGGATCAAAACGAAGGCCAAATGATCTCGCCCAAATGCTTGGGATGTGCTCGGTCCAACTTTCGGGTCAAACTATCAATCTGTGTCATATGAGTCGGATCTCGGACACAAGCTATCCAATCCGTTATCAACACAGATCCTGAAACCATATCCCCCATGAAGTGAGTGGCGCGGGACTGGGCTCCAATAGTACGAGGGAACCACCAACGCTGGAACGCCTCCTGATCGAGTGCAAGGACCCTCTGATAATGTAAAGCCGTCAAACCCCAACAATGGGATATCGTTGACGGTGATCGTGATATGTGCCAACGACGCTGGCAGGAGGCAAGATCGGCATATGAATCTCCCCTATGGTGCTCCTAATATCACGCTCTCCTAAATAGAGCTCCCAGCCTCCATCTGTGAAGAGAGAAATCTCCTGGTGGAAATCACGTACTCGACTCCAGTCGGGTATCAATCCTCAAAACCGATGGTCAGTGTGTCCCTCGAATAGGGAATCCATGTGATGGTATCACCGTCAATCAATAACTCACCGTGATACAAGAATGAGTGAAACCCTCACCATCTTGGGACCTCCACCAAAATGGAATGATGCCATCGTCGTCCTCGTGGATAGGTATCAAAACCTAACACACTCACAGGACGCAAGCATGGGAGCCTTTCATAGGCCTAAAACTGCCAAGACAATGGCAAAACATCTACAGTCAGTAAACACTCTTAACCTATAAATAGGAAATGACAAGAGAAATACTCACCAGTAGAAATGGGTAGAATCCTAGCCAAGTCTCGGTCAAACCCTGTGAATGCATACGCATGCCCCGAATGAAATAGGCAAAGGTGTAGGAACCCCAATCATACTCTCTAATACGGTCCACATGATGCGTGGCGCTGATCAAAGCGAACGACATCGTAGAAGAGTTATCTGCTATAAAGCAGCCTTTAATAATCATCAAGAACAATCGTCGAAGAATGCGATCCCTGACTCTGACATCATCATACATGGGCTCACTCAAAAGCCCGCTAATAGCATCTACGCTCAAAGGACCTAAACAAACAATCCTTCCCTTGAGCGCCTCCGTCGGAACTCCTAATTAACAAGGATCTGACGGCAGTAGGGGTAATATTCACCATGCAAGGCACTAGCTCCCCTCCAAACTCCATACCTGTGATAAATCTCTAATCCATCGATGTCATGATCACCTCGCAATCGAGCAGATGGAGTGACTGAGTCTGATGAAACCATCGCTCAGATAATGCCATGAGGTAACCCCAGGGACAACGACGGGGAAGGATGGAGAAGAATTCTCGAATTCCCCATCTGCGCACTACCACTCAGAATCGTGGATGAAGAGCCTGATACATGGAGTGTATACTAAGCCAATTCCCTCGAGGTTGTGTGAAGACGGGAACCTACATGAAACGCAGATCAACATCAGAATCCTTTACTCCTCGTCAATAGGAAAGAAGGAAGATTAAAATCTAACGACATACCTCGTTATCATGCAAGTACATTGAGGGATGTCTGCTCAAGTCACCCAGAAGCTCTGGGTTTGCCACCTGAATATAAGGGAGCTCTCTACGGGGAACATGTGCAGTAGGAGCGGGATCCTCAATCGGAATATCCTCATCCTCGTCCTCAACGCCTCGCACATCAAACCGGACTTGACGTAATCATCGCCTCCACCAATCGACGAGGTTGCTCGACGTAATCGGGGTCGAGGCACTTTAGAAGCCCTCCTCAGTATAAGCGAGAAGTGGTCCTCACAGGAACTACTCTACCGATCCGGATCCATAATATCTGGACAACAAGTCTCCAAATCACCTCAAAAAGGGTGTGGTATTTCCTTACCTGGAGCTTTTTAGAATGCATTTTATGACTATATACATGCATTTACTTTAACATACAATAGAGTTAAAATGCATGACTACCCAATGCCTACATTTTGAATTTTTTTGCCATAGTCCCCTTTGAAAATAGGACTATCCACATGCACATAGGCATGTCTAGGTGGCCACTCAATAGCACACCTGCCCCAAAGTCATATATATAATATATGCATTAAAAATCAAAATCATCCATACATAAGGTTAACCTCAATATCAGGAGTACTTTGCCTTTCGACCTTTTGCTCATTGGATCTCAAATAGGACAAAAATAGCAGAAAAAGGGGCCAATTTGACTGTCTTAAAAGTCAAAATTTTTCACATCATTATGTTCAGCATGGTTTAATACTAACATTTACTATGTTAAATATTTTTTATCAAGTCATTTGTGCATACATAATCACTACTATGTGTTTAGATGCATTTCATGTGATAACTCAAATTCCAACGGATAAAAACTTGAAAAAATACATGCATACGTTACCAGGATAGTGCAAGACACTTGTACGGTGACAGAATTTGCAGAAAATAGCCCGAACTCAGCAGATCTGAAGGAGGCTCTCGGATTTTCCTTTGCGAAACAAGTTGAAAGTGAATTGTGATACCAATCTGCTAGATTATATCATCCATAGTCGAGGCAGCAGCTCATCTCATGCAAAAGCGGCGAGTGTACCTACGACACACCCTATGTGGGCCCCACCCTCCATTTCGGCCCGATTTGAAGTTGCAAAGGAGTTCTTGAGGACTAAAAAAGTCAAATCGGGAATAAAAATGCTACGCGATTGAGTAAAACAGCATACAATCCTGGTCTTCTTAGATAAAACTTTGAGTCTGTACATCACTCATTGGTAGTCACCCGAATAGGAGGTATACCCTGCCAATGATCTCAATTGTTACAAATCAAATTCGACAATACCTTGTACAGGTCCAATGCTGCCAACTCCAGGTCATTACCCTAAAGATCAACGTGATCCCCGACGGGGGTTACAACGTGGATCCCCGACGGGGGTTACAACGTAGATCCCCGATGGGGGTTACAACGTAAAGCCCCGACATGGGATTAAAATGCATATTTCAGTCGTTGATACACATATCAACGATGGTCAAGCAGCCTTGACGTTATCTTAGCCTATGGCGATTAAACCTATCGAATCTCAAGAGCTAGTCGAGGATTTCATGCTCGATTACTCATATTCCCCAGCAAATCCCCGACGGGGGTCACAACTCAATGTTCAGTTGATTCACATGTCAGCAAAGGTCAAGCAACCTTGACAATCTACCCACGTAGTATCTCAACCGCCGATTCACACGTCGTCAAGGTCAAGCAACCTTGACGATACCTATCCCATTGTGGTTTTCAAATAGTTGATTCACACATGTCGGTGAAGTACACGTCAAAGAAGGTTAGGCATCCTCGGCAAAGATTTTCAAAGATTTGTTGGCAAGAATCCAACAAAATCTCGACATGACCGGAGATACCAACCAGGAAAGGTCAACGTCATCAAGGAGGATCGATGATGGAATATGTTATACACATCCTCAAACAGACCAAGCTTTATCCATACAGATCTTTTACACATAAGAGGTACATCTTCAGGATCAAGTCGTTACCAAGAACCCATGAATTTGGTGATAATCCCAACATCAACATCCTAACAAATTCAGATTACACATCAAATCTGGTCATCATTTCCAATCCCCAGTTGAAGCAACAGGGAGCCAGCAATCATCCCCAGCATGTTGGGCTATAACCCCGTACACATGCATCATACAATTACATCATGTTTCTACATATAGTACCATGTTTATCTTGTTGCATTTCAAGTCTCTAGGATTCTTTAAGCTACCCATGCATTGCTTTGCATGAGTATGATAAAAAGGGGCATCTGTAGACACTCGAAATTTTCTGTACACCTATCACTAACATTTTAGGAGGACAAATTAATCTTCCAAGAGGGAACCCTGGAAGACAGTTCATATCTATTCCGGATACTATCGTAAGTTCAGCATCAACCCCGGAACACACACTAGGAGTAACAATTCCAACCTCGGATATAACTCCGAGGCGTGCAGATCCAATACCGGAACACACACCGAAGAAGATCGATTAATCTCGGAGATAACCCCGAGGTATCCAGTCTCAGTCCCAATCATGGGAATAGCTACCAACCTTGGTGATCACCCCAAGGAATGCAGTTTCGGCGATAACCCCGGAAATGCTTGTTTCAAATACAACCAGCTTCAATCTCGGTGCTCACAACGCGATACTCAGTACCAACCCGAAGATAACACCGGGAGGACATGCACACCTCAGAGATGACACTGAGGATCTTCAACAATTATAGCAGTCCAATCTCAGCGAAGCCCTGAGCAATGTCTGCTTTATCAGCCCAAACCAACGATAACACCGATGAGGGGCAACATCGTCATCTCGCCAATGCTATGCCACGCCACGTCGTCTAAAACATTTCATACACACATCTCTACACAACGATGTCCCACAAGAATCAAGGAGAACCAATCCCGAGTGACTATTGTGCGGGGTAACGGATAGAATTTTAGGCTTGAAGACCGGAGGGCATCGTCCCATCTTCAATGACTTCGTACAAACTCTAATCACATGCCATTGTACAACTCTCAACAACGGCGGTCCGAAATGGGTCATGTATACCTCAATCGGATGCCCGAATTGCAATTCTAAAAGTTCGAGTAGACATTACAGTGCCCGAGTGCACGTACTACGAGATGACCCGACCCGAAAAACCTAGGGCAACCCGGGTAGCATCTGGTACACCTGCGGCTCCACCCTCTATAAATAGAGGGCTTGGGGTGGCCATTTTGCAAGATAAAACGGCGAGGAAGCCCTGCCCAATTTGATCTTTACTCACCCCATACGAAGTACTTTCTCATTTTAAACACATGTGAGCTCTTATATAGCTACTTTTGTACCCACAAAAGCCAGTGTTTACCCACTTTAAAGATATAAAAGTCTTCCTTGGCAGCCCACTATAAGCCTTCTCACACACTTTAAAGCCTTTCTCTTCATCTTTGCACACACCCTTCTTCACGTTGAGAGTCGTGTTGTGTGCGTTTGCTCGAACTTCGGTCCGTGGTTTTATTTCAGTTTGTATATACATATATATATATATATATATATATATATATATATGAACTAACATTATCGAGTTATGCCTTGATTGAGCCTAGACTTCGGTCTGGAGCGTTTATTTGCTTATATATATTTATATATATATGAACTTTGTGTCGAACTTTGTTCGATGAGCCTAGACTTTGGTCTGGAGCGTTTACTGCTTTAATATATATATATATATATATATTTATATATATATATATTAACTGTGTGTCAGACTTTGTTCGATTAGCCTGGATTTTACATTCGGTGCGTTTACTCGCTTTTATATATATATACTTATATATATGAAGCATTGTTGTCGAACTCATTCGATGAGCCCTAATTTTACATTGATGACGTTTATTGCATATATATATATATATATATATATATATATATATATATATATATATATATATATATATATATATATCTGATCGGATAGTCATACCTTTATATTTATTTCACCTGTGCTCACCCTCTTTGGCGACGGTTTTGTATATATAACCGTCGTGCCTAAACTTTTAGCGACGCTATATGTTGTCCGTCGCTAAAAGTATAGACAACGGTTGTATGACCAAAACCGTCACCTAAAGGGGGGTAAGCACGGGTGAGTAAGATAAGGGGTATGCACTTCATCCTTGATATATATATATATATATATATATATATATATATATATATATATATATATTGTCCCACCTAGAGTTTACTTCGTGGTGGTTGATCGCTTTTACAGCTTTCTTTACGTTTCGTCCTGCTTGAAGTTCACTTCGTGGCAGTTGATTGCTTTGTACAGCTTTATTTACGTTTCGTCCCACCTAGAGTTTCCTCCGTGGCGGTTGATAGCTTTTACAACTTTATTTACATTTTTGATCCCCCATGGAGGTGCTTCGTGGTTGGTGATCATGTTTGTATATATATATTTACAGCTTATATATATATATATATATATACCTGCTTACTGCTTTCATACAAATTGCGGTATCATGTGTGCCTAGGAATCATGTGATCACAGATTCAACCTATTGGATCTAGATTCGGTTCCCGTGATGGACATTTTCATTGTAAAGCGACTTTGTAAATTATTCTCATGGTGTGTCGAATTTCCTCAGATGGTTTTCATACCCATGAGGAAATCGGCATTATTTTGTACATTATTTTCTGATAAATGCTTCGCATCTCGAAAATCAAATCAATCAAGCCAAACACTTAATAAAATGGAAGTGTAAATGGTCTCAATTACTATTGATCATCAGGGTTTGAAAAACCTCTTTTATAAAACATCACTGCCATATCTTGTTAAAAAATTAATTTTTATATAAATTCAAACCCTGTGTATATAGGTGCGAACGAGGCCTCACACTACTTCCAAATAACAGCACATTGACCCACACACACACATTCGGATAATAGTTTCTTGAAAAGAGGCGGCCACCGTAGTAACACGGATGTCGGGGTGACTAACACCTTCCCTCCAGATAACCAAGTCCCCGGACCCTAATGAATCTCGGTTTTCACCGACCCATTTAGCGATGTCACATCACCGGGTCAATGTGCAAACCTTTTCTCGGTTGTGTTGGTACAACCATTTAAAAACCAATGGCGACTCTTATAATCCCATCGTCGACATTATACACGTCGGACCTTTTTCACTTGTTTTTCAAACAAATCTCACCTAAAATGAGAACACCAAAGAACAAGTAACGGAAAGGGACAATTAAAAATCTCGACGTCGACACTTATCATATAAATCAATAATTAATTATTCACAAATAATATTACAGAATCACAATACTGACAATCAGGCTGTTCCCAGGAAAGAGGGGGCTTTCCAATAAGGATTTCTCCTTACTAGCGCACAATTAGGTGACCAAACCTCTCATTGGATAGAACTTTCTAGACATTGCCAATAATGTTATCTAGTAATATTATTAAAATAATATGAATTATTGATCTGATAAAGGGAAATACTCTGTAGTAAAAATTATTAAAACAACAATAATATAAAATATCAACGTAGCAATTATTGAATCAATAAAATAAAATATTGAACAGTAATTACTGTAACAATTATCGAGTAGTGCCTTCTTACGTAAGAATCAATAATCCAAAAAATATTATGCAATACAGTGTGCTACTGTGCAACAACGCGTATTACTTTACTTTACCCACCGGGTATTCCCATAGTTTTAATGGTAACAACTACGCCGTTATTTATAAAAAAACTCATACTTGTCATTTTCTTCATCCAATCTCTTTTCGTTATGGGGCCCACACAAGGCTGCGTCGTCGTACGAATATTCCCCAATAGTAAGAATATTCCACGACCAAACGAATATTCCCCGACAACAATGAATATTTTATAACCACTTGCTTATTTAAAATATTTGCGCATTTTACACATAACTGTAACCTTTTATCAATTTAACCATTTACTGAATAATAATTATAAGAAAAATTAAATACTTTTATTTCATAAAATATGGGGTCTTACAATCTCCCCTCCTTATGAAATTTCGTCCCTGAAATTTACGTACCTGATATTTCGAAGAGTTGAGAATACCTTGCTTTCATTTCAAATTATATATCCCTGGTCATCATGATTTCTCCATTGCTCATCTCCTGTATTTCAGATATCATTCTAGAATACAGCTTCAAAACAAAGGTTAATTGACATATTACAATTTGTCAACTTAAGTAAGAAAATTTAGCTTAGGTAGGATACATACTAGCGAAGGATATTACTCGCCTCTCTCCTCCTAGTTCTATTCCCTGATCTCCGCCAGAGACCATATCCCTAAGCTCGGATACCAACTCTGACGACCCCAAAATAGGTCTAATCCACCCAACCCATTCTGAGTCACCAAATATATGGTATAGAAAATAACTACAACTTTATTATTATAATTGTCATGCAAAATACAACAACACATATGTTGTGATTTTTGATACAAATAGATATCCTTGGTTGACCCAATAGATATAATAAGACTGGAGAATTATCCTTGGTTGACCCAATAGACCCCAAAGAAAAATGAGAAGATTGCTATCATATTCTTTCAAATGGTTAGTCTTCTCTTGACATATAATTATCTCCATTGTCTCTAATTGAGAATTATATTTCATCCAAACTCTAAGATTATATAGGTAGTGCTCATAGATATACTCAGCAAGTGGATGTGCACAACCCTATCTTATGATAACACGAAGTCGTATGTCATTAGACATCTTGTATGATAGTGGCAAAACACCCTTCCAACATTGGGTTTGCCTCACCCTATTTGATTCACTAAATATAACTATTAAATGATGTATAAAATACAACACACTATTCTAAAGTTCTCAATAAAATTATTTTCATACTGCTTAGGGAGAACCTCCACAGCTAGAGACCGCTATTCTATTCCCCTGTTACCCCCACTCGACACAGCTACATTCTTATTACCTGAAAGGAATTGTGAAGCAAAAGGGTGAGCACAACTAGCCCAGTAAAGAATATCATAACTAAAGATAATTAAACTATCAATAGCCTTCATCAGTAATGAATCAGAGATTTAGAACATATGGTAGATGATAAAACTTTTCAACCATAGTTGCAGCGGAACGAGTAATCCATTAGAAGAGTCAAATAGACCATAAAGTCTATTATCTTCTCAATGTTAAAAGTCCACCAACAATGTTTTATCCCTGTAACATCAATTAATAGTTCTGGTCCACAATTATATGAATAACTGATAATCATAATTGTGGTTTTAAATTCCTCTTCTCATCCAGGACGTAGATAATTTCCATCACATGTTTTTACTTGAAATATCAAAGATCATGGTTATACCAAATCACAGTTCATGTTCAAAATCATACTAATAAATTCATCTTTGCACTAAGGGCCAAAGATATTCGTCAACAGTTCATCTTTGCACTACTGGCCAAAGATATTCAACAACAAGTCATCTTTGCACTACATGCCAAAGATATTCAACAACAGATCATCTTTGCATTACAGGCCAAAGATATTCGACAATAGGTCATCTTTGCACTACAGGCCAAAGATATTCAACAACAGATCATCTTTGCACTATAGGCCAAAAGATATTAATATCTCCAAGAAATATATAATCTTTTCAGAACAATAATTATAATCATGTTGATCAATTCACCTTTGCACTTAAGCTAAATATATTCAATTATAAATTCAATGGTCATGATAATCCCAGTCAACAATTCACTTTACACTCAAGTGAAAGAGATATTTCATCAAGGTTATAAAATGTTATATATGATAATAAAAACAGTATGATCAAACAAATTCATTTAATTTCAAGAGTAAGATTCATAAATCAACGATAATTTGGTCAGAAAAAGAAACCAATTTTGTCGTGAATAGTACCCGTGAATAGAAACTCGTGAATAGTAACTCATGAATAGTAACATGTATTCGTACATAGTACCGTATACGTAAATAATGTCATATACGTAAATAGTGCCATACACATGAATAGTGTCGTATACGTGAATAGTATCGTATACGTGAATAGTAACCCCGGCACAAAAAGGTAGAAATTTCACAATAAAATTCATATCAATATTTCGGCATAATGATATTGAAGAAAATAATATCATTTACGAAGAAAATAACATCCCTTACTATCCCTTTCCTCAAAAGAATAGTACTTCTGGCTGGAATTTCGGATGTAATGCCGAAGGAAACTTGAACTGAATAGCAACTCTCAAAGTATCTAAATACTCACAAAAATACGCTCGATAATATAGAGAGAGAAAACTTAAGTTTCTGTGTGATTTTCAATTCTAACCTAAGCACCCTATTTATAGGAAAATGCTTAGAACACCAAAGCAGAAAATTTAATAAAATATTAATATATTTAAAATAATTTCACGCCCACCTTAGAAAATCTGAATTCAGCATGTTTACTACTCATGTGGGGTCTTTTAAAAAATATTTAAAACTTCAAAAATCAATTATTTCGGAACTTCAATAATTCATAATAAATAGCTCTTTTATCAAACAAATACAAATCTTGTGTCCATTCCATAGGAAATTCAATTCTCTACAACTTTGTAAGTTTAAGTTTTTCCAAATTCCAAGCAAAAATTGACCGAAATTCACATACGGGCGATTATACAGGCTATAATCAAATTTCAGTCAAAAAATGGTGCCCACCAACATGTTTAACATGTTTTTAGCTTTATTGTAACAAAAATACTCTTCCTCCTCATTTATTCATATATCACACATTCATTGTAAAAATATCACCATTATTATCTTATAATATAATAATAAATTATTTTATCAAGAAAAGAAAAAATATCAATTTTCAACAATTGTCACTTTTCTAAAAATTCCTCCATTTCTATCCACATAAATAAATATTTTCTTATCATATAAATCAATAATTAATTATTCACAAATAATATTACGAATCACAACATCGATAACTAGATACATTCCTAGAACTTTCTAGACATTGCCAATAATGTTATCTAGTAATATTATTAAAATAATATGAATTATTGATCTGATAAAGGGAAATACTAAGTAGTGAAAATTATTGAAACAACAATAATATAAAATATCAACGTAGCAATTATTGAATCAATAAAATAAAATATTGAACAGTAATTACTGTAACAATTATCGAGTAGTGCCTTCTTACGTAAGAATCAATAATTAAAAAAATATTATGCAATACAGTTTGCTACTATGCAACAACGCGTATTACTTTACTTTACCCACAGGGTATTCCCATAGTTTTAACGGTAACAACTACGCCGTTATTTATAAAAAAAACGCATACTTGTCATTTTCTTCATCCAATCACTTTACGTTATAGGCCCACACAAGGCTGCGTCGTCGTACAAATATTCTCCAACAGTAAGAATATTCCATGACCAAACGAATATTCCTCGACAACAATGAATATTTTATAACCACTTGCTTATTTAAAATATTTGTGCATTTTACCCATAACTTTAACCTTTTATCAATTTAACCATTTATTGAATAGTAATTATAAGAAAAGTTGAATACTTTTATTTCATAAAATTTGGGGTCTTACATGATATGTGTAAGACCCCAACTTTTTATAAATAAAATCAAATTTTCTCTATTTATTATTGTGAATAATAAGTTATTAATTTGATATAATGCTTTGGTTGTGATAACCCGGAATTTCGAATAATCCGAATTTTTCGGATAATTTTTTTTTATTAACATTAATATTAATTATCAATTTAGTGACAAGTATCTGTGATACGAGTTTAGAGAATGAGTCAATTTGTGTATTGACTAAGAAATTAAGAGTAGAGTTATGCTTAACAAAGAATAGAAACCCTAACCCTAAGTTCGGATAGGGGTTCGATAGAAAATATAATTAAAATAATTATATTGAGGAGTACGTGTTTGTACTGTTTAGAATATTGATCAATGATTGATCGGATAAGGTTTAAAATTAATAAACCATAATAAGATATTAAAACCCCTAATCTCAGGATTAGAAACCCTAACGTACCGTTAGAAACCCTAATCGAAAGTTGGGAAACCCTAATTTTATATTCGGGAATCCTAAAACCCTAATTAGGAAACCCTAATCCTAATTAGTAAGATTAATGTGTTTATTAAATTTTAATATGATTAGAAAGCCCTAATTATATTTTTGTTATCTTAATTTCTATTTTTACAAACCCTAATTGTAATTTAGAAATTTTATTTTTCTAATTAAAACCCTAATTTTAAATTCGGAATTTCTAAACCCTAATTAGGCAACCCTAATCCTAATTGGAAGGCCTAATATATTTATTAAACGTTGATATGATTAGGAAAACCTAATTTAATTAGGAAACCCTAATTTTAGTTTTAAACTTTTAATTTTCTATTTTTAAACCCTAATTAGAAAATTCTAGAATTGGAGTTTTTAAAACCTAAGGGTTAGAACCTAAGGGTTTGTGCAATTATCAAGTATGTCGTTAAAAATTTGTGGAGAATGACCAAAATGCCCTTTTGTATATTTTTATAAGTTAACTTTCAATATTTGCTAGCATTTTTAGTTGGTAACCTAACCACTTGACTTTGTGATTCCTAAAAATCTCAACAACCAGCCGAAATTTTTAGATCTTGCATCATATAACAATATATATAGATTAAGAGAGAGAAAGTATGCAAAATAAGCTCATTTTTCTTGCTAGCTCTCACCAACTTTTCTCTCAACCAAGACCTCCGAATTATACAAGTAAATCAGTCCTAAATACAACCCTAGATCAACCAATATCAGATAAGGAGATCCAAGATCAAAGATTTAGTAAAAAGGTATAAACCCTAAAATCTAATTTGATCTTGTATGCTAAGAAAGTTTTTGTGTTTAAGTGTTTAAACTTGTGTTAAAAGATGTTTTTAGTTGATCTATGATGATCCATCGTGGATCCATAGCTTCAAAGTGGATAAAAACCATGTTTTTCAAAATCTGTTCTTGAGCATTCTTAGTGGTCTGACAAGAAATGTCAGTCGCCACAGATCCTTGCTCGTTTATTATATTTGTTGTTTTAAAGTTTTACTGTGTAGCCTGGTATGTGGTCTTTATTCTGCAAAAGATATAGCAGTCATTTGATGTCTAGATCGAGAGTTATTAACGGTCAAAACCCATTGACCGACGTTGACTAAAGCTTTCTGGGTAACCCAGAAAGTGTGAACAAGCTTCTGACAACTTTTTCTAATGCTTTGATTTGTCAGGTGTTATGTTGTTTGTTATTTTTGATGTAATGAAAGTGTAGCATGTTGTCTGGACTATAGCTAAATGCCTTTAGATGCCTTAAAACGTCAACCAATCGAACATAAGAGGTGGTCAAAGTAGTCCACCCGAACTGATTTTACCTTCAGGAAAAACCCAGAAATTTGATGAACAAAATTTCTGACAGGGTTTGACCGAGGCATATCTTGTGGATCTGATGTTGTTAAACGGTGATGTTGCTTTAAACATGTTACGTGACATGTGGACTATAGATATGAACTAAGAAACCACCAATGAAATGGTCAGAACTAAGCTAAACTTGAACCACAAAGTGGTACCTCGCGACTGTCTGGGTTTCTGGGTTACCCAGAAAACCCAGATTAAGTTTGAAAGTGAATTTGCATGGTCTGATCTTCATGATATGGTGTAGTATGACCCAACTAAGTATTGTAATTTGTAGAGTGACATAAACACTACAAGATTTGAATATTAGGTTGGACAGAACATGAAAAAAATCGAGATTAAATTGTGGTCAAACCATGAACCTTATCAAGCCGGCTGTCAGTGTTCTTGAGCTCAAGAACACCAACATCGACGCTTTGTCCCTATAGCGACGGTTTTATTTATTTTATTTTCTGAATATTCCAGAAAATGCTTAAAATAGAAATAAATTATAAAAATTATCAAAATTATTTTAAAAATTATTTTAAATTATGAAAAATACTTTCTGACTATTTGGAATATTTTTCATTAATAATAATAATTATTTAAATATTAAAGGTATTTAATTTATTTAATTAGTATATTAAATAAATTAGAGGAAAATGATTTAATATTATGAAAAATCATTTTAAATAAGAATAATGTATTTAAAAATATTTTGAGCTATAAACTCGTAACTTTTAATATTTTTGAATAATTTTCATTAAAAAATTAATATTAATGATATTAGATTTATTTAATTATTAAATTAAGTAAATAAGATAAAATGATTTTAATGATTAAAATATCATTTTAAATAAGAATAGAGTGTTAGAAAATATTTAGAATTATAAAACATAAATTTCAATATTTTTGGAGAATTCTCATTAATAAATTAATATTAATGATGTTAGATTTATTTAATTATTATATTAAATAAAAGAATTAAAAATGATTTTATTAATTTAAAAATCATTTAAAAATAAGAAAAATGATTTAAAAATATTTTAAGTTATAATAAATGACTTTTAATATTTTGATGATAATTTCATTAATATTTAAATATTAATGGTAATGGTTTTAAAATGATTTTAATTAATTTAAAAATCATTTAAGTAGAATATTGATGATTTAAAAATATTTTAAGTTATTGACAATAACTTTAATATTTTGACAAGTATAACATTAATATTTTTATATTTTAAATATTAATGATAATAAGATTATTTGATAATTAAATCATTTAAAATGATTTAAGTGTTTGAAAAATTATTATAAATTATAATAATTGTTTATAAATTATTAAAAGCTTAGAAAAATATCAGAACTAGATATTTGACTTGTCTAAATAATATTGAAGCTTTAGAGACCAAGTTTAATCGACAATCAATGTGTTAATTCATTTGGATAAGGTGACCGTAATCGAGAATGGTCCCAAGTCCAATCAGACCGAAATAGTTAGACTTGATAAGTGTTTATATAGGTTATAAACACTGATGTGACTATGTGGTAATGTGTTTAAGAGAAGTATTGATGGTAAATTACAGTATTGTGTGTGGTGAATTATTGTGCTAATTGTGAGACCAATATTGTGATTATAGGTCTTTCAAACGTCGATAAGTATATTGTGTAGCTGTAATCAACGCGGAAGGCAAGTTTCCTAACTCAACCTTGAGTTATATTTATTCAATTATTATAGTGGTTAATTATTATTGATTAGACCACGTCCAAGAATTTATTATTGATTATTCGCAGTTAGTGCATGTTTAATAATTTAAATTGAATTACTGATTCAAAAAATATACATTCATAGAATAACTGTTGTTGGATATTCATATTCGTAGAAGCTATTATTGACAGTACAGATAATTCATGTTTATTGTCAAATTATGTTGAGAAATGTCTTAGCTAATTGTTTGGCTAGACGAACATTTGTTAGAACTTGATAGGTTCAAGAAGAGAATTCAATTATTATTGATAGATCAATGCCAGTTGTTTCAGCTAGATCGAAAAAGCAAAACTTGATAGGTTTGAGAAGAGAAGTGATTAGATTTTGAAATCATTGCATTTCGTTGTTAAATCAAATTTTGATTCAAAGATTGAGAAGAACAACCTTTTATATAAAGGGAACAGTTTAGGTCGATATATTACTATCATGCGCCGTTAAGTAATTATTATCATAATATAGGGTTTAATAAAGCTGATCACTTGTTATACTTGCAGAGGGGTATAATTTAATCTTTATGGTTATCTGATACTCCTGCGTATGTATTAAAGTAAATCTTTGATAGATACCCGAGAAGAGAAGTTTTAGATCCAATGGATCGCTTCAAAGATAAATCCGGAAAACATTCCACTTTGTTATCACAGTAGAATTGATTCTTGTTTATTCAATAGAATATCGTAGAAACTTTGAAAGCGTTGTACTCTTTCATTATCAGATTATTGCGTTGCCTAGAATACGAGAAGACTTGTTATTAATTAACGATTTATTCAGCTATTTCAAAGTTCCTCGAACTTGGGTGTCATTCTATCAAAATAGATAGTCTATTATTCTGATACTTATACATTCATTGTATATCTTAACTTGCGGGGCAAATTTGTTGCTCACCCTTGCTAAATAAAACTTTTCAGCTAGGGACGAAGTGGCAGGAGGTGCTGTGAAGAACAAAGGCAAAGGCATAATGATATCATAATTTTATGAATATTATTATGTTATATTTGTGAACCCTTTTTGTTTATCTAAAGGGTATGTTTGTAATATTAAGGTTAGAGAACTTGGGACTAATGTATTAACAATCTCTGTTAATGACTTACGTATTACTATTTCTATATAAATGGGTAGTTAGATATTATTATATTGTGGATCGTGAACACCAAACTCGGGGGTCAGGTAACCCGGATTTGGGGGTGTCACAATGGTTATGGGTGAAATGTGTAAATTTTGCAAAATAAGCAAGTGGTTATAAAATATTAATTGTTGTCGGGGAATATTCGTTTGGTCATGGAATATTCTTCGCATTGTCCGGGAATATTAAATACGACGGTAAACCATTCAGGGCCCCATAATGTAAAAACTACGAATGAAGAAAACGACAAGTTTGAGTTTTTATAAATAACGACGTAATAGTTACCGTTAATACTGTTGGAATACCCGGTGGTTAAAATACAATAATACGCGTGGTTGCACAGTAGCACACGGTATCGCATAATATTTTTGAATTATTGATTCTTACGTAAGAAGACACTACCCAATAATTGTTACAATAATTACTGTTCAATATTTTATTTTATGGATTCAATAATTGCTACGTTGAAATTTTATATTATTGTTATTTCAATAATTGTCACTACACAGTATCTCCATTATCAGATCAATAATTCATATTATTTGAATAATATTGTTAGATAGCATTATTGGCAATGTCTAAGGAAGTTATGTCTAGGAAAGGGGTTTGGTCAGCTAATTGTGCGCCAATATGGGGAAATCCTTATCGGAAACCCCCTTCTTTCCTGGGAACGACCTAGTTGTCATAATTGTGATTCTGTAATATTTATTTGTGAATAATTAATTAGTGATTTTATGATAAGGAAATATTTATGTTATGTGGATATAAACGATGGATATATTTATTGTGGTTATAAATGAAGGAAATAAAGCTGATGTATTTTATCATTATTTTGTCGGTATGGAGATATTAAAAATCGTCCGTATGTTGATTTCGGTCATTTTTCGTTTGGAATTTGGAAAAACTTAAATCTACAAAGTTGTAGAGAATTTAATTTCCGATGGAATGGACATAAAATTTGTATTTTTCTGATAAAATGGCTATTTAATATGAATTATTGAAGTTTCGGAAATAAATATTTTTTATTAAAAACATGGGTGGGCCCCACTTTTGGTTGGTAATAAATGTGATGGAATTTATTTTCAAAAATGGTGGTATGAATAAGTAGTTAGTGAAAGTTCATCGCAAGAAGTTGCGAGTTAGTTTCTTTATGGCGTTAAACATTTTTCCTATAAATAGGGTCTTAGTTAGAATTGAAAATCACCCGTAATCATAAGTTTTCTCTCTATATTATTGGCGTGATTTTGTTAGATTTAGATACTTTTTTGAGTAGAGGTGGCAAAAGGGTCTGGGCTTACTGGCCGTAAAGTAAGACCTTTTGGTTTGCCAAGCCAAAATGGCCCTAAGTTTTAGCGGTGATAATATGAGGCTCTGGGGTTGGTAAGATTTACCAAATTCATGGCTTCGTCCTCTATTTTTTTTTTTTGTAAAATCTTGTTACACCAAAAATAGTAATAATAATAAATATTACAAATAATAAAATAGTTTATAATAAACAATAATTCTAATTACATACATTAACTACATATCTCAATTAATTAAAATTTTAATAGTATTATAAATTACTTTCAAAGTATATAATCAAATTTTATTTTTAAAATTATACTTTAAAATTAATATAATTTATTTAACTTTTAAAATTAATAAAATGTGTTTTGTATTTTCATTCGAAAAATGATAATAACTACACAACTAAAGTCAAAAAGAAAAAAGAGTGGCGGTGAAATTTTGATTGATTATATATATATATATATATATATATATATATATAGTAAGGATCTGGTCAGGGAGGCCTGATTTTAAGTAAAATTTGAACTCCCTTTTTCAGCCATGGGATGATATCCAACGACCCAGAAAGAAAGCTTTTGGAATAAAAAAAAGACCCGGATCTGTTGGGTAAATAAGGACTTGTCGGGTCAAAAATCAGGGCTCCTCTCTCTTTTTCCTAAATCGCGAGACTCTCTCTTCTACACAAGTCGCCGGACGTTAGAAAGGCTCTTGCTCTCTGTCACTCACAGCGAAGAGATTACGGCCGACGTTGAACACAAAGCTCCGCGTCTCTCCGTCTCCCAAGGTAATTTCTAATTTTTTGCTCTAACCGCGATATCTTGGGATGTCCTGTGGGCTTGGTGTTCGTTGTTTAGGGTGCTTGGTCAGAGTTGGGTATGTACTTTAGGAGTATCTCCTTACCAGGCTGCCGGAGTTTGAAAGGAGGAAGAATGGAAGGTGCTTTGGTATTGTGGCTACTTCGCAGTTTTTGAGGCATTTGGATGGAGCATTTACTCGAATCTTCGTTGACCAATTATTGTAACCCGTCTTCCCTTTTCTATCTTCATCGAGGGTTTTCTATTTTTCCCTTTGCTTTTTTGGAGGAATTTTCCTCCGCCTTTTCTGTATGATTTCTCTATTCTAAAAAAAATCTTTGCTTTTATCATTAGATGCAACTTTAATCATCATAACATGAATAAAAAGTGTTTGTTTATCTTAGCGAATTAGAAATTTTACGGCGAGTGTTCAATTAAAATTTAACAGCGGCGCTTTGTGTTCAATTTCACAGTGAGTTTCGATTTCACAGGAGACAGTCCGGCGACTTGTGTAGAAGATAGAGAGTCGCGATTTAGGGAAAAGAGAGAGGAGCTCTGATTTTTGACCCGACCAGTCCTTATTTTACTCGACAGATCCGCGTCTTTTTTTACTTCCCAAAAGCTTTCTTTTTGGGCTGTTGGATATCATCCCATGGCTGAAAAAGAGAGTTCGGATTTTACTTAAAATCAGGCCTCCCTGACCAGATCCTTACTCTCTCTCTCTATATATATATATATAGCAGCCACCTGGACAAGCATATTAAACATTGATTGATTATGTATATAAGGAATGAACATGTAATTAGGAATCTGGTTTGATATTATTAATAATATTATATGTGTATATATATATATATATATATATATATATATATATATATATATATATATATAGAAATCATAAGGATACATTATGTTTATTGTTAATGTCCATATTGATAAGCATTCTGTGAAATATACAATAATAAATACAATAACAAAACATATTTATTATTGTCCATATAATTTCACGATATTTTTATATTTATTTTAATAATATTTAAAATGTGTTACATCATTAATTATTGCTCTAACCTAAAAATAAACAAGGCTAAAATGAATAAAAATATATTTTTATATGTAAGCTTCAGTTAACTTTTGTATGGTATTAGCATATGATATTTTTGTATTGAAGATTGCATTAAAAATAAACACTTTCATTGTGAAATTTCGGTTAGTTTAACTCTTATTTATTTACTTACAAATCTTGTATTCAGTTCTTCATAACTCCACAAGAAGAACATTTTATTTTAAAAAAAAAAATAATGCAAATACGCGGTAAGCAGGGGCCTTCACATCGCGCTAAGGCGGGGGGGGCAAAAGGTCTTGATTTTATTGAATTAAAAAAAAAATCATTCAAAGCCCAATTCATTTGTTTCATGTCCGGGCAAGTTTCTGTGTCTATTTGTGAGTTGTTATTCGGTCTGAAGTTTCCTTCAAATTTTATAACGCGATATTTCAATGTAAGATCTTATTCTTTTGAGGTATGAGATGTTATTTTCTTCATAATGATGTTATTCTTTCAATATCATTATACTGAAATATTGGTATGGATTTTATTGTTAAATTTCTACCTTTTTCATGTCGGGGGTTACTATTCACGTACACTATTCACAGAAAAAATTAAATTTTCTTTTCTTTATCCAAGTTGTCTATTATGGTTACTATCTTTTATTGTATCTATGTTTTGATCTTTATTCTTGAATTTTGCTCCAAAATTGATTATTATAAGGTATTTTTAAAACTTAGATAAACAAAAGTACGAATCCCAAATCTTTGATCTTTTATCTCACTGGATTCATTTTCTTTAAGATATTTTTCATCATCATGGGTCCTAAATGATGATAATCTTGAATATATTTTTACCAGTAGTGCAAAGATGAACGATTAATCGATGAATATCTTTCGCCCATAATGCGAAGATGAACACACGTTGAGATGAACATGGCCAACTAGTGATCTAAATGAATATCTTTGATATGTAGTGCAAAGATGAATATTTGATTCAAGATGTATATTGATTGATGTTCTGAGGATAAAATATTAATGATGGACTTTTAAATCTTAGAAGATAGTATAATTCATTCTCTACTTGACTCTTTTTAATGGATTGATGTTTCATTGCAAGTTGTTGATCTAAAACTTGTATCATTATATTCTATCGATTTTCCCTATCAAGAGTAATGATAATTTGTTATATATTATCTTAGTTATATATATTCTTTATTAAATTTAGTTGAAAGCTCACCTTTTCTTTTTTTGTTTATTTTTCTTCTCGGGATGTGAGAATATAGCGAGAACTAAATAGGGTTATGGAGTGATGTTTCCAAATCGGTTGTGTTAGCGATCCTCACTATTTTATAAAATAGTGTGATAATAATCAGAACGAGGACTCCTTTTGAGTCAGTATATTATCTATTAAGCAATATTTGTATTTAAACTCACAAGATATGTGTTGTTATATTTTGTATGACAATTATATTACTAAAGTTGTATTTATTTCGCATCTACGTATTTCATGATTTCGAGAATGGGTGATGTATACCTATTTTTGGGGCATCACAGTTGGTATCAAAGCTTAGGAATATGGTCTCTGGCGGAGATCATGGAATAGAACTAGGAGGAGAGAGACGAGTAATCCTTCGCTAGTGTGTCATACCTACGCTTATTTAGTTGGTCAGTCAGAGCATATGGTTAATATGTGATATGTTAATTTGTTAATTAAACCTTGTTTTGTGGCAGTATTTGAGAATGACATCTGGAAATATTAACAATGGAGTGAATGAGACCATGGAGACACCTTTAATCACCACCCAGGGGAACGTGCAACAGGAAGGCAATATTCCTCCTGTAAACAACACTACCGAACAAATGATGAATGATGGGATGTTTAGAAGTTTTTTGCAGTTCATGCAAAAATCGGACGAGGAGACTTCGTGTACAAAATCTTTGGTGGAAATGATGAATGAATCGCTGCCATTATCACAATGCAAGCGATTCAAAGAGTTGGGACCACTAGAATTTGTGGGAAAGCCGGATCCGATCAAGGCAGAAACGTGGGTCAAGCAAATTACCAAGATATTTGATGTCTTGGAATACACGAAGGAACAGAAGGTTCCATTCGCCATCTTTATGTTCCGCGGTGAGGCAGACTACTGGTGGGAGTCTGTGAAGCGTACCCAGCCAGACTCAACATGTCTTAGGAAATGTTTCAGAAACTATTTAATGACAAGTACTTTCCTGAAAATATTCGCCATATGAAGGAGGTAGAGCTTATCAGACTGGAACAAAATAACATGACCGTGTCCCAGTACGAGGCAAAGTTTGCAGAGTTATCTAGGTTTGCACCTCATTTGGTAGAGAATGAGGAATGAATGACGCGGATGTTTCTGAGAGGTCTAAAACTCAAGATTCGACAATATCTTATCTCTCATAATTTTTTTATATTCAGATGTTGTAAATAGAGCTCAATTATTAGTGCGAGATAATCAGTATGTTCAACAAAGGGACCACAATCAGGGTCATACCAGTGGCAGCGGTCATCGGAGCAATGACAACCAGCGAGGAGGAAAATATTCAGACAAAAGTGGTAACTCTGGTGGTAATCGTGGTCATGAAAATAGAAGAACCGAGTCAGGAGGAGATTTCAAGAAGAGAATGTACAACAATGACAACGTGAAGACGTCAACACAAACATCAGCTGTTTCCAGGGGAGGAGAACGAGCACCGGTCATTTGTTATAAATGCGGGAAAGAGGGATACATAAGCCCAAACTGCCCACAACAATCCAAGGTGTGTTATAACTGTGGAAAGGAAGGTCATATAGCTAGAGATTATCATGTTGCAAAACCAAGTTCAACAGGGATGGTGACTCCAAAGGTTGTCCTTGACAAGTCAAAGTCGGTGGTTCTTGGAAGGGCGTTTGTCGTGACTGCCCAAAACGCGAGGAACCCAAACGAGGTGATCACGAGTAAGCTAATCATAAACTCTTACGAAGTTTATACCTTATTAGATACCGGTTTTACCCATTATTTTATCTCTCCTTCTTGTTCTCAACGTTTGAACTTGACTCCGGAGAAATTAGACCTTGACTTATATGTTGAGACTCCATTAGGAGAAACTTTCATTACATATACTGTTTATAAATCTTGCTTGATTCAAGTTGGAACCATCACATTACCTGCCGATCTTGTTTCGTTGAAAATACTTGCATTTGATGTGATTTTAGGGATTGATTGGTTAACCACTCATCATGTTAAAATTGATTGTTTTCGTAAGGTTGTTAGTTTTCATATTCCTAACCAACCTGTTATGCGAATTCAAGAAACCAAACAACTAAAGTCAATCACTGTCATGTCAAGCTTTCATAGCCCATGTCACGGACTTGAACAAAAACATATCAGATTTGAATAATATTTCTATTGTTAGTGAATTTCCTGACATATTTCCTAAAGAACTTTCCGGTCTACCCCCAGAACGTGAAGTTGAATTCTTTATTGACCTTGAACCTGGTACAAAGCCCATTTCTAAAACCCCATATCGAATGGCTCTTATTGAACTTCAGGGAGTTAAAGGTTCAACTTCGGAGTTGTTAGACATTGGTTTCATTCGTCCCTAGTACATCTCCTTGGGGTGCTCTGTGTTATTCGTAAAGAAGAAAGACGTGAGTATGCGACTTTGTATTGACTACCGAGAATTAAATCATGTCACCATCAAGAATAGGTATCCGCTACCTCGCATTGATGACTTGTTTGACCAGTTGCAAGGAACACAATTCTTTTCAAAAATTGATCTTCGTTCTGGATATCATCAACCAAGATTAAAGCGATGATAATCAAGAAGCGCGCTTCGAGAACTTCAGACGGGCATTATGAATTCTTAGTCATGTCTTTTGGATTGACTAATGCTCCTGCTGCTTTCATGGATATGATGAACTGTGTGTTCAAAGAATATTTGGATCAGTTCGTTGTTGTCTTTATAGATGACATCCTCATCTATTCCAAAAGCCGTGAAGATCGTGAGCGCCATTTGAAGTTGGTAATTCAAAGGCTTTGTGACAACAAGCTATATGCCAAGCTAAAGAAATGTGAGTTCTGGCTTGAGGAAGTAGCATTCCTTGGGCATGTGGTGTCAAAACATGGAGTATCTGTCGACCCGGGGAAAATTGAAGCAATAAAAAGTTGGGAGCAACTAAAGTCGATGACCGAAGTACGTAGCTTTCTCGGCGTAGCTGGTTATTATCGGAGATTCATGGAAGGATTTTCTCGAATAGCTACTCCATTAACTCATCTGACTCGTAAAGATACAAAATTCTATTGGAGCGAGGATTGTGAGAAGAGTTTTCAAGAACTCGAGAGGAGATTCATTTCGGCACCTGTTCTGACAATACCATCTGGTTTGGATGGATTTGTTATCTACAGTAATGCTTCAGGCAAAGGGTTAGGATATGTTCTCATGCAACATGATAAAGTCATAGCCTATGCCTCGCGACAACTAAAAGAATATGAGAGGAATTATCCTACTCATGATCTAGAGTTGGCAGCAGTCATTTTCGCGTTGAAGATTTGGAGACACTACCTGTATAGGGAGAAAGTGGAGATCTATACAGATCATAAAAGCCTCAAATATTTCTTCACCCAAAAAGAACTTAACATGCGGCAAAGACGTTGGCTCGAGCTGTTAAAGATTACGATCATACCATCCAATATCATCCTGGAAAAGCAAACGTTGTAGCTGACGCATTGAGTAGAAAATCATATGCGGGTACGAGTACAATGTTGTTAACACAAAGGCCCATTTTGTATGACTTGTAAAGGATGGAGATAGAGGTAAATACTCCAAGTACCCACGTGATGATATCAAGCATACGAGTAGAACCGACTTTAATCAATAAAGTTAAAGATGCTCAAGCTACGGAGATGGAGCTGATGCGTATAAAGAAGAAAGTGCAAGAAGGTGTTATTCCAGAAGCAAGAATCGACAAAGAAGGAATACTCCGAGTTAACTCCAAACTTTGTGTTCCTAACGATTCTGACTTGAAGAATAGAATCACATGATGGAGGCACACAACACACCGTTTGCAATCCATCCTGGGAGTACCAAAATGTATCATGATCTTCGACATACATTTTGGTGGAGAAATATGAAGAGAGAGATCACGGAGTTTATCTCGAGGTGTTTAATTTGTCAACGTGTAAAGGCAGAGCATCAACTGCCAAAGGGTCCATTGCAACCACTTGAGATTCTGAAATGGAAGTGGGAACACATTACTATTGATTTTGTTACGGGTCTTCCTAAGGTTTCTCAAGGCATAGATGCGATTTGGGTTATTGTTAATAGATTAACCAAGTCTGCCCATTTCTTGCGTATATGGGAGACTTATTCCCTTGAACGTCTTGTTAGTATGTACGTGAATGAGATTGTGAGATTACATGGCATGCCAGTATCTATAGTTTCAGATCGTGACCCAAGATTTACTTCACGATTTTGGGTTAGCTTGCAAAAAGCTATGGGCACGGATTTACGACTCAGTTCAAAATACCATCCTCCAACGGACGGGCAATCAACGAGGACTATTCAAACTCTTGAAGATCTATTAAGACTCTGCATCCTAGATTTCAAAGGGAGTTGGGATAAGTACCTACCATTGGTGGAATTCTCCTACAACAACAGTTATCAGGCAAGTATAGGTGTGGCTCCATTTGAAGCATTGTATGGACGAAAGTGTCATTCTCCAGTATGTTGGGATGAGGTGGGAGAAGCAAAGTTGTTGGGACCAGAGTTGGTACGAATGACTACAGAGAAGATCCAAATAATCTGACAACGTATACAAACGACACAGGATCGACAAAAGAGTTATGCGGGTCTTCATCAAAAGGACGTGGAATTTAATATTGGGGATCATGTATTGTTATGTATTGATCCATGGAAGGGAGTTACAAGATTTGGGAAGAAAGGAAAGCTCAATCAAAGATTTGTTGGTCCATTTGAGATTCTTGACCTAATAGGAAATGTGGCCTATAGACTCGCATTACCTCCAAGCATGTCTCGTGTTCACAATATTTTTCAAATATCTATGCTTCGTAAATATGTGAAAGACCTGAACCATATTATTGAGTTAGAACCAGACGAGATAGCCGAAGATTTAACGTACGAGGAGGTACCTGTTAAGATCTTGGATAGGAAAGAGCATGTCATAGGCACCAAGGTTATACCACAAGTTAAGGTTTTGTGGAGGAACCATGTTATTGAAGAAATGACCTGGGAGTTGGAATCAGAAATGAAAACGAGGTATCCTCACCTTTTCGAAACACCAGGTACGTACGTCAATTTCGAGGACCAAATTTCATAAGGAGGGGAAGTTGTAAGACCCCAACTTTTTATAAATTAAATCAAATTTTTTCTATTTATTATTGTGAATAATAAGGTGTTAATTTGATATAATTCGTTGGTTATGGGTGAATTGTGCAAATTTTGCAAAATAAGCAAGTGGTTATAAAATATTCATTGTTATCGGGGAATATTCGTTTAGCCGTGGAATATTCTTGCTGTCAGGGAATATTCGTACGATGGCGTAGCCATTTGTGGGCCCCATAATGGAAAATGGTCGGATGAAGAAAACAACAAGTTTGAGTTTTTATATATAACGGCGTAATGGTTACCGTTAACACTGTTGGAATACCCGGTGGTTAAAATACGATGTCTGGCGTGGGTGCGCACGGTAACACATGATATTGCATAGTATTTTTGAATTATTGATTCTTACGTAAGAAGGCACTACTCAATAATTATTACAGTAATTATTGTTTAATATTTTATTTTATTGATTCAATAATTGCTACGTTGATATTTTATATTATTGTTATTTCAATAATTGTCACTGCACAGTATCTCCATTATCAGATCAATGATTCATATTATTTGAATAATATTGTTAGATATCATTATTTGCAATGTCTAAGAAAGTTCTGTCTAGAAAAGGGGTTTGGTCACCTAATTGCGCGCCAATAAGGAGAAATTCTTATCGGATAGCCCCCTCTTTCCTGGGAACGACATGGTTGTCATAATTGTGATTCTGTAATATTATTTGTGAATAATTAATTATTGATTTATATGATAAGGAAATATTTATTTTATGTGGATATAAACTATGGATATATTTATTGTGGTTATAAATGAAGGAAATAATGCTGAGGTGTTTTATCAGTATTTTGTCAGTATGGAGATATTAAAAATCATCCGTATGTGGATTTCAGTTATTTTTCGTTTTGAATTTGGAAAAACTTAAATCTACAAAGTTGTAGAGATTTTAATTTCCTATGGAATGGACATAAAATTTGTATTTTTTTGATAAAAAAGTTATTTATTATAAATTATTGAAGTTTCGGAAATAAATGTTTTTTATTAAAAACATGGGTGGGTCCCACTTTTGGTTGGTGAGAAATGTGCTGGAATTTATTTTCAAAAATGGTGGGCATGAATAGTAGCAGGTGAAGCCATCAGGTAGCAGGTTAGTCTGCTATGGCGTTCTAAGCATTTTCCTATAAATAAGGTGCTTAGTTAGAAATTAGAATCATAAGCTTTTTCTCTCTATATTATCGAGCGTATTTTGTGAGTATTTAGATACTTTGTGAGTTGTTATTCGATCTGTAAGTTTCCTTGGTCTTATACGATATTTCAATTTAATATCATTCTTTTGAGGTAAGGGATATTATTTTCTTCATAATGATGTTATTCTTTCAATATCATTATACCGAAATATTGGTATGGATTTTATTGTAGAATTTCTACCTTTTTCATGTTAGGGTTACTATTCACATATACGACACTATTCACAAATACGGCACTATTCACAGAAAAAATGAAATTTTCTTTTCTTTATCCAAGTTGTCTATTATGGTTACTATTTTTGATTGTATCCATGTTTTGATCTTTATTCTTGAATTTTGCTCTGAAATTGTTTATTATAAGATCTTTTTTGGAACTTTGATAAACTAAAGTACGAATCCCAAATCTTTGATCTTTTATCTCATTGGATTCGTTTTCTTTAAGATATTTTTCATCATCTTCAATCCTAAATGATGATAGTACTGAATATCTTTGGCATGTAGTGCAAAGATGAATGATTAACTGATGAATATCTTTCGCCCGAAGTGCAAAGATGAACAGGTGTTGAGATGAAACATGAACATTTGGTGATCTAAAATGAATATCTTTGGCCTGTAGTGCAAAGATGAATATTTGATTCAAGATGTATATTGATTGATGTTACAAGGATAAAATATTAATGATGGACTTTTAAATCTTAGAAGATAGTAGAATTCATTCTCTACTTGACTCTTTTAATGAATTGATGTTTCCGCTGCAGTTGTTGATCTAAAACTTGTTGTCTATTATATTCTATTAGATTTTTCTCTGTTGAAGACTAATGATAATTTGTTATATATTATCTTAGTCATAATATTCTTTACTGGGCTAGTTGAGCTCACCCTTTTCCTTTTTATTCCATTTTTCTTCTCATGAGATGAGAATATAACAGGAACTAGCCAGGGTATGGAGTGATGCTTCCTGTCAGTTGTGTTAGCAGTCCTCACTATTTTATAAAATAGTGTGATAATAATTGTAATGAGGACTCCTTTATAGTTTGTATATTGTCTATTAGACAATATTTGTATTTAAACTCATAGTATATGTGTTGTCGTATTTTGCACGACAATTGTATTACTGAAGTTGTATTTATTTCTATACCATGTATGTGGCGACTCAGAATGGGTGATGTATACCTATTTTGGGGGCGTCACAATATGTTTTGATGAAAGGTTACATTTAGTTATTCACATCATAACATGTGTGTTGTGTATGATTATTCATATATGTGCAAGACGGGAGTACACTGACCTTCTGCAGAATCAGCCATGTCTTGGTTTGCACCACGAGCAACGCAGCCACGCCACTCCTTAATACAAACCAAACGCGGTCGCGCCACTCTGCAGTGAAGTCTGAGTTTTGTTAATAAATTGAGAACTGATGCATGCATATATGGTTAATTTAATCTATAATACTTGTCCAGTATAGTATTCATGTGATGATAAACATGATATTGAAAAGGACCTATGATGAATTAATGTTTACAACTTTAAAGTCAATGATGATTTCAACTATGATATAGTGTGTTAGAAACTAATCGTGTAATGTAATGACACATGTATAGAAGCATGCTAGGTGATGATTTGATTCTTGTAAGTGTGGACTCATATTAGTTTAACACATACTAATTGGAAAGACCGACTTGTTAATGTTAGGTCGTTTCAACGCAAGTTAATTAAAGCTAGAAATAAATTGTAGCTGAGCAAACAGGCAAATTCCTTAAATTTTTAGTCTTTTACTTGAGCAAGTATCCGAATATTATTTTTATTATGTTGCAAGTTCCCTATCCTTACTCAAATTATTATTGAGCAAGTTCCTTGAACTTCACTCTTTGATTATGCAAGATCTCTATTTTACACAACTTTAAATATTGTGCAAGTTGCTAAACTTCACTTGTTTTTGTGAAAGTTTCCTATACTTCTCATATCGCATTGAGCAGGTTATTGTTGAATTGAAATTTATTCGTTTAAGCTTGAAATTTATTTCCAAGCCTGCTATTAAGTGGTGTAATTACTTTACACTTATTCCACATCGATATTATTGATATTCACACTTAGTGCACTTGAGTTCGTACAGTCTTGGACTTATACATCATTTAAAGTTCTATAATTCTTGAATTGTGTTAGATAGAGTCTAAACCTTTGTTCGGACAAACAAGTATATGAAGTTTTATAAAAGATATCCAAACCAATTGATGGTAAGGATTCTTAGACTGAAAGAACACCCCTTATATGATAGAGGAGTACCCCAGGTATCTAGTATATGATACAAAGAACAGATTTGAATATTATGCATATACATGGTGTATGCGAGGCTGATCCCCTCAAGTACTTATTCTGTAACTAGTAACCAAAGGGTCAATTAGCTATTGATTCCATTGGAGTGTTATAGTTCAATGTCTACTTGACTAGAAGTTATTCTAAAAGCAATCATTATCTTTGCTTATAATATTCATATTGTTGAATCCTTCAGATATTCATATTATTGAATTCATTGTCAGATATTTCCATTCATCATGATATATTCTTATTGTTGTATTTAAACTTGTTGAGCACACTTGTTGCTCATCCTTACTATATCATGAATTATATTGCAGCTAAGCCCAAGACCTCAGGGAAGGACAAGGGTAAAGGAAAGATGTAAGATAATGGCAAGGAGCAGACTTTACCTTATGCCTAGTTTAAATTACTATTATGTAATATGAACCCTAATGATTATTTTAGGGTATGTTTGTATGATTGTATTAAAGTTATCGAATCTTGGGACTAGTAACACTTTTTGAATGAATGACGTACGTTTATTATTTTACGCCTTTTAGTTATCGTATGTTGTTTAGAGGTGGATGTTTGTATTTTATCGGGATGACCGAACCGGGGTCAGAGGACCCGATTTTGGGGGCGTCACGGTTAACCTCAGAGAGGAAAGCCACATTCCTCTCCACATTTACATACAGAAAACTAGTCCTAAGACACCAAACATGGTAGGGAATACACACAGATTAACGATCCATTCTGAAATATCCAGAGACAACTTAATGTCCATCCATCAAGGAGGAATTCAGAATACATCAAGATCACAAGCCCTGAAGAAATAGGCAAATATCAAGCAAGTAACAAGGCATAACTAAAAGGGAAGTGATCAAAAATATATTTCCCTGCTATATATAATGCTATTTGATATATACAATATGAACTGTACATGACAAAATGGCTAAGCTAGTATGTGCAGGAAAATACAAGCCCTTCTACAAGTCAATGTATATACGAGCTATCAAGCCCAACATGGCATCCCTCTCAGAAGAAGGAGGTAACGTTGTGGTCTCCTGCACAAGGGTATCCACATGAGCTAACAGATCTACAGCCATCTGCATGGTGACACGATGCTCATCAATATACGTGCTCATCTCTGTAATCATGCCAGTAGTAATTGACCTCACTGTGGTACTATCTATCATGGCTACATCTCGGGCAGATATGGCACTATCCCGCTCAACTATCACTGCATCTCTGGCTGATCTGGCCTCATCCCGCTCAATAACAGCGGTATCTCTACGAGATAATGCCTCGTTTCTCTCTAATAGAGTTGCGTTTCTCCCATCAAGAGTTGTCAACATCATAGCTCTAGCCTGGTTTCTCTCAAAGGTCATCAAATGGAGACTCTGCTCGAAATATTGTGCTGAATGATGGATCATGATAGTGCTAGTACTGGGAGAATCTAAAAGAGCTGCTGGAAACCCAGTAAATGGATCCTCCTTGGTGTGGGAATCAATGTCCTCCATGGGCTCTCCATTATCCGAATCAATCCTCGGCACTGTAGATACTGCCGCAGCCAATGAGGTCTCTATCTCCATCCACGCAGAATACTCTGGCGAATAGCCTGGTTAGCTAATAGAAAAATTAGCTATCTCACACTGATCCCAATATGCATACACCCGGGATCGGTCCTCTGCTGATATATGGCGAGAAGCTAAACGATGACCTAACGCCCCATCAAAAGGATGGAAGTCCTAGAACTTGTCAAACTGTGACATCACGGCCAGGGGTTGGTAGGCATTCATGCCCCTCAAACCAGCCAAGAGGAGATAATCCATGCTCGGAGCGTGAGTAATGAAGCTATAGGGTGAGCTGAGCCCTGAACACGGCAGGATGCCAAACGGATCTCTGATCCCGGCCAAGAATAGAGACCTAGACATAGCGTCAATACACTCCGATGGCTGAAAGGAGTAAGACATAGCTATATCATGGGTAAAGCAGTACCCGTGTCGGTGGAAAGTACCAATCGGTCTCAAGTGTGACATAAACCACGCGTATAACATGACCGAATTGCCTGTAAATACCACTTCAGGGTAGGTGCTGCAAAATGTGGCCGACCTTAGCATCTCCGCCACAATCATCGGAATGATGGTATATCCCTCCTTGAGAGCTCTCACTACCATGATAACACCGATGTCCAGCTCATCCAAATATTGTGGCATGTACACATACGCCACTATACACATCATGAATACATCCACTCTGGCCAAATGCCACTGATCCTCTGGTGTGGTAAAATCCCGAGAATGTCGTGTGTAGCTGTCCAATGTGTCAAACCTATCTATCAGGAAATGATGGGACAATACATGGCTGGATGTAATCTCATCCTCTACAACTCTACGCCGTAACCCGGTGAGGGTCATGAACTGCCGACATATATCTCTGACAACAATATGAGTGCAAGGTCTGTCTAAGGGCAAAGCCGTCAACCGCTTGTACTCCTCCAATGTAGGAGTCAACTCCTGGGTACTAAACCGGAAAACTTGTCTCTCTGGTATCCAATGCTCCAGCATACCCTCCACATAGCCTGCGGGGACCTGAAACATCAAGAGGGTCATAGAATGATGTAGTAGCTGATCTACAATCACCCTATCTGTAGGTGACATACTATCATACCACGACCTCAGACGAGAAAATATCAACACTGGTAGGGTGTGATCTATGCAGCTGACTGTCGAAGAAGACATATGTGTAGGCTGTATCATAAGACTATCCAGGGGTCAATGCTGAATATCTCTGGACATACATACATATGCATAATATGATAAATGCATGACAAGCAATACATGGCAATATGATGTAGGGAATGGAAAACAGTACATACATTCCTAAATACATCATCATCTACATACATCATCTTTGTACAGCTAAAAATACAGGGAAATGGGGCAAATACGCCTTACTACTAACAGAGGCCTATCAAGAGATATAGCGAGAATGGGGCACAGCCACCAAATAACTAATAGAGGCCTATCAAAAGAGATAACGAGAATACACATCAGAAAAAGACAATGGTGTTAATATCTACATCATCAATCCTTTCCACCTGATGTAACTCCTCCTGAGTCACTAGATCTCTATCAACAAGGATGTCAGGCCTATACAAGGGAGGATCTACGTCGGCGAAGCCATATGGGTCACCTGAGGGGCCAGCGCCTGAGCTAGAAGGATTAAAAGTATCTACCTTTGAAGGATCTCTACCCAAGTGCCAGATGAAAAAATGTGCCCGGTCCAACTGCTGGGTCAAGCAATCAATCTGTGTCAAATGAGTTAGATCTCGGACACAGGTCAGCTAATCTATCATCATCACAGATCCAGGAACCATATCCCCCATAAACTTAGTGGCGCGGGTCTGCGCTCTAATGGTACGAGGGGACCACCAGCGATGGAACGTATCCTGAGTATGTGAACCCTCTGACAAAGTATATCCATCCATTTCCATCAATGGGATGTCATCGACGGGTGACTACAACACATGCCAATAACGCCTGGCAGAAGGCAAGATCGGTACACGAATCTCTCATGTGGTGCTCCTAATAACACGATCTCCTAAATAGAGCTCCCGTCCTCCATCCGTGAAGAGAGGAATCCTACGGGTGGATATCACATACTCGACGCCAGTTGGGAATCCATCCTCAAATCCAATGGTCAAATGTTCCCCGGAGTAGGGAACCCAAGTGATGACATCATATGTCAACAACTCCAACTGTAGTCAACAATGGGTGAAACCCTCCGCTACAGGAATCTTTACCAAAATGGAGTGATGTCATTGTCGTCCTTATGGATAGAAATCTAAACCTAACACACTCACAGGACACAAACATGGAAGCCTCTCATAGGCCCAAAACTGCTAACACAAAGGCAAAACACCTGCTGTTAGTGAATACTCTTAAACTTGTACATGGGAAATCAAAAGAGAAATACTCACCAGTAGAAGCGGGTAAAATCCTAGCCAAGCCTCGGTCAAACCCTGTGAACGCATGCACATTCCCCTGAGGAAATAGGAAAAGGTGTAGGAACCCCAATCATACTCTTCAATATGGTCCACCTCCCGCGTGGCGCTGATCAAAGCGAATGACACCGTAGAAGAGTTATCTGCTATGAAATAACCCCTGATGATAACAAGGAATAATTGCCAAAGAATGTGATCCCTGACTCTCACATCAGCAGGCATGGGCTCACTCAACAGCCCACTCATAGCATCTACGCTCAAAGGACCCGTACAGACGGTCCTGCCCTTGAGCGTCTCAGCCGGAACACCTAACAAAGATCTAACGGAAGTCAGGGTAATGTTTATCGTACATGGAACCGGCCCCTCCAAACTCCATACCGGTGATAAATTGCCAATCCATTGGCGTTATCATCACCTCACAATCCAACAAATGGAGAGACTGAGTCTAGTGAAACCAGTGCTTAGACAATGCCCCGAGGTAACCCCAGGGACAACGATGGGGAAGAATGCAAAAGAACTCCCCATAGCCCAATCATGCACGATACCTCGGTAATCTTGATGTAGAGCCTGATACATGGAGTGTATGATGAACAAGTTCCCTCGAGGCTGTGCAAAGCCAGGAACCTACATCATATGCAAATTAATGTCAAAATCCTTGCTCCTCCTCAATAGGAAAAAGGAAGATCAAATCCATCTTTTACCTCATTTGTATGCAAGTAAAATGAGGGGTGGCGACTCAAATCACCTAGAAGATCTTGAATAGCCACCTGAATGCCTGGGAAATCCCTACAAGGAATATGAGCAGCAGGAGCTAGAGCCGCTACCGGTACATCCTCCTTCTCGTCCTCGACATCCGGTATATCAACCCGGATATGACAAATCACCGCCTTCTCCAGACGACGAGGTTGTTTAACTGAACGGGATTGAGTCACTTTAGAAGCCCTCCTCCGCACACCTGAAGTGGTCCTGTGGGAACTACTCGGTTGATCCGGATCCATAATATTTGGACACAAGTCTCCAAATCACCTCAAAAAGGATGTGGTAAATTCTAACCTGGAGCATTTTTTTATGCATTTAATGACTATATACATGTATGTATTACCTTAATATACGCCTACAGTAGAGTTAAAAATGCATGTCTACCCAATGCCTAGGCTTTTGGAATTTTTTTTTCCAGAGTCTCCTTTATAAATAGGACTATCCACATGCACATAGGCATGACTAGGTGGCCATTCAGTAGCACACCTACCCACAGTCATATAATTCATGAAAATATCAAAGTCACAATCCACGATGATAGATTAAATACTAGGATTGCTTTGCTTTATTACCTTTTCTCATTTATCCTCAAATAAGATATGAAATAGCAGAAAAAGGGTACAAATTTGAATGTTTCAAAAGTCAAATTTTTTCACATCGTTATGTTCAGCATGGTTTAATACTAACATTTACTATGTTGAATATTTTTTATCAATTCATATGAGCATGCATATTCACTACTATGTGTTTAGAAGCATTTCATATAAAAAGTCATTTTCCAACAGATAGAAATTGGAAAAAAACATGCCTACATTACCAAGACAGTGTAGAACACTTGTATGGTGACAGAATTTGCACAAGACGCACGAACTCAGCAAATCTGAAGAAGAACTCTCAGATTTCCTTCGTGGCACAATATAAAATGACTTAAGAAGGCAACTTGTAGCCTTGATAGCCATCCACGGCTGGCCGTAGGTCCACCTACGGCTGCTGCAGGTGTACATGTGGCTCCCCTGAGTGGGGCCCACCCTTCCGGCTTCGTCCAGTTTAAGTTGCAAAGGAGTTCTCACAAACTAAAAAGGCCAAATCAAGAAAAGAGATGCCACGCGATTGAACATATTAGCCTGAAATCCTAGTTTTCATGGACCAAACTACGAGTCTACATGTCATTCATTGGCATTCACCAGATCACAGGGTACACTATACTGATGATCACAACGATTGTAAATCATACTCGGCAATACCTCACAAAGGTCTGATGCCGTCAGTTTGGGGTCGCAACTTAAAATACAGATTCCCCGGCGGGGGTATCACGCATTTTCATCTGTCCAAATATAGATTCCCCTGCGGGGGTATCACGCATGTTCATCTGTCCAAATACAGATTCCCCGGCGTTGGTATCACACATTTTCATCTGTCCAAGTATAGATTCCCCGGTGGGGGTATCACGCATTTTCATTTGTCCAAATACAGATTCCCCAGCGGGGGTATCACACATGTTCATATGTCCAAATATAGATCCCCGGCGGGGGTGTCACGCATCTTTATCCGTTAATGTACATGTCAACGAAGGTCAAGCAACCTTGACGTCACTTCAGCCAATGGAAGTTAACCCCAACGAAGCATCAGAAGCCATCTGATGATTTCATCCGTTGATGCGCACGTCAACAAAGATCAAGCAGCCTTGACATTTATCCCCAGCAAGGATTTCGTTCGTTGATGTACATTTTAGCGAGGGTCGGGCAATCCTGACAACATAGACTGTAAGACCCCAACTTATTATAAATAAAATCAAATTTCCTCTTATTATTATTGTGAATAATAAGGTGTTAATTTGATATAATGCTTTAGTTATGGGTGAAATGTGCAAATTTTGCAAAATAAACAAGTGGTTATAAAATATTAATTTTGTCGGGGAATATTCGTTTAGTCGTGGAATATTCTTTCTGTGGGGGAATATTCGTACGACGGGGCAACCATTTGTGGGTCCCATAACGAAATAACTGTCGGATGAAGAAAACGACAAAGTTTGAGTTTTATAAATAAACGATGTAATTGTTAACATTAACACTGTTGGAATATCTAGTGGTTAAAATACAGTAATACGCGTGGTTGCACAGTAGCACATGATTTTGCACAGTATTTTTGAATTATTCATTCTTACGTAAAAAGACACTACTCAATAATTGTTACAGTAATTACTATTTAATATTTTATTTTATTGATTCAATAATTGCTGCATTGATAGTTTATATTATTGTTGTTCAATAATTGTCACTGCACAGTATCTACATTATCAGATCTGTGACGTCCCCGACTCCGAGGTCCCGAATCATCGCGGATCCGGTTCGATCATTCTATCACTATACAACTATTTGCGGAAGATATAAACATAAATTGTTTATACATTAAACTTACATACTTTTTTCCAAGTTCGAGTAACCTTAACTTATACACAAATCATAACTTTTCTAACACGTAACATTATTATCATACAACACTATTACAAATCTAATCGCGCACATTTACTTTAAGCTGGCATTGTCTTTAACCTTTCCTTGTATCCGACGCATTCGCCTTAATCTGCAATGTTTTATCATGATATAGCAAGGGTTAGCATGAAAGTTGCCCAGCAAGTTTAAGTTCAATAATATAACGATATATCATGATTGAAAGAATCTTAATAATAAGCTGGCTATAATTCAACAATATAATTGTGAACTAGCAGGAACAAATTTATGATTGAACAAGTATTATACATGAACAAATATATCTAAACCAACTGGTAATGAAGGTGATCAACCTTTCATACCTGACTTATACATGCAATATGTACAGAGTACAATTCATGGCAACCAACAATGATTAACCATAAGCTTATCCGAATGAAACAACTCTTAGTAGAGTTAAGTAAAAACAAACTTGCCTAAACCGTTGATTACCACTATGCAATTTATAACGCTTTATCCGAAGACCTAATATTAGTAATATAGATGTTCAATACTAGAATAATATCATCACAATATAATACTATAATATATATATACAGAATAACCTAAACACATAGCACATAACCCTATTAGTCTATAACACACATAAGACTTAGTATCGGGTCAAACTATTTCAGTCTGACTTGAGTTCGACAAAGTTCTAACGTCCCGACGGTCTAGTCGGACAATTCTTCGAGTCTAAGTACAATTAAACTTTGTCTAAGACTTAACAATTAACTTAAATAATTTTAATATCAGTCAAAATAATTTTCGTCAGCTCGTAATAAATTTTAAATAATTATTACTATTTATCTTGATTTTCCAATCATTAAAAACGTATTTAAATGAATTAAATACCACACAATTCTTTTGTCATTAATATTTATTTATTATCAAATATTAATGAAATACATATCATAATATTATAATATATTTATAATATCATTAAGTATTTTAATACTTTAAAATCATCTTTATATGATTTTTAAATAATTAAATTCATTATCCAGATAATTGCTATTAATATTAAAATATTAATATTTTCATGACAAAATATCAAAAGTTATATTTTTTAACTTAAAATATATTTATAACACTTAAATCATTTTTATATGATTTTAAATCATTTATTCTATTTTTCCATAATTTATTTAATATATTTATTACATAAGTTAATTATCATTAATATTGATTAATTAATAAAATTCATCACAAAATATCAAAAGTCACTAAAAATAACTTTAAATATTTTCTTATACCATAATATTATTTTTCATGATTTTTTTACGTATTAAAATCAATTTTAAATAATTTATTTAATATTGTAATTAAATAAATTAAATACCATTTATATTCCAAAAATATTAAATATTTATGAAATATACTAAAAATAATTAAAAACTATTTTTCAGACTTTAAAATAATTTTTCAGAATTTATTTAGTATTTTTAATAATTAAAAACTATTTATTTCGATTTATTAATTAATTTCTCGAAATTAGAAATTCAAAATTAATAAAACCGTCGCTAAAGAGCCTTATAGCGACAGACCCTTCGCTATAAGTGTTCTTGAGCTGCCCACAAACTCATCTCCAGTTGACAGGGTGCCTACTTTGACCGGTTCTTATTTCCAATCCATACATGTTCTTGGCTAGCTAATGATTTTAGATAGTAGTACTAATGTAATATTACATGTTCCAACAAAACGATATGTCATACAACATCACAGTTAGCAGATCTGAGTCTTTAAAAACTCTGACAACGCTGTTCTTCATTTATGGGTTTTCCAGAAATGAAGAACAGTTCAAGGGTTCTACTTTAGATCCTTGTATATTTCCGTATAATTATTGTTTGTGTGATATAATGGTTCATTCAAGTATAGTACATATCAAAGTACAACTCTATAACCTTACCTCAACTTAACAACATCAAAAACGTAAGATCTGGACTGGTCAAACTAAGGGTCACGAACTGTTCTTGAAGATTTTGGGTTACCCAGAATCTCCTTCCGGTGTGTAGGTCAACGGTGGTTTGAGCAAGATTAATTATTATTCTGGTCACGATCTTAGTTATATAAAAGCGTGGTTGTGTAGTCTACATGTCAGACAACAACCTTAAAGTAATAACATGGTCAGATTCCTTAACAGATGCAAGATGTAGAGCCTGCAAATCGTTGTCAGACGTTTTCTGGGTAAATCTGGGTTACCCAGAACAGTTGGTCAATGCGGGTCAACGCCCTTTGATCCTTCATAACTTACCATCTACACGTGATCTGAGCTTAATTCAATATTCAGATCAAAGACCATACAACAAGGAACAAATCTTTAACATAAAATACAACAAATCATTAAAAGGTTGAGATCTATGATCTCTGACATTGGCTTGTCAGTCAACAGAATTAGGGTTCTAAGTAAAATACACCCTATCACACATATCTAACCAATCAATTACAACATCTAACAACAAATCATAAGATTTTCGAAATTAGGGTTCTTATACCTCTTAGGCTATGATTCCTGAATCTGATCCTTTGTTGCTGATCATGGAGAGTTAGGGTTTAATATTGTTTCATCTCCTCACTCCATATCACACTAAATCCCGAATTTTTAGAGAGAGAAGGGTTAGGATAAAAAATGAAAAGTAAAGTAACCATTTCCTCTCTCTATATCTATATAAATCAAGCTAGATGCATGTAATGGTTGATATAAAAGGGCTGAGTTGCTGATATTTTCAGTGTAGGAGTTGGTGGAGTTGCTCACAAACCCACATTTGCGTAGATTTGCAAGAAATCCTCAATTATTCAATAAGGGTATAATGGTCATTTGGATTTCTAATTTAATGGCATTCTCGTAAATGGCCAAACCCTTAGGGTTTGGGGTTTGGGTTAGGGTTTAGGGTTTGGAAATAATTTCTAGAATTTCTAAATTAGCTTTTCAAAAATAAAAATTAATATTTCTAAATTATAATTAGAATTTTCTAATTATATTAAAATATTTCTAAATTATAATTAAATTTCCTAATCGGATTAGGGTTTTCTGATTACAATAACTTGAAATTAGGATTAGGGTTTCCTAATTAACATTACAATTATTAAATTAACACTTAGGCTTTCCCTAATTAAAAATTAGGGTTTCAAATCCATAAATTAGGATTTGCTAAATTTGAAATTAGGGTTTGCTAATTAATTAAGCTTTACCCTAATTATTATATTAATTAATAGCACTTAAGCAATATAATAATCATTTAAGTTCCCAGATTAGGGTTTTAAATTTCTGAATTAGGGTTTCGGATTCCCGGAACTGAAATTAGGGTTTCCAGAACCGGTTTCTAGGGTTTCTTGTTAATCGCTAGGGTTTTCTAACCGAACGTTGACGTTCTTAATATAAACTTAGGGTTTGTTACAGATATCGTTTATCTGGGCAACCCTTGACCCTTAACCACCTCATGCACACATATACACGGAACATAAACGCTTATTCCCTTAATCCTAAATAATTCACCTAAATCCTTCACAGAATTTTGAAATTCTCAAAATTCATTCTTAAAAATATTAAACACATACACTAATTTTCTATCTAGGTTCTAATTTTAAAACTTAAATCAATTAATTAAAATTTTAAAATTTTTCAAATTCTCGGGTTGTCACAAGATCAATAATTCATATTATTTGAATAATATTATTAGATATCATTATTGGCAATGTCTAAGGAAGTTCTATCTAGGAAAGGGGTTTGGTCACCTAATTGCGCGCCAATAAAGAGAAGTCCTTATCAGAAAGCCTCATCTTTCCTCGGAACGACCTGGTTGTCATAATTGTGATTCTATAATATTATGTATGAATAATTAATTATTGATTTATATGATAAGGAAATATTTATTTTATGTGGATATAAATGATGGATATATTTATTGTGGTTATAAATGAAGGAATTAATACTAAGGTGTTTTATCAGTATTTTGTCGGAATGGAGGTATTACAAATCATCTTTTTATGGATTTCAGATATTTTTTGTTTGGAATTTGGAAAAACTCAAAGCTACAAAGTTGTAGAGAATTCAATTTCGTGTGGAATGGACATAAAATTCGTATTTTTCTGATAAACGGACTATTTTCTATGAATTACTGAAGTTTCAGAAAATAAAATGATTTTTATTAAAATTAGGTGGGAACAACTTTTGTTTTAAACATGTGGGCTGCTACAAATTTTTAGAATTGAGGTGCTGGTCTTGGTTGGTGAGTGTGCGTAGAATTGAGAAAAGAAATAATAATATTTTATTATTTTAGTCTCCTTTGGCGTTCTAGAATTTTCCTATAAATAGGCGCTTAGGTTAGAATTGAAAATCACACCAGAAACAAGTTTTTTTTCTCTCTATATTGTCGAGCGTATTTTTGTGAATATTTAGATACTTTGAGAGTTGTTGTTGATACAAGTTTCCTTGACTTTATATCCAGATATTCGATCGGAAATCTTAGTTATTTTGAGGTAAGGGTATGTTATTTTCTTCTTAAATGATATTATTTTCTTTCAATATCATTATCTTAGAAATATTGGTTTGAACTTTTTATCAAATTTGAAACTTTTTTTTTTTATTATTGGGGTTCTTATTCATGTATACGACACTATTCACATATACGACACTATTCACCAAAAAATGAAATTTTCTTCTTTTTGTCCAAGATGTCTATTATGGTTACTATATTTGATTGTATCCATGTTTTGATCTTTATTCTTGAATTTTGCTCCGAAATTGATTATTATAAGATATTTTTTGGAACTTTGATAAACTAAAGTACGAATCCCAAATATTTGATCTTTTTTCTCACTGGATTCGTTTTCTATAATGTTTTTCATCATCCTCAGTCCTTAATGGTGATACTTGATGATATATCTTTGGCCTGTAGTGCAAAGATGAATGATTACCTGATGAATATCTTTGGCCCGTAGTGCAAAGATGAACAGGTGTTGAGATGAACATGATCAACTGGTAATACAAATGAATATCTTTGGCCTGTAGTGCAATGATTAATATTTGATTCAAGATATATATTGATTGATGTTACAGGGATAAAATATTGATGATGGACTTTTAAATCTTAGAAGATAGTAGAATTCTTTCTCTACTTAACTCTTCTAATGGATTGTTGTTTCCGCTGCAGTTGTTGATCTAAAACTTGTTGTCTATTATATTTTATCAGATTATCCCCTGTTGAAGACTAATGATAATTTGTTGTATATTATCTTAGTCATAATATTCTTTACTGGGCTAGTTGAGCTCACCCTTTTCCTTTTTGTTCCATTATTCTTTCAGGAGGAGAGAATTTAGTAGGAACTAGCCGGGGTATGGAGTGATGATTCAAGATAGTTGTTTTAGTAGTCCTCACTATTTTGTAAAATAGTGTATCAATAATTGTAATGAGGACTCCTTTTTGAGTTTGTATACTGTCTATTAGACAATATTTGTATTCAAACTCACAGTATATGTGTTGTCGTATTTTGCACGACAATTGTATTACTGAAGTTGTAATTGTTTCTATACCATGTATTTAGCGACTCAAAATAGGTGATGTATACCTATTTTGGGGGCGTCACAGTTGGTATCAAAGCTTAGGGATATAATCCCTAGCTGAGATGTGAGACAAGAACTATGAGGGGAGAGACGGGAAATTCCTTCGCTAGTATGACCTGACTAAGTTTATTTGGTATTTATTTGGTCGGTTAGAGTATAGGGATAATATGTGACATGTCAATTAACCCTTGTTTTGTGGCAGTATTTGAGAATGGCAGCAGAGAATGTTAACAATGGAGTGAATGAGACCGTGGAGACACCTTTAATCACCACCCAAGGGAACGTGCAATAGGAAGGCAATATTCCTCCTGTAAACAACACTACCGAACAAATGATTAATGATGGGATGTTTAGAAGCTTTTTGCAGTTCATGCAAAACCAGAGGAGGGAGACCCATGCACAGAATACGGGTGGAAATGATAGCGATGCGCGGCTTGTTATAGCCAAGAAGTTCAAGGAGTTAGGACCAACAGATTTTATTGGAAAGCCGCATCCGATCAAGGTGGAAACGTGGGTCTAGCAAATTTCCAAGATATTCAATGTCTTGGGATGCACAGAGGAACAGAAGGTTCCATTCACCACCTTTATGTTTCGCGGTGAGCATATACTCTTTGGTGGGAGTGCGAAGGCGTACCCGACTGCCGCACTCAACATGTCTTGGGAAACGTTTCAAAAACTATTCAATGACAAGTACTTTCCTGAAAATATTTGTCATATGAAGGAGGTGGAGTTTATCAGACTGGAACAAAACAACATGACGGTATCCGGTATGAAAGCGAAGTTATGCGAGTTATCGAGTTTGCACCTCATTTGGTCGAAAATGAGGAACGAATGACGAGGATGTTTCTGAGAGGTCTAAATCTTGAGATTCTGTAATATCTTATATCTCAATATTTTTTTTTTATATTCAGATGTTGTAAACATGGCTCAATTATTAGAGTGAGATAATGAGTATGTGCAACAGAGGGACCACAACCAGGGTCATACCGGTGGCGGCAACCATCGGAGTAATGAAAACCAGCAGGGAGTAAAGCATTCGGACAAAAGCGGTAACCTATCTGGTGGTAATCGTGGCCGTGATAATAGAAGGAGCAAGTCGGGAGGAGATTTCAAGAAGAGAAGGTACAACAATGATAACATGATGACGTCAGCACAAACATAAACTATTTTTAGGGGAGGAGAACGAGCACCAGTCGTTTGTTATAAATGCAGGAAAGAGGGACACATCAGCCCAAATTGCCCACAATAATCCAAGGTGTGTTATAACTGTGGAAAGGAAGGTCATATAGCTAGAGATTGTCTAGTTGCAAAACCAAGTTCAACGAGGATGGTGACTCCAAAGGCTGTCCCGGACAAGTCAAAGTCGGTGGTTCCTGGAAGGGCGTTTGTCGTGACTGCACAAAACGCAAGGAAGCCAAATGAGGTGATCACGGGTAAGATAATCATAAACTCATGCGAAGTTTAAACCTTATTAGATACCGGTTCTACCCATTCTTTTATCTCTCCTACTTGTGCTCAACATTTAAACTTGACTCTGGGGAAATTAGACCTTGACTTATCTGTTGAGACTCCGTTAGGAGAAACTTTCATTTCATCTACTGTTTATAAATCTTGCTTGATTCAAGTCGGTACCATCACATTACCTGCTGACCTTATTTCGTTGAAAATTCTTGCATTTGATGTAATTTTAGGGATTGATTGGTTAACCACGCATCATGCTAAAATTGATTGTTTTCGTAAGGTTGTTAGTTTTCATATTCTAACTAACCTATTATGCGAATTCAAACAACCAAACCATTAAAAAGTCAATCTTTGTCATATCAAGCCATAAAGCTATTCGTTTATTGAAAAAGCGGATGTCAAGCTTTCTTAGCCCATGTATCGCGGACTTGAACAAAAACACGTCGAGATTGAATAATATTTACATTGTTAGTGAATTTCACGACGTATTTCTGAAGAACTTCGGTACCCCCAAAGCGTGAAGTTGAATTCTTTATTGACCTTGAACTTTGGTACAAAGCCCATTTCTAAAACCCATATCGAATGGCTCTATTGAACTTCGGGAGTTAAAGGTCCAACTACTGAGGAGTTGTTGGACATCGGTTTCATTCGTCCTAGTACATCTCCTTGGCGTGCTCATGTGTTATTTGTAAAGAAGAAAGACGGGAGTATGCGACTTTGTATTAACTACCGAGAATTGAACCATGTCACTATTAAGAATAGGTATCCGCTACCTCGCATTGATAACCTGTTTGACCAGTTGCAAGGAACACAATTCTTTTCAAATATCGATCTTCGTTCTAGATATCATCAGCTGAAGATTAAAACTGAGGATATTCAAAGCGCCTTGAGAACTTCGATGCGGGCATTATAAATTCTTAGTCATGTCTTTTGGATTAACTAATGCTCTTGTTGCTTTCATGGATATGATGAATCGTGTGTTCAAAGAATATTTGGATCAGTTCGTTGTTGTCTTTATTGATGACATCCTCATCTATTCCAAAAGCTATGAAGATCATGAGCACCATTTAAAGCTGGTACTGCAAAGGCTTCGTGATAACAAGTTATATGCCAAGCTGAAGAAATGCGAGTTCTGGCTTGAGGAAGTAGCATTCCTTGGGCATGTGGTGTCAAAACATGGAGTATCTGTCGACCCGGCGAAGATTGAAGCCATACAAAGTTGGGAGCAACTGAAGTCGTGACCGAGGTACGTAACTTTCTGGGCTTAGCTAGTTACTATTGGAGATTCGTGGAAGGATTTTCTCGAATCTCTACTCTGTTAACTCAGCTGACTTGTAAAGATATAAAATTCGGTTGGAGTGAGGATTGAGAGAAGAGTTTTCAAGAACTCAAGAGGAGACTCATTTCGGCACCTGTTCTGACGATACCATCTGGTTCGGATGGATTTGTTATCTACAGCGATGCTTCAGGCAAAGGGTTAGGATGTGTTCTCATGCAACATGGGAAAGTCATAGCCTATGCCTCGCGATAACTCAAAGAATATGAGAGGAATTATCCTACTCATGATTTGGAGTTGGCAGCAGTCATTTTCGCATTAAAGATCTGGAGACACTACCTGTATTGGGAGAAAGTGGAGATCTATACAGATCATAAAATTCTCAAATATTTCTTCACCCAAAAAGAACTTAACATGCGGCAACGACGTTGGCTTGAGCTGTTGAAAGATTACGATCATACCATCCAATATCATCCTATAAAAACAAACGTGGTAGCTGACGCATTAAGTAGAAGATCATATGCGGGTACGAGTGCAATGTTGTTAACATAAAGGTCCATTTTGTAAGACTTGCAAAGGCTGGAGATAGAGGTAAAGGCTCCAAGTACCCACGTGATGATATCAAACATCTGAGTAAGCGTAAGCGATTTTAATCGATAAAGTTAAAATTTGATCAAGCTACGGACATGGGGTGATGCGTATGAAGAAGAAGTGCAAGAAGGTGCTAAGAAGAAGAATGCGATGAAAGGAATACTTTGAGTCAACTCCAGATTTTGTGTTCCTAACGATTCTAACTTGAAGCATAGAATCATGATGGAGGCACACAACACACCGTTTGCAATCCATCCTGGGAGTACTAAAATGTATCATGATCTTCGACATACATTTTTGTGGAACAATATGAAGAGAGAGATCGCGGAGTTTATCTCGAGGTGTTTAACTTGTCAACGTGTAAAGGCGGAGCATCAAGTGCCAAAGGGTCCATTGCAACCACTTGAGATTATGAAATGGAAGTGGGAACACATTACTATGGATTTCGTTATGGGTCTTCCCAAGGTATCTCAAGGCATAAATGTGATTTGGGTCATTATTGATAAATTAACCAAGTCTGCCCATTTCTTGCCTATACGGGAGACTTATTCCCTTGAACATCTTGCTAGTATGTACGTGAATTAGATGGTGAGATTGCATGGCATGCCAGTATCTATAGTTTCGGATCGTGACCCAAGATTCACTTCACAATTTCTGGTTAGCTTGTAGAAAGCTATGGAGCGCAGATCTGATTTGATTCGGCATACCATCCAAAGCGGACGGGCAATCAGAAAGGACTATTCAAACTCTTGAAGATCTATTAAGACTCAGTGTCCTAGATTTCAAAGGGAGTTGGGATAAGTACCTACCATTGATGGAATTCTCCTACAACAACAGTTATCAAGCAAGTATAGGTGTGGCTCCATTTGAAGCATTGTATGGACGAAAGTGTTTCTCTCCAGTATGTTGGGATGAGGTGGGAAAAACAACGTTGTTGGGACCAGAATTGGTACGCATGACTACAGAAAAGATCCAAACGATTCGACAACATATACAAACGGCACAAGATCGACAAAAGAGTTATGTGGATCTTCATCGAAAAGACATGGAATTTAATATTGGGGATCATGTATTGTTACGTGTTGCACCATGGAAGGGAGTTACAAGATTTGGGAAGAGAGGAAAGCTCAATCCACGATTTTTCGGTCCATTTGAGATTCTTGACCGAATAGGAAATGTGGTCTATAGACTCGCATTACCTCCAAGCATGTCTCATGTTCATAATGTTTTTCACATATCTATGCTTCGTAAATATGTGAAAGACCCGAACCACATTATTGAGTTAGAACTAGACGAGATAGTAGAAGATTTAACGTACGAGGAGGTACCTGTTAAGATCTTGGATATGAAAGAGCATGTCCTACGCACGAAGTTATACCACAAGTTAAGGTTTTGTGGAGAAACTATGCTATTGAAGAAATGACTTGGGAGTTGGAATCGGAAATGAATGCGAGGTATCCTCACCTTTTCGAAATACCAGGTACGTACGTCAATTTCGAGGACAAAATTTCATAAGGAGGGGAGGTTGTAAGACCCCAACTTATTATAAATAAAATTGAATTTCCTCTAATTATTATTGTGAATAATAAGGTGTTAATTTGATATAATGCTTTGGTTATGGGTGAAATGTGCAAATTTTGCAAAATAAGGAAGTGGTTATAAAATATTCATTTTGTCGGGGAATATTTGTTTGGTCGTGGAATATTCTTTCTGTCGAGGAATATTCATACGACGGTGTAGCCATTTGTGGGCCCCATAACGAAATAACTGTCGGATGAAAAAAAAGACAAAGTTTGAGTTTTATAAATAAACAACGTAATTGTTACCATTAACACTGTTGGAATACCTGGTGGTTAAAATACGATGAATGGCGTGGTTGCATGATAGCACACGGTTTTACTGATATATTTTGAATTATTGATTCTTACGTAAGAAGGCACTACTGAATAATTGTTACAGTAATTACTATTCAATATTTTATTTTATTGGTTCAATAATTGTTGCGTTGATAGTTTATATTATTGTTGTTCAATAATTGTCAACACATGATATCTTCATTATCGGATCGATAATTCATATTATTTGAATAATATTATTAGATATCATTATTGGCAATGTCTAAGGAAGTTTCTATCTAGGAAAGGGGTTTGGTCACCCTAATTGCGCTAATGATAAGGAGAAATCTTTATCGGAAAACCCCCTCTTTCCTGGGAACGACCTGTTTATCATAATTGTGATTCTGTAATATTATTTGTGAATAATTAATTATTGATTTATATGATAAGGAAATATTTATTTTATGTGGATATAAATGATGGATATATTTATTATGGTTATAAATGAAGGAATTAATGCTGAGGTGTTTTATCAGTATTTTGTCGGAATGGAGGTATTAAAAATCATCTTTTTGTGGATTTCGGATATTTTTTGTTTGGAATTTGGAAAAACTCAAAGCTACAAAGTTGTAGATAATTCAATTTTGTGTGGAATGGACATAAAATTCATATTTTCTGATAAACGGGCTATTTTCTATTAATTACTGAAGTTTCGGAAAATAAAATGATTTTTATTAAAATTTGGTGGGACCCACTTTTGTTTTAAACATGTGGGCTGCCAAAAATTTTAGAATTGAGGTGCTGGTCTTGGTTGGTGAGTCTGCGTAGAATTGAGAAAAAAAATAATAATATTTTATTATTTTAGTCTCCTTTGGCGTTCTAGCATTTTTCTATAAATAGGCGCTTAGGTTAGAATTAAAAATCACACCAGAAATAAGTTTTTTTTCTCTCTATATTGTCGAGCGTATTTTTGTGAGTATTTAGATACTTTGAGAGTTGTTGTTCGGTACAAGTTTCCTTGACTTTATATCAGATATTCGATCGAATTCATAGTTATTTTGAGGTAATGGATGTTATTTTCTTCTTAAATGATATTATTTTCTTCAATATCATTATGCCGAAATATTGGTTTGAACTTTTTATCAAATTTGGAACTTTTTTTATCGGGGTTTCTATTCACGTATATGGCACTATTCACCAAAAAATGAAATTTTCTTCTTTTTGTCCAAGATGTCTATTATGGTTACTATCTTTGATTGTATCCATGTTTTGATCTTTATTTTTGAATTCTGCTTCAAAATTGGTTATTATGGAGTATTATTGAACTTGGATAAACTTTAATACGAATTCCTAATATTTGTTCTTTTATCTTACTGGATTCGTTCTCAAAAATGTTTTTCATCATCCTCAATCCTTAATGGTGATACTTGATGATATATCTTTGGCCTGTAGTGCAAAGATGAATGATTACCTAATGAATATCTTTGGCCTGTATTGCAAAGATGAATAGGTGTTGAGATGAACATGACCAACTGGTGATACAAATGAATATCTTTGGCCTGTAGTGCAAAGATGAATATTTGATTTAAGATATATATTGATTGATGTTACGGGGATAAAATATTGGTGATGGACTTTTAAATCTTAGAAGATAGTAGAATTCTTTCTCTACTTGACTCTTCTAATGGATTGTTGTTTTCGCTGCAGTTGTTGATCTAAAACTTGTTGTCTATTATATTTTATCAGATTATTCCCTGTTAAAGACTAATGATAATTTGTTGTAAATTATCTTAGTCATAATATTCTTTACTGGGCTAGTTGAGCTCACCCTTTTCCTTTTTATTCCATTGTTCTTCTCAGGAGGAGAGAATTTAGCAGGAACTAGCCGGGGTATGGATTGATGATTCAAGATAGTTGTTTTAGTAGTCCTCACTATTTTGTAAAATAGTGTATCAATAATTGTAATGAGGACTCCTTTTGAGTTTGTATACTATCTATTAGAAAATATTTGTATTCAAACTCACAGTATATGTGTTGTCGTATTTTGCACGACAATTGTATTACTGAAGTTTTAATTGTTTCTATACCATATATTTGGTGACTTAGAATAGGTGATGTATACCTATTTTGGCAGCGTCACACAGACTGTTGGCAGTAACTCCAATAGAGCATCCTCATTGGGAAGGACCGATGATGGAATATGTTATACACATCCTCAACAGACAAAACATATCCCCACAGAATCTCTTGTACATGAGAGATACGTCTTCAGTGAGAGTTTGTACCAAGGATTAAGGACTTTGGTGTCAATCCCAACGTCAACATACTGGATGTTCAGGGTAGCTTTGGATCATGTGTCCAAATAGTTTATCAGAGTGGTCATGAATAACCCTATTCCCGGTAGAAGTCAAGGGGAGCCGACAATCATCCCATCATGTTGGAGAATAATCCAACAAACCACATACATTTGCATCATGTTGTTGTACATTGCATCATAATTATCCTGTTACATTTTAAGTGTCTAGTATTCTTTATCTTATCCATGTCATTGCATTGCATGAATATGATAAAGAGGGGCATCTGTAGACACTCAAAATTTCCTGCATACCTGTTACTAACATTGCAGGAGTCAAGAAGAGTCTTTCAGAGATAACCTTGGAAGACAGCTCAGTTCAATCCTGGAAAAAACCCTGGGATATTCAGTTATTACCATATCAGAGATAACCCCGAGACATCTAGTTCAGTCTCGAAAAAAACACCGAGAGTTTCAGTTTCAACCTCAGAGATAACCCCGAGGAGTGCAGTTCAAATACCAAAAATCACAGCGGAGAAGACCATCTAATCGCGAAGATAACCCCGAGATACTCAGTCTCAGTCCAGGAAACAACACCGGGAATGATAGTATCAACCTCGAAGACAACCCCGAGGCATGCAGTTGCTATTCCGAAGATAACCACAGAAATGCTTGTTTCAAACCCATGCAAACAGCTTCAAACACTCAGAAATGGCCGCGAGGCACTCATTCCCCAAGCCTAGAGATAACCCTGGGAAGTATGGCACACCTCAGAGACAACCCTGAGGACGATCAATACCTGCAGCAGTCCAATCTTAGAGATAACCCTGAGCAACGACCGCTAAAACATCTCAAACCGGAGATAACCCCGGTGAGGGGCAGAATCATCATTTTGCCATCCCAATCCCATTGCGTTGTCTCAGCAAACATCTCAACATAAATTCTACACAGTAATGTCCTATAAGAACCAAAGAGCTCCAATCCCGAGTGACTACTGCACAAGACAGCACACCGAATAGAATTATAAAGCTTGAAGACCAAGGGCATGGTCCCATCTTCCTGACTTCGTACAACCTCTAATCCCATGTCATTGTGTAGCTCTCGACAAAAGCATGCCGAAAAAAGGTCTTATACACCTCAATCGGATGCCCGGATTGAAGTTCTGAAAGTTCGAGCGGACATCACGCTTACGCGCATATACGCATTTCAAGGCGGTGGGATTCAGCCAGAACCGGGACACCCCGGCAACCAGTAGCATGCATGTCAGGCTACCGCAGGTACACCTGCGGCTTCCCCCTCTATAAATAGAGGGCTTGGGGTAGCCATTTTACATAGACAAAAGGCGAGGAAACCCTGTCTAATTTGCTTTGTACACACTATAAACTGAGTGCTTTCTCATTTTAAATACTTGTGAGCTTATATATTGGTATATTTTTACCGCTGGGAGCCGAGTGTTCGTCCCTTTAAATTCATTGAAGTCTTCTTTGACAGTCCACTGTAAGCCTTCTTACACTTTTTAAAGCCTTTCTCCACTACTGTGCACACACAGTTCTGCACGTTGAGAGTCGTGTTGCGTGTGTATGCCCGAACTTCGGTCCGTGGCTTTTATTTCTTTTTGTATATATATATATATGGACTAACATTATCGAGTTATGCCTCGATTGAGCCTGGACTCACGTTCGGAGTGTTTATTTACTTATATATATATATATATATATATATGTCAGCGCTGGAGTTTACTTCGTGGCCTTTTATAGCTTTATTTACATTTCGTCACGCCCGGAGTTTACTTCGTGGCAGTTGATCGTTTTTATTTCTTTATTTACATTTCGTCCCGCCTGGAATTTACTTCGTGGCGGTTGATCGTATTTATTACTTTATTTATATTTCTGATCCCCCATGGAGGTGCTTCGTGGTGGTTGATCATGTCTATATATATATATATATATATATATATATATATATATATTTACCGCTTATATATATATATATTTATATTTCTGGTCCCCCATGGAGGTGCTTCGTGGTGGGTGATCATGTCTGTATATATATATATTTATAGTTTTTATATATATAACTGCTTACAGCTTTCATATAAATTGCTACATCATGTGAGCCTAGGAATCATGTGATCACAGATTCAGTCTACTAAATCTAGATTCGGTTCCCGTGATGAACATTTTCAGCTGTACACGGCTTGTAAATTATTCGGTATTACTATGTATATTATTTTCTCGAAAATGCTTCGCATCTGGAAAATAAAAGCAATCCAGCCGAACACATAATAAATTGGAAGTATCAGAGGCCTCAACTACTATTGAGCACAAGGGTTTGAAAAACCTCTTTTTACAAAACATCACTGCTATATCTTGTTTAAAACTGAATTTTTACACAAATTCAAACCCTTTGTATATTGGTTCAAACGAGGCATAGCACTACTTCCAAATAATTGCACATTGATCCATATACACATACATCCATATAACAGTTTAATTGAAAAGTGGCAGTCACCGTGGAAACACGGATGTCGAGGGGTGCCTAACACCTTCCCTCCGCATAACCAAGTCCCTGGACCCTAACGAATCTCGGTTTCACAAACCCATTAAGCAGTGTCACATCCCTGGGTCAATGTGCAAATCTTTTCTCGGTTGTGTTGGTACAACCATTTAAAAAACCAATTGGCGACTCTTACAGTCCAATCGTCGACATATACATGTCGGACCTTTTCACAACTTGTTTTTTCAAACAAATCTCACCTAACATGAGAACACCAAATGACAAGAACAGAAAAGGGACAAATAAAAATCCCGACGTCGACAATTAGTCTAGCCGAGTTAAAACTGGCATCGACCCTTTTGTAAAACAATTCATGCATCTCATAACATGAATCACCGAGAACTTGGCTAACACGAAGGTTAGACAAGCGTTAAGAAAACTTGCCTTCAAGCGTCTTCAAATAAATATTCAATGGTTCTCGGTCTTTACAGTCTCTACATCATATATTTCACATAGCACACTGAAATTAGCTACCAAACAATTTAATCACATTGTTTTTACCAACTTCTTTCTCTTCTATAACTTAACTGAATTTATTTCATTAATACAACTTGTTTCGAGTTAATTATCCTTCCTTACGGCTTATTAACATTTCTTACGTTACTACACCAATACTCAACAATCATTGTTAAGTATCATAATACTTGAATACTATTTACCTTCTTAAACTTTACGTGCTTCGTTTAATTACTAATTAAACAACATTAAATTCCTAAAGTCATCACTATATATGCGATTTAGGAATGGTCTTATCATGTTCATTAAGTATATAAGTGCCCCATAATTGTCATGCAAACAATTGGGTTCACAACTAGCTTGTCAAACATTTCTCCTAACTCGGCGTTGCGACGCCAACTTCTAATAAAACAGTGGCATTGTTGCGCCACTTCACAGTACTCAATCCCTCGTCTCGGCGCTGCGACGCGAGACTCATGCATACGAGTTGCGCTGTGGCGCGACTCTGCAGAGGCCACTCCCCAATCCGGGATGATGTAGGCTTGGCATTACGTGTTGAGGTATTTACTTTAGCACACCCTTAACCCCTAAGAAATTTTAAAATTTTCCTTTATAATTCTTTCCAGACTCGTAACTCGGTTGTTATAAGTCGGAATTGGCTCGTTCAAAAGCCATTATCTTACATATCTCATATACTTCGATTTCATCCGGACAAAAGTAATTTTTTTAAATCCGTTAACAATGAATTCACTAATTAACTTTCTATTACGCGTTCGTTTAACGCTCGTGAGCGTTCATAGCCCGTTTCTTCGTTCTAAGTCGGATTTTGACGATTCTTGAGTCTACGACTCTTAAATGCATTGTTATACGATATGCCATCGAAAACCAAGGTTTTCGAGTTAAACAACAACTTTCGAGTACAAATCCGAAAAATCTATGATTTCAACATTTAACGCCTAATCTCGTAAATTTTGCCATAACTTCATTACTCGAGTTTTATATGGCAAATCAAATGGAACCAATATATTGATTCGTTATCTACAACCTAACCAAGAAAGATGCACATAACCTATGATGGTTTTCAATTTGTCCATCAACAACCAAATAAACGCTTATCAATTTTCTTCGCGTAAAATTACTCAAACACTTATGATTCTTAATCATACATGTCTTATAATGTTTTAATCCAATATTAGCCATCCTTATTACTCTGGAATAGACATGCTTCACCAATTCATACGTCTCTATGAAAAAAGAAATAGAAAAGGATTGAAGAATTAGGTTTACGTAATATTACTATAACGTTCTTCGCGTTCTTGAATAAACTTGTATGTTTTGCTTTGGATTGTTCTTGATTACTTGTTAAAGCTCTTCTTCTCTCTCTCTCTCTCTATCAATATATTGGTCAAGTGTTGGTAAAACACCAAATGAACAACCTAGCCTTCCTTTTATAGGAAAGTCTAATGGAGGGTAAAATGGTCATTAAGCTCACCTCATTACTATTCACCTCCTTACTATTCCTTTACTTAGCCACCAAGTAAATGAACTTTACTTGGTCCATGGGTCTCCACTGTTAGGTTTGTAATATTCAAGAACGCAAACAAATTGCAAAAATAAGCAGAAACATGTAAAAATCAGAGTTTTAAATTTTACAACCATATACCCGGATCACCCTTTATGCACAATTATTAATTAAACGAAAAAGATGAATAAGAAACATACCCTTGAAGATCCGAGCTTCCTCAGGTACAAGTTCACCTCCAATCTTTTTCGCGTTCAACTTGAATCCACCGGGTTTGGTTCCTTCCTTTGATCAACGTTAGCCACCCAAGTGTTTGGCCTCTAGAGGTGATCCACCAAGAAAAAATAAGGATTCAAGAAGATGGGTGGTTGGCTAAACCCTAGTTTTCTATCTCTATAGAAAAGGCGTACTCTCCCAACTGTTGGAATTATAACGTAGTCTTAATATCCAATATAAGACTCCTCTTATAAAGATATCAAGTAACCCTATTAAAAATAAGGTATTATTTAATTAAACTCTTTTAATTAAATGGGCTCCCTAATCTTATTAGGGATAATTAATTAAAATCCTTTAATTAATTTTTCCTCCTAATCCTATTAGGAATAAATGAGAGTACTTATATTAAATTAATTCCTAAACTCTTTTAGAAATTAAAATAATAATAATTGTAATAATATTAATAAGACTCCTCTTATTAATTTATATTTAATATTATCTAAAATATTAAATAATAAATATTAAGCTATTTAATTTATTCTATCACCATAGATTAAATTAAATATACATAACATATTATTACGATTATGTCATTAACTTCTTAAATAATTATTCTTCCTTTTATGGTGTGACCCTTTAGGTTCTCCATATTAAATAGGTTGTGAATAAATCAATTAGAACAATTCTAATCTTATTTAAATAAATAAATTAAATAATTAATTTATTTAAATAAATAATATTTATTCTACAATAGGGATAAGCCTCCCTAGCGATCAAGCGACTTTCCGGATAATATAGATTTCAACATTAATCATAAAAGAACCTTTGAGTAAATAGTTACCAAATACAATTCAATCCTTCCACCATCTGATGTCCCAATTAAATATAAGACATGGAATTCTTCATCAAGTCTTATTTTATTTAATTATATGTATTTCAACTCTTAAATGCACAACTCAAATAATGCAAATTAGAAACTCCTTTCTAATTTCATTACATTGCCAAGGACTCTTTGGGTTGTCATTTATCGAATCACATAGGACATTTCTCTCCTTTTATTAAGTGGTAGATTCTTTATTGATCATATATTATCTCCATGTACAACTTGTTATACCCAAGCATACCCTTTGATATACCCTAAGGGTCTTAAGGAATAAGTCAAAGTATAACTCATCATACACAAGATACTATGATGATCTCAAGTCCAAGGATTACTTGTAGTACTATCACTGCAGGAATTCCTATTGACAGGCAAGTAAAACTCCATTAGGTATTCCTTAGCGAGCTACATTCAGTGAACTTATTCTCTAATAAGCACCTACATACTTGCTTTAGTGTCTCCACACAAATGATCATGAGATCAATCATCCTCATCCAATGAGCAAGCAAGGTATGTACCAATCTATCCGGATTCACTAATCCCCAATTTAGTAATCCAATGATTGGGAACTATTTTAGTTTTAAGCTTTCTAAGAATTTAGATCTCATTAGAATGATCATCATCATTATTCTAAAAGCATTGCTTAAAACTATGGGTTTATCATATATTATAAAACAGCATCATGTAGATAATTAAAAGCATTTAATAAATTAATACTTTTTATTAATAAATGAATAAGATTGTTACAAAGTATATGTTTTATCATCAAACATGATTGGCTTGTGTGCATATTACTTTCAAACTCCCACACTTGCACTAAAAGCCAATCGCCATTGTATCTTATACTCTTCTTCTCTAAGTGGCGATTATCCTGCTTTGTTGGATAAGCTTTAGTTAATGGATATGTAATGTTGTTCATGAGAGTCCACTATCTCTATAGTGATTTCCCATCTTTCAATGATTCTAATAATCAAATGAAAGTGCCTGACACATGTTTAGATCCAAGATGAGACTTAGGAACTATTCCTAGTTACGTAATGAACTATTAATCCAAATAATCAACTTACGACTTCATTTATAGCTATATACTTTGTCTTTATCACTAAACCAAAGAACTATTTCTTTGTTTGGAACCTTTCAATTCACTGTACACTTTGCTTGAGATAACGCTTTACCTTAAAGTGGATTTTTTCATCATCTTGGTGCGTGCGAAAAACTTGAGTGCATTAAGCCCTCTAGTTTTAATTTAGACCCACCATGAATATGATCACATTCTTAGTGCTTGGGTTAAGCACTTTAAGATGCTTTTCAGCGACTCATAGTGAACTTCTCCATAATATGGTGATCGATCAACATCGGTCTCGTACATTTCTTGCATACATGATTGTCACTCATGCGACCTCTCTTTTCGAGAGTGCGTGGGGACTATTAAAGAGATACACTCCATAGCTCATCGACATGAGACATCTCTTGGAGTTTGCCATGCTAAACGACTTTAGCATCAAATGAATATCGTTCCTTGGGTTAAGTCGAGCATCCTCTTAAATCTATCTATATAGATTTATATCCCCAATTAAGATACTCTTCCAAATCATTCATGGAGGAATGTTTAGACAACTTTATCTTCTTGATTATAGCATTGGTATGTAATTCCTCATCCGTAGTATATCAACATATAATACTAGAAATTTCACGATGCTCCCATCGACCCTTTTGTACACACTAGGTTCATTCTTATTTTGATAAAATCAAACTCTTTTGATTGCCTCATCAAAACGAATGTTCCATATTTGAGAAACTTGCTTGATCCATTTCTCCGAGTGTCTTCAACACTTACCTCATCGTATATGTAGGATCATCATCTTCATGATGTGTGTTCCTCATCATCATCATCTATGATGAATCCATACCTCCAGTATCTTGGTGACTATTCGATTTACGATTAGGTTGTGGTATAATAGGTACATCTACGGGTTCCTCTTATTTGACTTATAGTATTTTGTGGTTCTTGAACTCTTCAAGATCTATTATCCTCCCACTAGCCCCTTTTAATGATAAACACCTTTATCTTAGAAGGCAGCGTGTTTCGTAACAAACACCTTTTGCTAAGTAGAATTATAGAACATATACCCTAAACTCACTTTAGGATGTCCCACAAATCTGTACATGTCAAATCTTGTCCCAAGCTTATCCTTCGAAACCTTTTCACATAAGTTGGACAACCCCTTATCTTAACATACTTAAGATTAGGAATCCTCCCTGTCCATAACTTTTATGGAGTCTTGAAATTTGGATTTTGAGGTTACCTTTTCATAGATATGCAGCCATTTCTAGGACATGATCCTAGAAGGATACTGGAATGTCAGTAAAATCATTTTGGACCGTACCATGTCTAACAAGCTACGATTTTTCATTCAGATACATCAATCAATTATTGCGAATCAGGATGTGTCCATTATGAGAAAACCATTTGAGATGATCTAGAAACTTATTGCACAAGTATTTATTCCTTGATCTAATCAAAGAATCTTAATACATTTCCAATTTGTTTCACTTCTAAATTCTTTGAACCTTTCAAATAATTCACACTTGTATTTCAACAAATACATACATTCAACTCTTTGAATGATCATCTCCTTTTCTTATACTAATTTGTTCAATATGCAAAATTATTTTCATGTAAGTCAAGTATACAAAATCCATTAAGTAATCTTTCATTCTATCTGAAACATTATTATTATAAATAGAACAACAATTGTTCTTAATTATAATATCAAAGATTTCATCATGTCAACAATAAAATGGAAATAATATTTTAACAAGGCGGAATACAATAACAACTTATTGACTTAATAGATTTGCTCAGTAGGCATTGCAAAACTATAAGTTTCTATGGCTAATATGGCAACCTTTGTTACATTTCATACACATAGGATTACTTATATTTGTTTAGTTTTCTACTTCGCTTGGTCCTTCATAAATCTATATTTATGATAACCAAAGTCGGTATCCAATACCCAAGTAGAACCTTGACTTAAAGAAAAATTTATTTCAATCATGAACAAAAGCGTATTAAATAGAAACTTCACTAAGCTTCTTTGGTTAGCCTCGCAAGATGCTTCTTGCAGTTTCTTTCCGATGTGTCGGGCTTATTGTAGTGGAAGCAAACTCCTTTGCTATCCGTATCGGTTTTGTTCTTATTATCCTTTGTTTTTGCCTTCTATATACCTTCTTTGAATCGTTCTTCTTTTCGAGAAGATCCTTTGGCCCCTACCCAAGAAGACATGGTCTTTCTTGGTTTGAAAGTGACTCTCATCATTTTTCAACATGTTAAGCAAATCAACGAAAGGTGGTATCTAGCTTGTTCATATGAAAATTCACAACAATTGTGAAAAAGAGTTAGGGAGTGAGTGCAAGATCAAATCTTGGCTCATCTCTCCATCCATGACAAAACCAGTTATCCTAATTGATCAATCAAATTAATTATGTTGAGAACTTTGTATGCATCTTATAGTGCCATTGGCCATTCTAGATCGGAAGAGCTCCTTAGATATCGATATATCTATCAGGTCCCACTTTCCTCACCATCAACTACTTGATGTGCGCAGGAATATAGTAGGAGCATCCATAGTTTCATCTCGTATTTGTCAAGCTCATTACTCATGGATGCGAGCATGATGCATTGAGCCAATGTGCATCATCTTGCTACTTTCTAAAAGTAGCAATCTCTTCCTCGAGGCATTATTCGCAACCATTGAGGAGGATATGCGTATTAAGGACATAAGATAATTTTTCACCCATGAGAACTATTCTCAAATTCCTTAACCAATCCGTTTAATTGATTGCCGGTTAATTTAGCATCAATATGCTTCGCAGATGATAGTAATTTTAGACATTGTAAAATTACGTAAATGAATTTGTAATTAACAACATTTTAACATACATTCTTTTATTAATTACCAAAATAAATTAGGTCTTGTTTTAAATTGGTATCTCCCACTATTTTCTTCAAACTATATTACCCTCAATATATATAGTTCGGCAATATCTAATTAAAGATTTGATAGTGAGAATAAGGATCCCATTTCAAATGTATATAGCCTTGTGGTAACACAACAAACTATATATAAATAAATAGGTAGACAACTTTTGTCAATTACATCAACTATGCAACTCCTTGTATTTTGACTCTTAGATCATTTTGATCAAGTGGTGGCACATCCGAATCAAAATTATCCAAGTTAAGTCCGACCTAGCACTCCATATATTCAAAAAAGAAAAATATCATCCTTGTGGTGACACAACAAAACAATATTGTTCAATTTTCTTTATAAGCATCAAATGTGATAAATTAACATCTTAAATACTTAATACTTGCCTTGTGGTGACACAACAAACTCATATTAAATATTTAATACTCTATTAATTTTATCATGCTAGAAGGCGACGTTCGATATTCTAAATATCTTTGAACGCAGCTTAGGACTTAATATAAAAATTGAGGGGTTTGTTATTAATTTGTCTTATCTTGTTTAAGCGTATGCATATATATATATATATATAAAATACGCGTCATATTAATGAACATGCGAAGCATGTTTGCATAATATATAATATATATAGTATAAGCATGCACATATAGAATACGATATTCTACCCAGATTGATTATGGACTTTTATTCTAGTTTAGTTCACTAGAGCCACCAAGTGAATCAAAAGGTCAAACCCTAGGGGTGCAAGAAATAATATTTAAATATAAATATTACATTTAAACCCGGGCTCCATTACAAACGGGTCTTCAAGCGCTTCTTGCTCCTTGATCTCCAATTTTTCAAAATTAATTCTAACTATTCCTATTACAAAACTATTTAAAATAAATAGAAACCATGATCGTGATCGAGGGGAATACATAGGAGGAGTTAGAATTTACATTAAGAAAAAATTAGAGAAGGCGAGGTACTATGAGACCCCATTTAATAAAACTCATACATTCATGCATCCAACTAAAATAAAATCCAATCAGATTGGTCGATAGTCCATAATCAATCCCATTTATTATCATACACATCACCATATGCATCGATAAATAACATTCATCTCATGAATAATAAACATTTAATATATATATTGATATCATTTAATGGGCAAATTTAGTTAGTATAAAATCTATTTTTGAATCAAAATAAACTCTTTTATTTTAATCCAAATTTAAATCAAAATAAAACAATTTTATTTTAATTTATCTAATTTTGAATAAAATAAACTATTTTATTTTAATCAAAATAAACTCCTTTATTTTAATTAATTATGGAATCCAATTCCATATATAAAAAAATCTTTTATTAAAGGAAACACGGATTCTCTTTCCTATTCACAAATAAACTCCTTTATTTTGAATAATATGAAACCTTATTCCATATCTAAATAAACTCCTTTATTTAAGGAAAATAGGATTCTCTTTCCAATTCACAAATAAACTCTTTATTTTGAATAATATGAAATCTTATTTCATATCTAAATAAACTCCTTTATTTAAGGAAAGATGGATTTACTTCCTATTCACAAATAAACTCCTTTATTTTAGAAAAATAAAATCTAATTTCAACTCCAATTAGATATCATTGAATCCAATTCTAACTCTAATTAGTTAGCATGAAATTTAATTTTAAAATTAAAATAAACTTTATTATTTTAATATTAAAATAAACCTTTTATTTTAAAATTAAAATAAACTTTTATTTTAATTATAAAATAATTAATATATATATATATATATATTATATTTAGTATAATATATATATATATATATATATATATATATATATATATATATATATAATATCCGCATTACTAAAAAAAATTGGCGAGAATAAGACTTTGATCTCTAATTCTTTTTTTCTTTTCTTTTTTATTTTTTTTATATGAGGCATGGTTACTTGATTTCCGTGCATAACCTTGTTGCCTTAAAATCGAACAGATCCCCTGATTATCACGTGGCCACCTTTTTTTTTTTTTTTTTGAATCACCATATATTGTGTAACATGAAGCCACGTGGGATCACACGGATAAAAAAAAAAATCCTTATATCATTCACTTTCCTTTTGCCACATGATTAACATATCAGGCCGAATTCGCGATTTATTATTATTATTATTATTATTATTATTATTTTAAAATAAATTTTATACAATAAAATTATGCCCAAAAAAATTGTTCTAAACACATATCAATATACATATCAAATTAAATAATTAATAATTTGCATAAAGGTTTGGCTCTGATGCCACTGTTAGATTTATAATATTCAAGAACGCAATCAAATTGCAAAAATAAGCGGAAACGTGTTAAAATCAGAGTTTTAAATTTTACAAACCATATACCCGGATCACCCTTTATGCACAATTATTAATTAAACGAAAAAGATGAATAAGAAACATACCCTTGAAGATCCGGAAAGCTTCCTCAGTACAAGTTCACCTCAATCTTTTTTCGCGTTCAACTTGAATCCACCGGGTTTGGTTCCTTCCTTTGATCAACGTTAGCCACCCAAGTGTTTGGCCTCAGAGGTGATCCACCAAGAAAAATAAGGATTCAAGAAGATGGGTGGTTGGCTAAACCCTAGTTTTCTATCTCATAGAAAAGGCGTACTCTCCCAATTGTTGGAATTATAACGTAGTCTTAATATCCAATATAAGACTCCTCTTATAAAGATATCAAGTAACCCTATTAAAAATAAGGTATTATTTAATTAAACTCTTTTAATTAAATGGGCTCCCTAATCTTATTAGGGATAATTAATTAAAATCCTTTAATTAATTTTTCCTCCTAATCTATTAGGAATAAATGAGAGTACTTATATTAAATTAATTCCTAAACTCTTTTAGAAATTAAAATAATAATAATTGTAATAATATTAATAAGACTCCTCTTATTAATTTATATTTAATATTATCTAAAATATTAAATAATAAATATTAAGCTATTTAATTTATTCTATCACCATAGATTAAATTAAATATACATAACTTTATATTATTACGATTATGCCATTAACTTCTTAAATAATTATTCTTCCTTTTATGGTGTGACCCTTTAGGTTCTCCATATTAAATAGGTTGTGAATAAATCAATTAGAACAATTCTAATCTTATTTAAATAAATAAATTAAACAATTAATTTATTTAAATAAATAATATTTATTCTACAATAGGGATAAGCCTCCTAGCGATCAACGACTTTCCGGATAATATAGATTTCAACATTAATCATAAAAGAACCTTTGAGTAAATAGTTTCAGTACAATTCAATCCTTCGACCATACAATGTCCCAATTAAATATAAGACATGGAATTCTTGTCACAAGTCTTATTTTATTTAATTATATGTATTTCGACTCTTAAATGCACAACTCCAAATAATGCAAATTAGAAACTCCTTTCTAATTTCATTCTGCCTTGGCCAAGGAATACTGGGTTGTCATTTATCGAATCACATAGGACATTTCTCTCCTTTTATTAGAAGTGGTAGATTCTTTATTGATCATATATTATCTCCATGTACAACTTGTTATACCCAAGCATACCCTTTGATATACCCTAAGGGTCTTAAGGAATAAGTCAAAGTATAACTCATCATACACAAGATAATATGATAATCTCAAGTCCAAGGATTACTTGTACTACTATCACTGCAGGAATTCCTATTGACAGACAAGTAAAACTCTATTAGGTATTCCTTAGCGAGCCACGTTCAGTGAACTTATTCTCTAATAAGCACCTACATACTTGCTTTAGTGTCTCCACACAAATGATCATGAGATCAATCATCCTCATCCAATGAGCAAGCAACGTATGTACCAATCTATCCGGATTCACTAATCCCCAATTTAGTAATCTAATGATTGGGAACTATTTTAGTTTTAAGCTTTCTAAGAATTTAGATCTCATTAGAATGATCATCATCATTATTCTAAAAGCATTGCTTAAAACTATGGGTTTATCATATATTATAAAACAGCATCACGTAGATAATTAAAAGCCTTTAATAAATTAATACTTTTTATTAATAAATGAATAAGATTGTTACAAAGTATATGTTTTATCATCAAACATGATTGGCTTGTGTGCATATTACTTTCATCCACATGGGTTACCCCATGGGTTTTACCCATTCGGCGACCCATCGGTTCGATCCGCGATTTGTTTTCTTAGTTTGGGCCTTAGCATTAATTCTTATTGGGCCTATCTTGGGCTTGTCTTAACATAACTTTGGGCTTGACATAATATCTTATTTGGCTTGACATAATCCAAGTCCAATTGGAAATGACAAAGTCCAATTACCAAAGTCCATTAAGGACTATTTGTATTCTACTCGTACAATTCTCATATTCTCTTTGTATATAGTTTGTACGATATTCGTATTATACGTCGTAATAATCTTCATACTATACTCGTATAATAGCTAGTATCGTACTCGTATTTCTTACGTTTAATAACCCTAATCATTATACGTAGCCATTAAATTCTCGGAACTCACTTTTCCCAACCCTTAGGTTTTAAGTCCGCAGGAGAAAACTTCGTTTGCCATAACTGAAAAATTATTTGATATTCCATTACGTCTTAGTATTCTATCATTACGCGTTTCTCAAAAATTCAAACTTAATCTCCGAGCAGAAATGGATGAATAGTATTTTTATGGAAACTTCTCAGAAAACTTCCATTTTCGTCTTGGAAATTCATAACATATAATCCTAGCACATAACCAGAATCCTAACCACATTCGCATATTCTAGGTCATAGAACGGCCTTTAAACAACTTACTCACATAAATAAATAATTAAATTCATTTTATTAAAATAATTAAAAAAAAATTAATTCACATAAAGATCCGATTTTCTCGGGCGTTACATTCTTCCCCCTTATAAGGATTCTGTCCCCAGAATCTCGCTACAATTTCATACACAAATGAGGAGAATTTTCCTTCATTTTACTCTTGAGTCACCACGTTACTTCTTCGGCATTGTGGTTCCTCCAAATTACCTTTACCGAAGGTATTATCTTATTTCTCAAGACTTGTTCCTTCCTATCAACAATCTGAATTGGAAGTTCTTCATACGTTAAGTCTTTTTCTACTTGAATAGATTCATACTCTATTACGTGCTTGTAGTCCGGTTTATAAGGACGCAATACTGATTCGTGAAACACATTATGTATTCGTTCAATCTATGGAGGTAAGGCTACTTCATAAGCTACCTCTCATACTCATCTTAAAATTTCAAAAGGTTCCAAGACCCTTGGATTTAACTCCCCTTTCTTTCCAAAATGTATCTTACCTTTTTACTTTGGAATCTCTAACGATTGTAATAATCCATTCGGTTGTTGGTGTTTAGCCTTAACTTTCTGACAACTTAAGCACTTACTAACATATTCCACTATCTCTCTCTTCATGTTTGGTCAACAAAAGTTCCGTCGAAGGTCTTGATACATCTTAGTACTACCTAGATGTATCGAGAACCTCAAACTATGGGCCTCTCTTATTATCTCTTCTTTTAACTCAAAATTATTTGAAACTCAAATTCTTCCTTCAAAAAAAGATTATACTTGATCTTCTCTTCATCCTCCATCCTCTTCTTCATTCGCTCGCACTCCTCGTTACCTAGTTGAACTTCCTTAACTTGTTCCATTTTCGTGGATTGAATCTATGTTGTGAATAACATTTCTACCGCTTCATTCAGTAATTTAACTTCTAACTGCGTTCTCGCCATCTCCGATATTAACTCATTCTAAGTCGTTAACATTGATAGCTTTTCCCAACCTTTCCTACTTAATGTGTCGAATACTACGTTTGCCTTCCCTGAATGATATAAGATATCACAATCGTAATCTTTTATCAATTCTAACCACCATCTCTACCTCATATTCAACTCCTTCTGTGTGAAGATATATTTCAGACTCTTATAGTCCGTGTTTATCTCACACTTCTCCTCGTATAAATAATGTCTCCATATTTTTAATGTAAAAACTATAGCTGCCAATTATAGGTCATGAGTAGGATAGACCTTCTCATAATCCTTTAACTGACGTGACGCATATGCAATGACCTTGCCATGCTACATGAGCACGCAACTCAATCCTCTATGCGAAGCATCATTATAAACTACAAAGTTCCTCCTATTATCTGGTAAAGATAATACAGGTGCCTCACTTAATCTTCCTTTTTAGTTCCTGAAAACTATTTTTTTACTTCTCAGTCCCAACATACTTTATCAATAACATGTCCTAAAAACTGTATATCTTTTAAGCCAAAATTCACACTTAGTGAATTCCGCATCCAACTTCTCCTTCCGTAGTTTTTCCCACACTATCTTCAAATGTTCAACGTGATCTTCTGGCATCTTAGAATAGACTAGAATATCATCAATTATCATTACGACAAACTTGTCCAAATATTATTTGAACACTCTGTGACGCTAATGGTACTTTCAACCATAGCACCTCACAAGAGTACCTATCAATTTTCCACCGACTTCCTCGGCGCCCCTACGGAAAGTCTGGCTTCAGCGTATTAGTCAACCCAAATGACATAACCAGAAACTCGTAATGACCATAACGAGTTCTGAAAGTCGTCTTAGGTACCTCCTACTTCCTTACTTTCAACCGACGATACCTAGTACGCAAATTTATCTTAGAAAAATACTTTGCCCCATTTTAATTGATCAAATAGATCATCATTCCTGGGCACTGGATATATATTCTTAATTGATAACTTGTTCACTCACTATAGTCGATACACAATCGTAACGATCCATCCTTCTTCTTTACAAATGATACCGGTGCTCCCACTCTCTAGGTATCCACAACATGGCACATATATCGCATGACCCTCCCTCAACATCTTGCTAGCTTGCGTCATGGTTAGACAACAAGAGCGTCCCAATGAGTAATACCGTATAACACTACCTTGGGTTTCTTAGAAATTCGAAGGTTCACACTTTTCCTATGACAATCTATTATAGCTTTATGGTTAATTAACCAATCCATACCGAGAATTACTTCAAATTCTCTAAACCTTATCGGTATAAGATCTACCAATAATATGTTACCTCTAATATCTACGAAATAATTCTTATGAATGTGTTAAATAGAATTTATCTCTTCGTTTGCTACCTTAATGTCTAAAGATAGTTCTAATCTTTCCAGGAATAACTTAATCGCTTAGCAAATTCACATGCTATAAAAGAACAAGTAGCACCCCAATCAAACAGCACATAAGCATTCATTTTATTGACTAGAATGATACATGTTACTACATCCGTTGATGCAACCACATCTTGGACAGTCATTTTAAAATTACGGGCCATATGTCTACCCAGTGGTGTTGGTCCAGTAATGGCTAACTTTCCACTACCAGTATCCTTGCTACCCTCTGACCCCTTCTTTGGGAAATTTCTTACCATGTGGTCTATCGACCCACAAACAAAACAACCTTGATTCTTCTTAGGATTGGGACAATAGGGTGATATATGACCTTCATGTCCACAGATATAACAAACCAATTTCCCCTTCAGATAGACTCCTAGATAAGTCTTTCCACATGTCTTACATGCCTCGATCCTACGCTTAGGATCCCCTTGTTCCAGTCCAGTATTCCCAGAGTTAAAACTCTTCCTCTTGGGCATACTGCCACTACGGTGACTCCCCAAAATTTAGACACTCGTATCTCGAATTTGGTTCGCCACGTGCTAATTCTATTATCACACTAAAATTATCAACAACGGAAATAATAGAATAATTTACATTGATATAATATAAATATTCGCGTTCCAAGGTACCATAACCATCAATACAACAATCCAGTGATTAAACTTAAACATAATTAATCATCCTTAGTACATCATAATAATCATAACAATATTAGTAATATTTCTACTCTTAAAGGACTAAGCTATTCTGTAGGATTGCCCTTTTCCTTGTCCTTTTCCGATGTACCGCCTTGCTCTGCCTTAACTGTAATGTTTTTAGGGAAGCAAGAATGAGCAACAAGTTTGCCCAGCAAGTAATATAGCAATAAGAATAAGCAGTAGTTATGACGTTTGAATCTTCCAATGTATAACAGTAAATGATAGTTCAAGGATATAAAGAAATGTGAAGAGTGTTAAATAAGTGTCACTATAGACTGAAGGATATTAACAACATTTCAAGGTTTATTTGTTTCCAAGGTTTAATAAGAATGAACACTGAGCAGTCACTAAGGACCAAGAACTCTTACTAGAATTAACAGTATTATACTAGAAACCCAATATAACGAGTACAACAGGTGATCAGCCTAAAGTACCATATGTTATGTATAACATTTAATCATACTTATGTGCGCACGTTGGTTCCCCGATAATATAAAGTTTCCCCTTTTTAAGAGGGTTGTTCATCTCAGTAAATTTATAAGAGTCCGCACCAAGTCAATTGGTTTGGATAGCTTTCTAACGTATGATAATAGTCTAACTGAATCAAAGGCTTAGACAACTTTTATAATGCATTTAAGAACAATAAGTCCAATGCTCCTCGCAATAATGTCAAAGTATATAATTGATTTCCGAATAGTAATAGACATTTGCTTAATATAAGTATGGAAATAATTCGGATTATACAATATACAATGTAAAGAATTTAGAAAACTTGTATTCAATATTTGAATCAAATGAAGTTAGAGAACTTGCACAAAATCCAAAGTTGTGAGAGTTAGAAGACTTGCCTTTAGCGTTAATTACCACTTATAGCGTAAAATCACCTCAACAAACTAGGTTATCCTATTTATGTATGTATAGGTATTCATTAGTCATACACCTTGACGTACATATCCACATACATTTATCACACATATTTACACTCATGTAGTTTATACATAGTCAAATTCATAGATGTATAATTCACATGGTTCTTACTTTTGAAAATCTTTAGTACTACATAATCATCTTTTATTTGTACAAAATATCCCTTACTTTATGTATTTAAGTCGTTTCACATATTAAAGAATCTTTAAGCTAGTTTTGGCTCTTTGTTAAAGTTACTCATACATTTCCATTTTTCAAAGTTAAAAGAGCTCATTATATCAATTATTAACTATAGTATCCATTAAACCACAAAATATTTCCAAACAACATCTTTCTACACATGCTTGTATGTATTAGATTTGGTTGTATAACTTTCTACTTAAAACTCTTTTAGTTCATGCTTTTGTTAGTTATAAAGTGTCTAACTAGACGTGTGCACATGATGATTATCTCTAGAGGTATAAAACATCTCATCATAGTTGTTCAAAAGTTCACAATACAAATCATAGAGTCCTCAACTCAATTGGTTTTCAATTATTAAGATTTCATGACAAACAACTACACATTCACAATACGTTGAGTCCACATTTCATGTGTATGTATGAGACTAACTAGGTATAAACATATGTTCAAAAGGTTAGATTCGAAAAGGCGTACTAAACATGGTTTTCGTCTTTTAAGTTTTCGTTCAAAAAGGTTATGATTCAACTCCAAACCTACTAAACATCTTGCAACATACATTGATACATGTTTAAGGATTATGCATGTTCTTGGAGTCAAGTTAAGTTAAGAGTTCTTGCATTAAACAAATAAAATTTTAAGTTGTTATTCTGACACTTCCCGGAAGCAGGCATTGCTCTTTGGACCCTCCGCGGCGGGCATGTCCCCTGCTAAGCATCTCCCCTGTTCGAGCTTCGATGCGATTTTCAACCCAACAACTATCCAAGCAGCAATGTAATGATGTATAATTGCTATAAACTTGCTACATAACATTCCTAGCATGCTTCTAACAATCCCAAACATACAAACAATTAAATTCAAGGATCAATTCAAGATTTTTTGTTTTTTCCCTTTTTCCAAAGTTTAACACATTTAGCAATTCTCTTCCCTACGAATTCGTTACTTGACCAATTTACTTCGTTTAACTTTCGTTGATTTCGTATTGGGCCATATGAAAAATGTTTAGCATCAATTGATACATTCTAGAAAGCTTCAACTATAAACATTTCAACTCAAAACAAGTATTTTTGTACTTTTCTAATAACTTTGCAAAACTTGAATGTAAGAACATATAGAGGAATGTTACCTTTTCTGAAGTTGAATTGTTACTATAGCTTCAATTTGCAGATTATATAAGCTTAGCCCAAGCACACTCACACATACTTGAAATTTTCTCAGAGGATTAGCAAAATGGTGGTGAATGAGAAGGGCTCCATTTATAGGAAAGCTTGTGACCAATTTATTCTTTTACTCAATGAATGAAACCATTGGAAAGGAGAAGAAGCTGATGGTTATGAAAGATTTGGTGGAAGAGTACTTGTAACGACCCCAAAATTCATACAATACAAGTACCGACTTCGGTCATTAATAATACGTCTAACTTCTGATTTTACATCATTATTCGATGTTAAACTTAATAATATGCAGAATAATTTAAACTTTTATGTCTTTTTACTTTAATTTCCTGAATCAAAACCTTTATCATCTACATATATTTGAATCATATATAATCCATGATTCACTTCATCACAATTATTATATCAAATTTTACATTTCACTTCGATTACCTTTGTATAACAGATAACTCAAACTTTAACCTTACAACTCAACATAAAACTATACATCATAAAATATTTAGTACATCTCATGAATCTTAATCATGGTATTAAGAAATAACAACTTTAGCTAAAATATTAATCTTCGTGTATTATTTCTGATCCATGTCATTCAAGTAGCACATAGTATTACCTTCAATCCTTAACCTGCAAAAATAGTTATTTGCAAGGTTGAGCTCGACAGCCCAGCAAAATCTAACAGTTTTCATGTATCACGTAGCACATAATAACATGCTTAACATATATCTCATAAACATTGGACTAACATAACATACATGTTACAGTTCATATAACAAGTATAAAGATTGAGTTCCTTACTCAATCAGCATGCTTTACTCATTTCATATATTTAACATATATAACACATCATGCTCTTTCTAATAAAGATTTAAAACAGTTCATCGTTAAGTTCACATAACAAATAGGAACTGAAAGACTTGCCTTGATCGTTGTTTACCAATAACAGTTTAACAGCTTACAGATATCTGCACTTCACGTGCCCTACACAATTATATAATCATTCACACTAACTATTAGTCACATAGCAACACATATTAGTTGTAATGTAAACTTTACTCTACGCCTCATAACCCTTCATATCATAGATACACAATGTTCAATTTGATTGTGTTAACTTTCGACTTATAGCTCACTATGTTTCATATACGAAGTTCATTCAAGTGTTTAAGTCTTGCTGGGACTACATATTGGTTTTATATTAACACTTCAATACCTTATAATATTCATTTCATTTGATTTAAAACACTTTTTATGTTCATTATCACTTATCACGGCGTTTCGACGTTTATTCGTCACACGCCCAATTTGTCTCTCTTGTGTGTGCTTAGTATACGTATACAACTTATCTAATACATCATTTATTAATGATAAGAATCATTATACTTCATAATATTCATGTTCTATAACTTAGAACAACATCTTTTATCGTCAAGAGCACTATACTTGCATACGTGTATGCTCGACGCCCTCCGACTGCCTCCGAAAACACAACAGTCCTACAAATGACGCTTTTTACCCCTGTTCCAGACCTCAAATTGAAAAACTTAAAACATTAAAGTTGTATGTCTATTCGTTCTCGTTCCGGATCATCTTGAATCACCTTAATCGGAGTTCGTATATGAAAGCGTTATGGTACATTTTACGAAACAAGTCAAAGCGATCACAATCAAGCACACATGTAAGCGGCGGCGCACCCTTTTCCTCATAAACTGCATACGCTGCGCATGCGCCATTGCCCAACCCAGATCATGGCGCTCACGTGCATCAGGCGTAAGGCCTTGCATGAGGATTCGCATGAGAACACGATTTTGGTCATAACTTTCTCATTTTGAGTCCGAATTAGTTGGTTTTTGATTTGTTGGACTCGTTAAACTCTTAGCTACTCATCTAGAGAATAATTATAACACTTCAAACATATTAAAAAATAATATTAAGGGTTCCAATTCAATGTTCATGCTATATTTTCATATTTTAAACACATTTAGCGAATTCATTCACTACGAATTTGTTTCTCAACCAAATTGGTCCGTTCAACTTTCATTGTTTTCGTTTCTTCACATGCTAACAATATCTATCATTAATTTCAGATTCTATCCATCAATTTTGGCTCCAACATAAGTTAAAATATACATATGCCATCAAAACCTAAGTTTTTCATCTTTAACATATTCTTATGATTTTGATTACTATAGAATCAATTAAAGAGACTATATATACTAGATTATACACCCATACACATATATATACAACATCTCTTCAAATCACCCAACCAAAATAGCTTTTAAGTGAAGAACTTGAGAAACTATAAATTGGAATTTTAGAACTAGATGAATACCTTTGAGTCTTCTTAAACTTGATTGGATGATGAGAAACCTTCTTCTTATTCCTTGATTCCTCCAAGCTTCTTCTCAAAGTTCTCTCTAGAATTCTCCGAATTCTTTCTCAACTTTTCTTCTTCTCTTCTTCTGTGTTTTTTTTCCTTCTCTATTCTAACTTGCGTACTAACATATAACGTATATAATAATTTAGGTATTCATTATATAATATAATTATATCTATTAACTGACATCAGATTTTTTTTCTTTTTGAAACTCAAAAGCCATAAGGCTTGTTTGGCTAACTAACTAAAAAGTAACCCATTAAATCTTACACCTTGTTTGGTAAAACAAATTTAAATTAAAGATTTAACATTCATTAAGCCTTGTTTGGCAAAAACTGAATTAACCTACCTTAACTTATTTTAATAACTCCTTTATAATATAGTTTATGGTCACACTTTAAATTATAATTAAATAAATTCCCATATTCAAATTAAATTAAATCTAATAACAATTTATTAAATCCATTTACCACATAAACCTATACAATAAAATTATAATTTTCATTATAATTATAATTTTATTTAATAAATTAACACATTACTTTAATTACAAAATCAAATTAAATAACATTATAACAAACCATATAATCCTTAATAACTCTTTAATTTAGTTATTGAGTTAAATTAGAGTATTATTTCATAAATTTAATTCATCACTCTTTTATCTTAATCAAGTTAATTTCTATAACTCATGAATTATTTACTTACTAATAAATAATCCAATAAATACCTACTAAATAGCAAACACATCAATTAAAAATATTTATTTAATTCAATAAATATTTGAAATTATAAATAAAATTTTGGATTGTTATAGTACTATATAGACCACTCCTTTCTTCCTGATTTGCTAGCTATGTGGTTGATAATGAGGGACTAGGCCTTTGGCCTATTACGTGAAGAAGAAATGGAGTGACACTCAATTTGGGACACTACCAATACTCAGCATTTGCAAACCATTACTTAGCATAATTAGTTTTATTTTATATTTTGTCCACAAATGAGCATACATATACACCCACTCTCATAAAAATCATATAATCCATGTACATTGATTTATTTCAATTAATATTTACCCTAGACTAGGATATAATTTAGTTGGGTACTGACATTACCTTCCATAAAATTTATTATCCCAATTCTACATAGATATTAAAGTAATCATTTAATATCAATTATTTATTAAATCCAAGTTACTTTATCCCATAGGTTTAAAATACATATTTAAATACTCCCACACATGTCATGATGTCACATAAGACTTTTTCATACAACTTGGTTAATTACTTAAGTCAAGCTTACTTTTGTCATATAGTGTTTATATAATTCCAATGTCACACCTCAGCTTTTATTGAATGAAAAACCTTATTATATATGATTTTTCTTTATATACTATTATTCATGATAATTAATGAATGATAAATAAATCAATCCCATTATGTAATTATTTATTTATTAGTAATACTAATAAATTTCATCATTAGTTAAATTAGTACTTTCTCATTTCATCATCATGCCACACTAGGCATAACTCCACAAGTCTAAACTAAGCTTCTCATAACTTTTGCTTCATTGCTTAATTACCAATGGCTTAATCAATTAAACCACTTATTACAACATATGTCGATACTATATATATTTATATTCAAATAAATATGCTAACAAATCTTTATTCTCAATATTATAATTTATTAAAATTCGCGGGTATTACATCCTCCCCCCCCCCCTATAAGAATTATGTCCTCGGAATTGTATAAAGTTACACAAATAAATGGGGATAATCTCTTCGCATCTTATCTTATAATTCCCATGTGGCCTCTTCGGTATCGTGGTTTCGCCAAACCACTTTACAGACGATATAATTTTATTCCTCAACGTTTGCTCTTTTCTATCTAAGATTTGAATAGGAGTCTCTTCATACGTTAAATTTTTCTCTACTTGAATAGGCTCATAAGAGATCACGTGTCTATAGTCGGGCTTGTATGAACGTAACACCGAAATGTGAAACATATTGTGGATGTGTTCCAATTCAGGTGGTAATGCAACTTTGTATGCCACTTCGCCGACTCGTTTCAAAATTTCGAACGATCAAATTAACCTCGGACTCAATTTCCCTTTCTTTCCGAATCTGATCTTTCCCTTCCAGGGAGACACCTTCAAAAACATAAAACTTCCGACTTCAAAGTCTCGGTTCTGACGATGCAAATTGGCGTACTTCTTTTGGCGATCTTGAGCTGCTACTGATCTGGCCCTTATTGTTGTCACCACGTTCGCCGTTTGTTGAACTAATTATGGTCCCAAAAGTCGTCGTTCTCCTACTTCGTCCCAACACAATGGTGTTCTTCACTTTTTCTCATAAAGAGCTTCATATGGTGGCATACCAATACTCACATGATAGTTATTATTATAAGCGAATTCTACCAATGGTAAATGGTCGTCCCAATTCCCTTTGAAGTCCATCACACAAGCTCTAAGCATGTCCTCCAATGTTTGTATGGTTCGTTCACTTTGTCCGTCGGTTTGAGGGTGATAAGCAGTACTTAATCTCAACTGAGTTCCCATTCGCTCTTGCAAACTTTTCCAGAATTTTGATGCGAAATGCGGATCTCGATCAGAGACAATCGACACCGGCACTCTATGTCGTGACACGATTTCCTTTACATATAAATTTTCTTATTGGTTTAAACTGAATCAAATCTTGATAGGTAGAAAATGAGATGTCTTTGTCAGTCGGTCCACGATAACCCAAATGGCATCATAACCCTTATGTGTGATCGGAAGTCCAACCACGAAGTCCATTATAATATGCTCCCATTTCTATTCTGGTATTTCCAACGGTTGAAGTAGTCCACTAGGCCTTTAATGTTCTACTTTGACCCTTTGACAAGTAAGACATCTACTAACGCATTCTGAAACTTCTCTTTTCAAATTAGGCCACCAAAAGTGGAGTCGAAGATCCTGATACATCTTTGTGCCTCCTGGATGAACAGAGTACGTAGTATTATGTGCTTCGTGCAAGATTTCCTCTCTTAGTTCGGTTACAGTTGGCACTCATACTCGACCCTCAAATCTTAATATACCATCCTTATCTACTTTGAACTTTTCTTCCTCGTTTTCTATTATTCTCTTCCTTATCTTCTACCATTCTTCATCTTTCTCTTGTGCTTCTTTTATTCTATCCAATAACATCGGGTGAGCTTCCATCACGAATACTTTTCCTTCTACTTCTTTCGGTTCTTCCACCTCTATCTCCAACTTTTCCAGTTCTCTTATTAATTCCTCTTGAGTTGTCAACTTGAATAACTTCTCCCTTCCTTTTCTACTTAAAGCGTCGGCTACTACGTTTGATTTCCCTGGGTGATAAAGAATTTTGCAGTCGTAATCCTTGATTAATTCCAACCACCTTCTTTGTAGCATATTCAACTCCCTTTGTGTAAAGATATATTTTAGACTCTTTTGGTATGTGTATATCTCACATTTTTCTCCATATAAATAATGCCTCCAAATCTTCAAAGCAAATAATACCGCTGCTAAGTCCAAGTCATTGGTAGAGTATCGCTTTTCAAAATCCTTCAACTGTTGTGACGCTACGCAATGACCTTGCCATGTTGCATTAGGACACAACTAAGTCCTCTATGCAACGCATCACTATACACTACAAATCCTTATGTATCATCCGATAATGATAATACAGGCGCATCACTCATCCTTCTCGTTAATTCTTGAAAACTCTCCTCACATTTGTCCGTCCACACGAACTTCACCGTCTTCCTCGTTAGATTGGTCAGCGGGGTTTCTATCTTAGAAAAATCTTGGATAAATCTTCGATATTACCCAGCTAAACCTAAGAAACTTCTTACTTCTGTTGGCGTCCTTGATTGTTTCCAGTTACCTACCGCCTCCACTTTTGCAGGATCCACGTAAATTCCATTTTGATTTATCACGTGTCCCAAAAACTAAACCTTCTCCATCCAAATTTCACATTTTGAAAATTTAGGGTACAACTTTTCCCTTCTCAAGGCTTCCAATACCATCTTCAGGTGTTCGGCGTGCTCTTCCCTAGTTTATGAATAAATCAAAATGTCGCCAATAAACACTACTATGAACTTATCTAAGTATGGCTTGAAAACTCGGTTCATCAAGTCCATGAATGCTGCCGAAGCATTAGTTAACCCAAATGACATCACTAGGAATTCATAATGTCCGTAACGTGTTCAAAATGTCGTCTTTGGTACGTCCTCCTCTCGCACTTTCAACTGATGATAACCCGTTCATATGTCTATCTTGGAAAAACACTTCGCTCCCTTTAGTTGATCAAAAAGGTTTCTATCATTGGCAATGGATATCTAATCTTAATCGTCACTCGGTTAAACAACACCGGTGCTCCCCAAGGAGACACACTTAGCCGAATGTAACCCTTATCTAGCAATTCTCGCAGTTGTATAATCAATTCCTTTATTTCCACTGGCACCATACGATATGGGGCTTACAAAATTGGTGTCGTTCCTGGTGCTAAGTCTATTACGAATTTGATTTCTCTGTCTGGCGGAAGATCAGGCAGATTATCTAGAAACACATCTTGAAAATCTTTGACTATCGATGTATTCTTCATTTCTACTCCCTTTTTCTGAGTATCTACTATATAGGCCAAAAAACTTACACATCCTTTCTTTAACAATTTCTTGGCCTGCATCATCGTAAGGCAACACGATTGCTTGAGCGATGAGCTACCATAAAACACTACCTTAGACTGATTTGAAGTCTGAAGGTTCACACTCTTCTCTTGATAATTGATTATCGCAGCGTGGCTAGATAACCAATCCATTCCTACAATCACATCAAACTCTCCCAGTTTAATCAGAATTAAGTCTACCTTTAGTTCGTGCCCTCTAATGTTTGCATAACAGTTTTGGTAAACAAACTCTACGAGGATTATTTCCTTATTTACAACCTCTATGTTCAACGAATTTTCTAAGCGTTCATGGGGTATGTTTAGTTACCTAGCAAATTCTTCAGACACAAAGAAATATGTAGCGCCCGAATCAAATAATACATATGTATTTATATTATTGATTACAAGAATACCTGACACCACATCCTTTGTAGTCATTGCGTCCTGGATAGTCATGTTAAAGGTTCGGGCAGTCAGTCGGTTGGATTGTGTTGGTCCATCGATCATCAGCTTGCTGCCCCCTCCCTGTTGGCCGCTTCCTTCGATGTTCCCCTTCTTTGGGCAATCCTTGATTTGATGCTCGGTTGAGCCACACGCGAAACATCCCTTGATCTTTTTTGGTTTTGGGAAGTTAGGTGAAATGTTCCCTTCCTGGCCGCAGTTGTAGCAGACACTGCGTCCCTTCCAGTACTCCCCTTGATGGTTCCTCCCACATTTTGAGCAAGCTTTACTTCTTTTCTTAAACCCTCCTTGATAATCCTCTTACTAACTGATGTTTTGATTGTTGGTATTGTTGTTGTTGTTGTTGCGGTTATCCCATTTCCTCTTCCCCAGATGGCTTCCGCCACTACTACTTCCTCTACAAGTTTCTCCCCCAGCATTCTTATTCTTCTTCTCCTTGTTGTATTGGCTCAATGCCTTGCTACCTCCCTTAGCAATTATCGCCTTCTCTAACAATGTGGCGAACGAGTCGATTTGAAGGACCGACACCTTGTTGAACAACCAAGGCTTTAGTCCGAGTTCGGAGCGTCGAGCTTTCCTTTCTTCGATGTCAACTTGATGTGTTACAAATCGTGCGAGTTCATTGAACTTGGTCACGTACTGCGCCACCGTCATCTCCCATTGTTTCAGTTCTAGAAACTTTACTTCCATCATATTCTTCAAGCTCTTCAGGAAGTAATTCTCGAAGAACAAAGCCTTAAACCTTTCCCAGGTTATAGTCCTTTCTCCCGCCTTCTGTTGATTTGCTTCCCAACAGTAGTTTGCTTCACCCCTCATCATATATGTAGCGAACACGGTTTTCTGGTCTTCACCCACACGAGCAATGGAGAAGGCTTTCTCCATTTCCTTGATCCACATTTGCGCTACGATAGGATCGGTAGTACCCATAAATTTTGGAGGTCCTACACTCTTAAAGTCCTTGAAGTTTGTGACTGGAGCTACTTGGGGGATGGGTGGAACTAGTTCATTTCTTCCCCTAAGAGCTTCTCCTAACAAATCTACAAGCCTCTGTATTGGATCTACTGGTCCTCTCTCATCATTAACTGATTCTTCTGGTGCAATTTTTCTACGTCTGGGCGGCATGCTTCTGCATCATAAAATTTTCATTTTATTATCTAATTATATTATTTAGACATTTGTCAATTAGATAAAAAGAAAATATAACACGTTTCAAAATTAAGATCATTTATATTCATATGCCAAATCATTACAATTACATGGTTATCTCTAGCATACTTCTATAAATGACAACATTTATCCCCTAATATCTCAAAACATGGAGACGACACTAGCTTACTACCCCTTTAACATTTTTAAAAGTTGGGGTTTACTACTATCTCACATCTTATACAAAAAGACTGAGATTACAACAACATATTAACAACACATAAATAAAACTACTATACTACTGAGCTTTAAGGAAGAAATAATAAAACACTTATGTGATTATGTGTTTATACTTATGTGCTCGTGAGTGTCGAGTAGTAATGATTAATAATTGAAACTTAAAATTTTGTTGTCAGGATGACTAATGTCGGAGAATCCAGTCAGGCTAGGGAGGATAGACCTCAGATGCCTATAAAGGAGGAGCCTCGAGACATTCAAGTTGTTTGGGAACAACTACTGCCACGGGAGTCAGCCCCGTTGGTCACAGTAGTTAAAGATGAGGATGATGACGTGGAGACGGATGAGGAGGATCTCGTTGAGTTGCCACGGGAGGATGAGGATGAGGATGACGAGGACGAGGAGGAAGAGACTCCATTAACCTCGATGGCTGCTCGTATGTACGATGAAGTCTACGACTATAACGTGGAACTTTAGGATACAGTCGAGGAATTGCAAGAGATAGTAGCTGAACAACAGACTATAATAACACAGAAAGACGATGAGATCCAAGATCGTGAGGAATGACTGACTAATTTCGAGGAGAAGCTAGAACAAACTGAAGGAGAGAAAGAACAATTGATCGAGGAGGTTGTTGAATTGAAGAATAAGCTAAGGGAAGAAGCTACGAAGAGGACAAGAGCCGAGGACGCATATGAGGTAATGTTTCAACGAGCCAGGATCGTTGAAACACACCATGGTTAATCGAGCTCAGGATCGGGTCATGGGATATCCTATTCAGTTCGAGACACTGCCATCGTACGTAATAGATCGCAGAACAATATTCCGAGTCATGGAGGAATAACGTTGCAAGGCTAAGCAGTATCTTAGTAGAACATCGTAGTTATTGTACGATGAATAAAATGTTAAATAAATTGTAAATCCCAAGTGTTATGAAACCTATGGGATATGAGGATGATGTTGCCCTGAAACTTTTGTAGTTCAGGAAGTACTGTAAATAGCAGTAATGCTATTGTTTTATGTTTTCAAAGAGGTTATGAATAAATAAAATTTGTTATTTTATTCAAAGTGTTACGTGATTTTTGGTTATTTCTTTTGTGGAAGCAAGTTAAGTAGAAATTACTTAAAAGAGTTGAGTAATAATCTAATGGGTGTATTTTTAAACAGAAAATGCCTCCCAGATGTCAACCACCACGACAGAGAACCAACGAAGGAACCAACAATAACGACAATGTTGATGCTAACCCAGTTCAACAATTAGTGACGTTACTGGCAGGAGCATTGCAGAATCAACCACAGAACCAAGGAACAACGTTTAAGGAGTTCTAGGTGGTTGGACCACCTGAATTTTGTGGGTTAATGAATCCAGTCGAGGCACAGAGTTGGATTATGGAGATAGAAAAGGTGTTCGATGTTGCTAGGGTAGGAGATGATCATAAGACTGCTTTTGCAACATTCATGTTGAAAGCAGAAGCTAGTTATTGGTGGCAGGCCAATAAAACTCGAGAAGGACCAGGGATGATGACCTGGGATAGGTTTAAGGAGATATTCTTCGAGACCTATTTTCCCGAGAGTTCGAAGGGTCATCTGCAAGTATAATTTCTGGAACCAAGGCAGGAAACGATGAAGATATCTGAGTATGCCGCTAAATTCAACGAGTTGGCGAGGTTTGCGCCTTATCAAGTCAGGACGGACGAACTCAAGGCGAAGAGATTTGAATAGGGACTGAAGCCCTGGTTGTACAGTAGGGTTTCTGTATTTCAATTGAAGACTTTTGCAGTAGTGATGGAGAAAGAAATACTCACTAAAGATGGAGGCAAGGCAGTGACAAAGTTCAAGTAGGAACAGAAGAAGAAGAAGAAGAAGAAGAAGAAGAAGAAGAAGAATGAGGTGGAAATTAAGAATGAAGGTGGCAGTGGTGGAAACAACAACAACAACAACTTGAAGAGGAAATGGAATGGAAATGTGGGTGCTGGAAACCAGTAGGGTAACCATCAGAACAAGAAGTTTGAAGCATGTTCTACATGCGGGAAGTTTCACAAGGGTGCGTGCTTGATGGGGAAACGAGTATGCTTCAATTGTGGCCAGGAGGGTCACATCGCCCCAAATTGCACACAACCTAAGAAGAATGTGTGCTTCACGTGCGGATCCAAAGATCACTTTGCTCGTGAATGCCCTAAGAAGAAGGATGGAGTGACAACCAAAAGCAATGGAGGTAACAATGGCGGTACAACATCAAACAAACCCACAGCTAGAACTTTCAATATGACTGTGCAAGATGCTGTGCAATCAAAAGATGTGGTGTCAGGTATTATCCCAATCAATGATATAAATGCTTATGTATTATTTAATTCGGGTGCTACTTGCTCATTTATCTCTGATGAATTTGCTAAGAGGTTAGAATTGCCTAGAGAAGAACTGAATTTCCCTTTGAATAAAGAAATTACGAATAAGGAGGTAATCCCTGTTAGATTTGTATACAAGAACTGTAGGGTGAACATTAAGGGGAATATCATGATGGTAGATTTAATTCCAATTAGACTTGGAGAATATGATGTTATTTTGGGAATGGATTGGTTGTTCAAATATGGAGCGGTAATTGATTGCCAAAAGAAGTGTGTAAACCTTATGACCCCATCAAATGTATTAGTTTATGGTAGCAAGTCGCCTAGACAAATGAAATGTCTGACGATTATGCAGGCCAAGAAATTGTTGAGTTAAGGCTGTGTGGGCTATTTAGCTTACATAGTCGATACTCAGAAGAAGGGTGTGAAACTGGAAGAGATACTAGTGGTGAGGGAATTTGAGGATGTGTTTCCAGTGGATTTGCCAGGACTTCCGCCTGATAGAGAAATTGAGTTCGTGATCGACTTAGCGCCAGGAACTACACCGATATCAAAGGCCCCATACAGAATGGCTCCGATAGAGATGAAGGAACCAATGGTGTAATTGCAAGAGTTGCTAGACAAGAAGTATATTTAACCAAGCGTATCACCGTGGGGAGCGCCAGTTTTATTCGTGAAGAAGAAGGATAGATCAATGCGTCTCTGCATTGATTATAGAGAATTAAACAAAGTCACTATTAAGAATAAATATCCATTACCTAGAATAGATGACTTGTTTGACCAGTTGAAGGGTGCTAAATACTTTTCGAAAATAGATTGGAGAAGTGGGTATCACCAGTTGAAAGTGAGGAAGGAGGATGTACCTCGAACGGCATTCAGAACTCGGTATAGACATTACGAATTTCTGGTGATGTCTTTTGGTTTAACCAATGCACCTGCTGCATTCATGGATTTGATGAATAGGGTGTTTAAACCATTCTTAGACAAGTTTGTAGTGGTATTCATTGAAGACATTCTAGTGTATTCCAAAACTCAAGAAGAACACGTGGAACACTTACGTTTGACATTGGAAACACTAAAAAAAGAAAAGTTGTACGCAAAATTCTCTAAGTGCGAATTTTGGCTAGACCGTGTGCAATTTCTTAGACACGTGATTGACAAAGATGGGATTTCCGTGGATCCATCAAAAGTGGAAGTTGTAATCAATTAGGAACAACCAAGAACATCGTCAGAAGTGAGGAGTTTCTTGGGACTTGCCGGTTATTACAGACGATTTATTCAAGATTTTTCTAAGATAGCCACTCCATTAACAAATTTGACCAGGAAAACTGTGAAATTTGTTTGGACAGAGAAATGTGAAGAAAGATTCTAGGATTTGAAGAAGAAATTAAGTATGGCACCTGTGTTGTCATTACCAGATAGTACAGGTAACTTTGTGGTGTATAGTGATGCCTCACATAAAGGGTTGGGATGTGTGCTTATGTAGAACGGCAAAGTAATTGCGTATGCATCAAGACAACTGGAGGATTATGAGAAAGGTTATCCGACTCATGATTTAGAATTGGTTGCATTAGTGTTTGTTCTCAAGATATGGAGACACTATCTCTATGGAGAGAAATGTGAAATCTACACAGATCATAAAAGTCTGAAGTATATTTTCACATAGAAGGACCTGAATATGCGACAAAGGAGATGGATGGAATTGATAAAGGATTACGATTGTGAGATCTTTTATCACCCGGGCAAAGTGAATGTAGTTGCAGATGCTTTGAGCAGGAAAGGTCTGGAGAAGTTGATGCTGATAACTACTCAGGAGGAGCTTATTTCAGCAATGACAAAGCTAGAGTGTAAGACCCCGAATTTTATGAAATAAAAGTATTCAATTTTTCTTATAATTACTATTCAGTAAATGGTTAAATTGATAAAAGTTAAAGTTAAGGGTGATATATGAATTTTTTTTCAAAATACAGAAATGGTTATAAAATATTCATTGTTGTCGGGGAATATTCGTTTGGTCGTGGAATATTCTTTCTATCGGGGAATATTAAATGCATTTAGTTGATCATTTGTGGGCCCTATAACAAAATAAGCGTCGAATGAAGAAAATGACAAATATAAGTTGTTTAAAAATAACGAGCGTAATTATTACAGATTAATCATTGTTGGAATACGTTGGTTAAAACACACTAATACGCGTTGTTGAAGCGAGTAGCTTTGCGGTATTGCATCAATTATTGATCCTTACGTAAGAAAGGCACTACTCAATAATTGTTACGATAATTCTTATTCAAATATTTTATTTTATTGATTCAATAATTCTTTGCGTTGGTATTTTATATTATTCTTTGTTTCAATAATTGTCCTTTCCGCACAGTATTTCCCATTATCGGATCAATAATTCATATTATTTGAATAATATTATTAGATAACATTATTGGCAATGTCTAGAAAGTTACATCTAAGGAGAGGTTTGGTCACCTAATTGCTTGGCGCGATAAGGAGAGATCCTTATTGGAAAGCCCCTCTTTCTTAGGAAGCCGCTGGTTGTCATAATTGTGATTCGTAATATTATTTGGGAATTATTAATTATTGATTTATATGATAAGAAAATATTTATTTTATATGAATATAAATGATGGATTTATTTATGTGGTTATTAATGAAGGAATTAATCTTTGAGATGTTTTATTTGTATTTTTGTCGGATTGGAGGTATTAAAAGATCAAATCGTTGTTCTTGACTATATTGCGTGAGTTATAAATTTTGATCAAATAGTTGGATCGTTGTAATTTTGGATATGTTATACATATATAAGTTGAGTATATGTCCACAAATTTTGAACCGTTAAAATGAACGTATGATTTGTTATGAATTTTAAGAGAGTGGCGATTAGGAAATTAGGTTTTGGTGGAAAATTCTAGAATTGAGTGGGCCCCACTCTTGGTTGTTGGGGAAGATGTTTGATTTTTGGTGGGTGGAATAGTAGCGAGTAAATCCATCGGTAAAGCAGTCAAGTCTTCTTGACGTGCTAACATTTTCCTATAAATAGAGGGCTAAGTTAGAATTGAAAATCACACCGAAACATAAGCTTTCTCTCTTTCTCTCTCTAGATTATTGAGTGTAATTTGTGAGTATTTAGATACTTGGTGAGTTGATATTCATCGGTCTGCAAGTTTCCTTGACGTCATATCAGATATCTGTCGAAGTCTTTGCTCTTTTGAGGTAAGGGATAGTAAGGGATATTATTTTTTTCGTAATGATATTATTTCTTCAATATCATTATCTTTGAAATATTAGTTGGAACTTTTTATCAAATTTGGAACTTTTTCATATCTGGGGTTACTATTCATGGGTTACTATTCACGAGTTACTATTCACGAGTTACTATTCATGAGTTCTTATTCACGAGTTACTATTCACGAGTACTATTCATGAAGCGTGAAGATGTTTTTTGTGGAATTTCTATCTTTTGGTGTCGGAGTTACTATTCACGATATATCAAGACTATTCACGTATCTGACCTTATTCACGAATCGGACTATTCATAGAAAAATGAAAATTTTTCTTTTCGTCTAAAATATCTATTCGGATACTAGCTTTGATTGTATCCATGTTTTGATCATTCTTGAATTTTACACCACTATGATTATTTTGAGGTATTTTGGATGTATAGATTAGGAGTTATGGATTTTATGAGAAAAGACTATTTTAAAAGTAACTATTTATAACTCCTTGCGGTTAACTCCAAAATTGATGAAATTTTTATTGAGAGTACATCTATATAATATCGATTGTACTCTGTGAATTTGAATTTTTGGATAAAAGTACAATTTATGATAAATGTTTAAATATTAAATTGGTTTTGGCCATATGAAAAATAGTAAATGAATTTTTAAAATTTCGAGAAAAATATATGTTCAATATGGGACTATTTTATGCTAAATCCCGGAAAAGAAATATTTTTAGAAGCGATTTGGTATTTTTCATGAAAATGTTCTAGTTATGAGTAAATGAATTAAATATGTTATGTGAAGTAAGAAAATTGGAAAATATGATTTATTGGCTTGAGAATCATATATGAGAGATATATCTGATTTTTATGAGGGTTTTGGTTAATGATGATGAAATCTTATGAGTTTGGCATTTTTAGATGATTAAATGCATTAATTATTAAAGTGTAAATAATTGGATTAAATTATTTATAAGTTTGAGAAATGATTAAAATATTATTATAATATTAATAATATTAGATTATGAGATTTCTAAGTGATTTATAACATTTGGATTAAGGTGTTATAAATATGGATATGAATTTTATTATGAAACTTTATCTTTTTAGTGTCGAGAGGTTACTATGCGCGTATATACGGGACTATGTCACGAATACGGGTCTTATTCACAACAAATTGGTTTCTTCTCGACCAAATTATCGTTGATTTATGAATCTTACTCTTGAAATTAAAACCATGTTTTGATTATATTATTTTTATATAACATTCTTATAACTCTAATGATGATATTTCTCTTTGACTTGAGTGTAAAGATGGGTAAATTATTGGTATGATCGTGACCATAGGTTCTCTTTGGCGAGAGTGCAAAAAGTTGAATTGTTGATTGGTATGATCATGACCATTGAATTTACAATTGAATATTTTAGCTTAAGTGCAAAGGTGAATTGATCAACATGGTTATAATTATTGTTATATAACTTCGAAATGATTATGTATTTATTTGAGATATGAATATCTTTTTGCTCGTAATGCAAAGATGATTTTGTTGTTGAATATCTTTAACCGTAAAAGTAAAGATGAATTATTGATGAATATCTTTGGCTTGTAATGCAAAGATGACTGTTGTTGAATATCTTTAGCACATAGTGCAAAGATGAATTATTGATGAATATCTTTTGGCTTGTAATGCAAAGATGATTTTGTTGTTGAATATCTTTTGCTTTGTAGTAAAGATGAAGCTGTTGATGAATATCTTTGGTAGTGGTGCAAAGATGAATTTATTAGTATGATTATGAGCGAGGCTGTGATTTGGTATAACCATGATCTTTGATGTTTCGGTAAAGGCGGTGATGAAATTATCTTCGTCTCTGGATGAGAAGAGGAATTTAGAATCACAATTATGATTATGAGTTATTCATATGATTGTGGAAAGGAACTGTTGATTGATGTTGAGGATAAAATATTGTTGGTGGACTTTTAGCGTGGAGAAGACAATAGACTTTATAGTCTATTTGACTCTTTTAATGGATTGCTTTCGTTACATTTGCAACTATGGTTGAAAAGTTTTATCATCTACCATATGTTCTAAATCTACGATTCATTCTTGATGAAGACTATTGATAATTTATTTATCTTTAGTCATAATATTCTTTCTTGAGCTAGTTGTGCTCACCCTTTTGTTTCACAATTCCTTCCGAGGTAATAAAAGTGTATTTGGGTTGGCGGGGATAACAAAGGAATAGAGCGGTGGTCTATAGTTGTTGAGGTTCTCCCTAAAGAGTATGAAAATAATTTTATTGAGGGCTTTAGTGTGTTGTATTTTATACATCATTTAATAGTTATTTTGGTGAATTAAATAGGGTGAGGCGAACCCAACTTTGGAAGGGTGTTTTGTCACTATCATACAAGATGTCTAATGACATACAAACTCGTGTTATCATAAGACATGGTTGTGCTCATCCACTTCTTTGAGTATATTTACAAGCACTACCTATATAATCTTGGTGTTTGTTTGGAGTATAATACCAAATTAGAGACAAGTGGAGATAATGATATGTCGAGAGAAGACTCGCCATTGGGAAGAATATGATAGTAATAATCTCTTGTTTTCTTTGGGGTCTATTAGGTTGACCAAGGATAATTACTGTGGCCATATGATATCTACCATAACCCAAAAAGCATGGCCTCCCATGTATGAAGGTTTCCTTGAGCACTTCCCAAAGATTCTAATTTCTAAAAGCAGTTTTTGACTATACCTTTATGTAAGGTGTCATTGGGACGTCTTCTGATTGGTATATATTTGTATCCAAACTCACAAAGATATGTGTTGTTGTATTTTGCACGACAATTGTTGTAATAAAGTTGTAGTTGTTTTTTACGTACCATGTATTTGGCGACTCGAGAATGGGTTGGATGGAATGGACCTATTTTGGGGTCGTTACATTTGGTATATCGAGCTTAGGGATATGATCTCTGGCGGAGATCGGGGAATAGAACTAGGAGGGGAGAGATGTGAAAGTAGTATGCACACAAGCCAATCATGTTTGATGATAAAGCATATACTTTGTAACAATCTTATTCATTTATTAATAAAAAGTATTAATTTATTAAAGGCTTTTAATTATCTACATGATCTTTTCGTTTTATAATATGTGATAAACCCATAGTTTTAAGCAATGCTTTTAGAATAATGATGATGATCATTCTAATGAGATCTAAATTCTTAGAAAGCTTAAAACTAAAATAGTTCCCAATCGTTGGATTACTAAATTGGGGATTAGTGAATCCGGATAGATTTGGTACATCGTTGCTTGCTTCATTGGATGAGGATGATTGATCTCATGATCATTTTTGTGTGGAGACACTAAAGCAAGTATGTAGGTGCTTATTAGAGAATAAGTTCTTTGAGCATTGGCTCGCTAAGGAATACCTAATGGAGTTTTATTTGCTGTCAATAGAATTTCTGTAGTGATAGTAGTAGTCAAGTGATCCTTGGACTTGAGATCGTCGTAGTATCTTGTGTATGATGAGTTATACTTTGACTTATTCCTTAAGACCCTTAGGGTATATCAAAGGGTATGCTTGGGTATAATAAGTTGTACATGGAGATAATGTATGATCGATAAAGAATCTACTACTTCTAATAAAAGAAGAGAAATGTCTATGTGATTCGATAAATGACAACCCAGTAGTCCTTGGTTATATGAGAATGAAATTAGAAAGGAGTTTCTAATTTGCATTATTTGGAGTTGTGCATTTAAGGATCGAAATACATATAATTAAATAAAATAAGACTTGACAAAGTAATTCCATGTCTTATATTTAATTGGGACATTGTATGGTGGAAGGATTGAATTGTGCGGTAACTATTTACTCAAAGGTTCTTTTATGATTAATGTTGAAATCTATATTATACGGAAAGTCGTTGATCGTTGGGAGGCTTATCCCTATTGTAGAATAAATATTATTTATTTAAATTAATTAATTATTTAATTTATTTATTTAAATAAGATTAGAATTATTCTAATTGATTTATTCACAATAGGTTTAATATGGAGAACCTAAAGGGTCACACCATAAAAGGAAGAATAATTATTTAAGAAGTTAATGGCATAATCGTAATAATATGTTAAGTATATTTAATTTAATCTATGGTGATAGAATAAATTAAATAGCTTAATATTTATTATTTAATATTTTAAAAATATTAAATATAAATTAATAAGAGGAGTCTTATTAATATTATTACAATTATTATTATTTTAATTTCTAAAAGAGTTTAGAAATTAATTTAATATAAGCACTCTCATTTATTCCTAATTGGATTAGGAAGGAAAATTAGTTAAAGGAGTTTAATTAATTATCCCTAATAAGATTAGGGAGCTTAATTAATTAAAAGAATTTAATTAATTAAATAAAACCCAATTTCTTAATTGTTAAGGAGGGTTGCCCACATCAATAAATAAGAGGAGTCTTATTATGGGTGGTATGGGTAAGTTGACTTTTACAACTACGTAATATTTCCAATAGTTGGAGAGTACTCCCTTTCTATAGAGATAGAAAACTAGGGTTTGAGCCAAATACCCATCTTCTTGAATTTTCTTCTTCCTTGGTGGATCACCTCTAGAGGCCAAACATTTGGGTGGCTAACGTTGATCAAAGGAAGGAACCAAACCCGGTGGATTCAAGATTGAACGCGAAAGGATTTGGAGGTGAACTTGTACCTGAGGAAGCTCGATCTTCAAGGGTATGATTTTATTCTTTATCTTTTCGTTTAATTAATAATTATGCATAAAGGGTGATCCGGGTTTATGGTTTGTAAATTTTTAAACTCTTATTTTACCACGCTTCCGCACTTTTTATGCAATTTGATTGCGTTATGAATATTACAAACCTAACAAGATGCGTAAATCCTTCGCTAGTGTGTCCTACCTAAGCTTATTTGTTGGTCAGTCATAATATCGGGATATTAGGTGATATGTTAATTTGTTAAATTAACCCTTGTTTTGAAGTTGTATTCTAGAATGATATCCGAAATACGGAGATGAGCAATGGAGAAATCATGATGATGGGGAAAGATGAAATCTGAAATGAAAGCAAGGTATTCTCAACTCTTTGAAATACCGTGTACGTAAATTTGGGGGACGAAATTTCATAAGGAGGGAGATTGTAAGACCCGAATTTTATGAAATAAAAGTATTCAATTTTTCTTATAATTACTATTCGGTAAATGGTTAAATTGATAAAAGTTAAAGTTAAGGGTGATATATGAATTTTTTTCAAAATACACAAGTGGTTATAAAATATTCATTGTTGTGGGGAATATTCGTTTGGTCGTGGAATATTCTTTACGTAGGGAATATTAAATGCGAAAGCGCGATCATTTGTGGGCCCCATAACAAAATAACTCGTCGAATGAAGAAAGCGACAAATATAAGTTGTTTAAAAATAGGCGTAATTATTACCAATTATCTTTGTTGGAATACCCGGTGGTTAAAAACACACTAATACGCGTTGTTGAGCGAGTAGCACTGCGGTATTGCATCAATTATTGATCCTTACGTAAGAAGGCACTACTCAATAATTGTTACGATAATTATTTATTCGATATTTTATTTTATTGATTCAATAATTCTTTGCGTTAGTATTTTATATTATTCTTTGTTTCAATAATTGTCTTTGATGATTTCCCATTATCGGATCAATAATTCATATTATTTGAATAATATTATTAGATAACATTATTGGCAATGTCTAGAAAGTTCTGTCTAAGGAGAGGTTTGGTCACCTAATTGCGCGCTAGTAAGGAGAGATCCTTATTGGAAAGTCCCCTCTTTCCTGGGAACTGCCTGGTTGTCATAATTGTGATTCTGTAATATTATTTGGGAATTATTAATTATTGATTTATATGATAAGAAAATATTTATTTTATATGAATATAAATGATGGATTTATTTATGTGGTTATTAATGAAGGAATTAATGCTGAGATGTTTTATTTGTATTTTGTCGGATTGGAGGTATTAAAAGATCAAATCGGTGTTCTTCACTATATTGCGTGAGTTATAAATTTTGATCCGACCGTTGGATCGTTGTAATTTTGGATATGTTATACATATATAAGTTGAGTATATGTCCACAAATTTTGAACCGTTAAAATGAGCGTATGATTTGTTATGAATTTTAAGAGAGTGGCGATTAGGAAATTAGGTTTTGGTGGAAAATTCTAGAATTGAGTGGGCCCCACTCTTGGTTGTTGGGGAAGATGGCTGATTTTTGGTGGGTGGAATAGTAGCAGGTAAAGCCATCAGGTAGCAGGTCAAGTCTTCTTCGGCGTGCTAACATTTTCCTATAAATAGAGGGCTAAGTTAGAATTGAAAATCACACCAGAAACATAAGCTTTCTCTCTTTCTCTCTCTAGATTATTGAGTGTAATTTGTGAGTATTTAGATACTTGGTGAGTTGATATTCATCGATCTGCAAGTTTCCTTCAAACGTCATATCCAGATATCTGTCGAAGTCTTTGCTCTTTTTGAGGTAAGGGATAGTAAGGGATATTATTTTTTTCGTAATGATATTATTTCTTCAATATCATTATGCTGAAATATTGGTTGGAACTTTTTATCAAATTTGGAACTTTTTCATGTCGGGGTTACTATTCATGGGTTACTATTCACGAGTTACTATTCACGAGTTACTATTCATGAGTTACTATTCACGAGTTACTATTCACGAGTACTATTCATGAAGCGTGAAGATGTTTTTTTGTGGAATTTCTATCTTTTGGTGTCGGAGTTACTATTCACGTATACAAGACTATTCACGATATCTGAGACTATTCACGAATACTGAAGACTATTCAATAGAAAAATGAAAATTTTTCTTTTCGTCTAAAATATCTATTCTGGATACTAGCTTTGATTGTATCCATGTTTTGATCATTCTTGAATTTTACACCACTATGATTATTTTGAGGTATTTTTGGATGTATAGATTAGGAGTTATGGATTTTATGAGAAAAGACTATTTTAAAAGTAACTATTTATAACTCCTTGCGGTTAACTCCAAAATTGATGAAATTTTTATTGAGAGTACATCTATATAATATCAGTGTACTCTGTGAATTTCGAAATTTTTGGATAAAAGTACAATTTATGATAAATGTTTAAATATTAAATTGGTTTTGGCCATATGAAAAATAGTAAATGAATTTTAAAATTTCGAGAAAAATATATGTTCAATATGGGACTATTTTATGCTAAATCCTTAAAAGAAATATTTTAGAACTGATTTGGTATTTTCATGAAAATGTTCTAGTTATGAGTAAATGAATTAAATATGTTATGTGAAGTAAGAAAATTGGAAAATATGATTTATTGGCTTGAGAATCATATATGAGATATATGCAGATTTTTATGAGGGTTTTGGTTAATGATGATGAAATCTTATGAGTTTGGCATTTTTAGATGATTAAATGCATTAATTATTAAAGTGTAAATAATTGGATTAAATTATTTATAAGTTTGAGAAATGATTAAAATATTATTATAATATTAATAATATTAGATTATGAGATTTCTAAGTGATTTATAACATTTGGATTAAGGTGTTATAAATATGGATATGAATTTTATTATGAAACTTTATCTTTTTCGTGTCGAGGTTACTATGCACGATACACGGGACTATGTATACGAACACGGGTACTATTCACAACAAATTGGTTTCTTCTCCACCAAATTATCGTTGATTTATGAATCTTACTCTTGAAATTAAAAACATGTTTTAATTATATTATTTTTATATAACATTCTTATAACTCTAATGATGATATTTCTCTTTGACTTGAGTGTAAAGATGGGTAAATTATTGGTATGATCGTGACCATAGGTTCTCTTTGGCCAGTAGTGCAAAAGTTGAATTGTTGACTGGTATGATCATGACCATTGAATTTACAATTGAATATTTTTAGCTTAAGTGCAAAGGTGAATTGATCAACATGGTTATAATTATTGTTATATAACTTCGAAATGATTATGTATTTATTTGAGATATGAATATCGTTTTTGCTCGTAATGCAAAGATGACTTTGTTGTTGAATATCTTTAACTCAGTAGTGCAAAGATGAATTATTGATGAATATCTTTGGCTTGTAATGCAAAGATGACTGTTGTTGAATATCTTTGCTTTGTAGTGTAAAAGATGAATTATTGATGAATATCTTTGGCTTGTAATGCAAAGATGACTGTTGTTGAATATCTTTGCTTTGTAGTGTAAAGATGAATTGATGAATATCTTTGGTAGTAGTGCAAAGATGAATTTATTAGTATGATTATGAGCAGAACTGTGATTTGGTATAACCATGATCTTTGATGTTTCGAGGTAAAAGCAAGTGATGAAATTATCTTCGTCCCGGATGAGAAGAGGAATTTAGAACCACAATTATGATTATGAGTTATTCATATGATTGTGGAAAGGCTGATTGATTGATGTTCTGAGGATAAAATATTGTTGGTGGACTTTTAACGTGGAGAAGACAATAGACTTTATAGTCTATTTGACTCTTTTAATGGATTGCTTTCGTTACCGCAACTATGGTTGAAAAGTTTTATCATCTACCATATGTTCTAAATCTACGATTCATTCTTGATGAAGACTATTGATAATTTATTTATCTTTAGTCATAATATTCTTTCTTGAGCTAGTTGTGCTCACCCTTTTGTTTCACAATTCCTTCGGTGTAATAAAAGTGTATTTGGGTTGGCCGGGGATAACAAGGGAATAGAGCGGTGGTCTATAGTTGTTGAGGTTCTCCCTAAAGAGTATGAAAATAATTTTATTGAGGGCTTTAGTGTGTTGTATTTTATACATCATTTAATAGTTATTTTTGGTGAATTAAATAGGGTGAGGCGAACCCAACTTTGGAAGGGTGTTTTGTCACTATCATACAAGATGTCTAATGACATACAAACTCGTGTTATCATAAGACATGGTTGTGCTCATCCACTTCTGTTGAGTATATTTACAAGCACTACCTATATAATCTTGGTGTTTGTTTGGAGTATAATACCAAATTAGAGACAGAGAGATAATGATATGTCAAGAGAAGACTCGCCATTGGGAAGAATATGATAGTAATCTTCTTGTTTTTCTTTGGGGTCTATTCAATCAACCAAGGATAATTACGTAGCCATATGATATCTACCATAACCTAAAAGTATGGCCTCCCCGTAACGAAGGTTTCTTGAGCACTTCCCAAAGATTCTAATTTCTAAAACAGATTTTTGACTATACCTTTATGTAAGGTGTCATTGGGATGTACTACTGATTGGTATATATTTGTATCCAAACTCACAGCATATGTGTTGTTGTATTTTGCACGACAATTATTGTAATAAAGTTGTAGTTGTTTTTCTGTACCATGTATTTGGCGACTCAGAATGGGTTGGATGGAATGGACCTATTTTGGGGTCGTTACATAGAGTTGGAAATCAAATTTCCAAAGGAATCTGGTGAACGACTATTCCAGATAGATGTTAGTCCAACTTTGGTGGACAAAGTGAAGAATGCTCAACTACAAGATAAAGAATATGAAACAATCAAAGAGAAAGTGATTGACGGTAATGATGTAAAATATAAGATCGATACCGAAGGACTACTACGATTCGAGGAAAGAATTTGGGTTCCAGCAGTACCAGAGCTTAAAGATGAAATCTTGACCGAAGCACACAACATAAGATATTCGATTCATCCAGGAAGTACAAAGATGTATCAAGATTTGCGGCGACATTTTTGTTGGCCGAATATGAAAAGAGACGTTACAGATTGCGTTGCAAAATGATTGACGTGTCAGAAAGTGAAAGCTGAACATCAACGACCAAGCGGGTTACTTCAACCGTTGGAAATACCGGAATGGAAATGGGAGCATATCACAGTGGATTTTGTGGTAGGACTTCCAATGACTCAAAAAGCATACGATGCGATATGGGTAATAGTGGACAGATTGACAAAATTTGCACACTTTTTGCCAATAAAGATTAGATTTAATCTTGAACAGCTAGTGAAACTGTACGTTAAAGAGATCGTGTCAAGACATGATGTTCCAGTGTCAATTGTGTCAGATAGAGATCCAAGGTTCACATCAAACTTTTGGAAGAGACTACAAGAATGTATGGGAACACAGTTACGAATGAGTTCATCATACCACCCGCAAATCGACATGGAAAGTGAATGAACAATCAAAACGTTGGAAGATATGATGAGAGCATGCATCATGGATTTCATAGGAAGCTGGGATGAACATTTACCGTTGGTAGAATTTGCCTACAACAATAGTTACCACGCGAGCATCGGCATGCCACCTTACGAGGCATTATACGGCAGAAAGTGCAGAACTCCACTGTGCTGGGATGAAGTTGGTGTTAGGTTTGTAATATTCATAACGCAATCAAATTGCATAAAAAGTGCGGAAGCGTGTAAAATCAGAGTTTAAAAAAAATTTACAAACCATATACCCGGATCATCCTTTATGCATAATTATTAATTAAACGAAAAGATAAAGAATAAATCATACCCTTGAAGATCGAGCTTCCTCAGGTACAAGTTCACCTCCAAATCCTTTCGCGTTCAATCTTGAATCCATCGGGTTTGGTTCCTTCCTTTGATCAACGTTAGCCACCCAAATGTTTGGCCTCTAGAGGTGATCCACCAAGGAAGAAGAAAATTCAAGAAGATGGGTATTTGGCTCAAACCCTAGTTTTCTATCTCTATAGAAAAAGGTGTACTCTCCAACAATTGGAATTATTACATTATGTTGAAAAAGTCAACAACCCATACCCACCCATAATAAGACTCCTCTTATTTATAGATGTGGGCAACCCACCTTAACAATTAAGGAATTGGGTTTTATTTAATTAATTAAATTCTTTTAATTAATTAAGCTCCCTAATCTTATTAGGGATAATTAATTAAACTCCTTTAATTAATTTTCCTTCCTAATCCAATTAGGAATAAATGAGAGTACTTATATTAAATTAATTTCTAAACTCTTTTAGAAATTAAAATAATAATAATTGTAATAATATTAATAAGACTCCTCTTATTAATTTATATTTAATATTTCTAAAATATTAAATAATAAATATTAAGCTATTTAATTTATTCTATCACCATAGATTAAATTAAATATACATAAATATATTATTACGATTATGCCATTAACTTCTTAAATAATTATTCTTCCTTTTATGGTGTGACCCTTTAGGTTCTCTCCATATTAAGCCCGGTTGTGAATAAATTAATTAGAACAATTCTAATCTTATTTAAATAAATAAATTAAACAATTAATTTATTTAAATAAATAATATTTATTCTACAATAGGGATAAGCCTCCCTAGCGATCAAGCGACTTTCCGGATAATATAGATTTCAACATTAATCATTAAAGAACCTTTGAGTAAATAGTTCCAATACAATTCAATCCTTCCACCATACAATGTCCCAATTAAATATAAGACATGGAATTCTTTGTCAAGTCTTATTTTATTTAATTATATGTATTTCGATCCTTAAATGCACAACTCAAATAATGCAAATTAGAAACTCCTTTCTAATTTCATTACGCCTGCCAAGGACTACTGGGTTGTCATTTATCGAATCACATAGGACATTTCTCTTCTTTTATTAGAAGTGGTAGATTCTTTATTGATCATACATTATCTCCATATACAACTTATTATACCCAAGCATACCCTTTGATATACCCTAAGGGTCTTAAGGAATAAGTCAAAGTATAACTCATCATACACAAGATACTATGATGATCTCAAGTCCAAGGATTACTTGTACTACTATCACTCTGAGAATTCCTATTGACAGCAAATAAAACTCCATTAGGTATTCCTTAGCGAGCCACGTTCGGTGTAACTTATTCTCTAATAAGCACCTACATACTTGCTTTAGTGTCTCCACACAAATGATCATGAGATCAATCATCCTCATCCAATGAGCAAAAGCAACGTATGTACCAATCTATCCGGATTTACTAATCCCCAATTTAGTAATCCAATGATTGGGAACTATTTTAGTTTTAAGCTTTCTAAGAATTTAGATCTCATTAGAATGATCATCATCATTATTCTAAAAGCATTGCTTAAAACTATGGGTTTATCACATATTATAAAAAAAGATCATGTAGATAATTAAAAGCCTTTAATAAATTAATACTTTTTTATTAATAAATGAATAAGATTGTTACAAAGTATATGCTTTATCATCAAACATGATTGGCTTGTGTGCATACTACTTTCAATCTCCCACTTGCACTAAAGCCAATCGTCATGGTATCTCATACTCTTCTTCTTCTAAGTGATGATTATCCTGCTGTTAGATAAGCTTTAGTTAATGGATATGTAATGTTGTTCTTGAGAGTCCATTATCTCTATAGTGATTTTCCATCTTTCAATGATTCTAATAATCAAATGAAAGTGCCACAACACATGTTTAGATCCAAGATGAGACTTAGGAACTATTCTAGTTACGTAATGAACTTTTAATCCAAACAATCAACTTGCGACTTCATTTATAGCTATATACTTTGTCTTTATTACTAAACCGGCCAACTCTTTTGTTGTTTGGAACCTTTCAATTCTTCGCACCCTTTGTTCAAGGTAACCCTTTACCTTAAAGTGGATTTTTACATCATCTTAGTGCATCTCGAAAACTTGAGTCCGATTCAGCCCTCTAGTTTTAATTTAGACCCACCATGAATATGATCACATCCTTAGTGCTTAGGTTAAGAACTTTAAGATGTTTTTCAACGACTCACGGTGAACTTCTCCGAATATGGTGATCGACATCAGGTCTCGTACATTTCATTGCATACATGATTGTCACTCATGCGACCTCTCTTTTCGTGAGTCTGTGGGGACTATTAAGAGATACACTCCATAGCTCATCGACATGAGACATCTCTTAGAGTTTGCCATGCTAAAGCGACTTTAGCATCAAATGAATATCGTTCCTTGGGTTAAGTCGAGCATCCTCTTAAATCTATCTATATAGATTTATATCCCCAATTAAGATACTCTTCTCAAATCATTCGTGGAGGAATTGTTTAGACAACTTTATCTTTACTGATTGTAGCATTGGTATGTAATTCCTCATCCAGTAGTATATCAACATATAATACTAGAAATTTCACGACGCTCCCAATGACCCTTTTGTACACTAGAAGTCTTACATCATCGAATGTATTTGGATCATCATCTTCTATGATGTGTACCTCATCATCATCATCCATGATGAATCCATACCTCTGGGTATCTTGGTACTATTCCGATTTCTGATTTGGTTGTGGTACAATATGTACATCTACATGTTCCTCTTATTTGACTTATAGTGTTTTGTGGTTCTTGACCTTTCAAGATCTATAATCCTCCCACTAGCCCCTTCAATGATAAACACCTTTATCTTAAGGCGCGTGTTTCGTAACAAACACCTTTTGCTAAGTAGAATTATAGAACATATGCCCTAAACTTACTTTAGGATGTCCCACAAATCGACACTTGTCAAATCTTGTCCCAAGCTTATCCTTTTGAAACCTTTTCACATAAGTTGGACAACCCTTATCTTAACATACTTAAGATTAGGAATCCTCCCATCCATAACTTTTATGGAGTCTTGAAATTTGGATTTTTGAGGTTACCATTTTCGTAGATATGCGGCCATTTCTAGGACATGACCCTAGAAGGATACTGGAATGTCGATAAAATCATTATGGACAGCACCATGTCCAACAAGGTACGATTTTTCCTTTCAGATACATCAATCAATTATTATGTATCGAGAGGCGTCCATTATGAGAAAACCATTTGAGATGATCTAGAAACTTATTGCACAAGTATTTATTCATTGATCTAATCAAAGAATCTTAATACTTTGCCAATTTGTTTCACCTTTTGAATTCTTTGAACCTTTCAAATAATTCACACTTGTATTTCTGCAAATACACACATTCAACTCTCTGAATGATCATCTCCTTTTCTTATACTAGTTTGTTCAATTTGTAAAATATATTTTTCACGTAAGTCAAGTATACAAAATCCATTAAGTAATATTCCAGTTCTATACAAAACATTATTATTATAAATAGAACAACAATTGTTCTTAATTATAATACCAAAAAATTTATTGTCCAACAATAAAAGCGGAAATAATGTTTCTAACAAGAATTGGAATACAATAACAACTTATTGACTTAATAGATTTGTTCAGTAAGGCGATGCTAAACTATAAGTTTCTATAGCTAATGCAAAGAACCTTTACTTCATTTTCCGCATATGGAGGATTACTTATATTTGTTTAGCTTTCTACTTCTGCTTGGTCCCTTCATAAATCTATATTTATGATAACCAAAGTCGGTATCCAATACCCAATTAGAATCTTGACTTAAAGAAAATTTTATTTCAATCATGAACAAAAAAATTGTATTGTAACCGAAACTTCACTAAGCTTCTTTGGTTAGCCTCTGCAAGATGCTTCTCGCAGTTTCTTTCCAGTGTCCAGGCTTATTGCAGTGGAAGCAAACTCCTTTGCTATTCGTATCAGTTTTGTTCTTATTATCCTTTGTTTATGCCTTTCTATTTACCTTCTTTGAATCGTTCTTCTTTTCAGAAGATCCTTTGGCCCCTACCAGTAAGACTTGATCTTTCTTGGTTGGAAAGTGACTCTCAACATTTTTCAATATGTTAAGCAAATCGGTGAGGCGATATCTAGCTTGTTCATATGAAAATTCACAACAATTAATGAAAGGAGTTAGGGAGTGAGTGCAAGATTAAATCTTGGCTCAACTCTTCATCCATGACAAAACCAGTTGTCCTAATTGATCAATCAAATTGATTATGTTAAGAACTTTTGTCTCGCACTATAGTGCCATTGGCCATTCTAGATCGGAAGAGCTCCTTAGATATCGATATCTATCGGTCCTACTTTCCTCACCATCAACTACTTGGCGTGCGGGAGTATAGTAGAAGTATCCATAGTTCAGTCGTGTGTGAAGCTTGTTACTCATGGATCTGAGCATGATGCATTGAGCTGGTGTGCATCATCTTGCCACTTTCTAAAAGTAGCAATGTCTTCCTCGAGAGGCATTGTCTACAACCATTGCGAGGATAAGGCGTATTAAGGACATAAGATAGCTTTTGAATATGAGAACTTTTCTCAAATTCCTTAACCAATCCGTTTAATTGATTCCGATTAATTTAGCATCTAATATGCTTCGTGATGATAGTAATTTTAGACATTGTAAAATTTCGTAAATGAATTTGTAATTAACAACATTTTAACATACATTCTTTTATTAATTACCAAAATAATTTAGGTCTTATTTTAAATTGGTATCTCCCACTATTTTCTTCAAACTATATTACCTCACTTATATAGTTCGGCAAAATCTAATTAAAGATTTGCTAGTGAGAATAAGGATCCCATTTCAAATGTATATAGCCTTGTGGTGACACAACAAACTATATATAAATAAATAGGTAGATAACTTTTGTCAATTACATCAACTATGCAACTCCTTGTATTTTGCCTCTTAGATTATTTTGATCAAGTGGTGGCACATCAGAATCAAAATTATCCAAGTTAAGTCAACCTAGCACTCCATATATTCAAAAAGAAAAATATCATCCTTGTGGTGACACAACAAAACAATATTGTTCAATTTTCTTTATAAGCATCAAATGTGATAAATTAACATCTTAAATACTTAATACTTGCCTTGTGGTGACACAACAAACTCATATTAAATATTTAATACTCTATTAATTTTATCATGCTAGAAAGGCGACGTTCGATATTCCAAATATCTTTGAACGCTTAGGACTTAATATAAAAAATTGAGGGTTTTGTTATTAATTTGTCTCATCTTGTTTTTAGCAAGCATTTACATATATAAATATAAAATACGCGTTATATTAATGAACAACACGAAGCATGTTTGCATATATATATAATATATATAGTATAAGCATGCACATATAGAATACTATATTCTACCCGGATTGATTATGGACTTTTATTCTAGTTTGGTTCACTAGAGCCACCAAGTGAACCAAAAGGTCAAACCTAGGGTGCAAGAAATAATATTTAAATATAACTATTACATTTAAACAGGGCTCCATTACAAAGCGGGTCTTCAGCGCTCCTTGCTCCTTGATCTCTAATTCTTCAAAATTAATTCTAACTATTCCTATTACATAACTATTTTAAAATAAATAGAAACCTTGATCGTGATCGAGGGAAGTACATAGGAGGAGTTAGAATTTACATTAAGAAAAAATTAGAGAAGGCAGTCTGTGAGACCCATTTAATAAAACCCATACATTCATGCATCCAACTAAAATAAAATCCAATCGCATTTGGTCGATAGTCCATAATCAATCCCATTTATTATCATACACATCACCATATGCATCGATAAATAACATTCATCTCATGAATAATAAACATTTAATATATATATTGATATCATTTAATGGGCAAATTTAGTTAGTATAAAATTTATTTTTGAATCAAAATAAACTCCTTTATTTTAATCCAAATTTAAATCAAAATAAAACTATTTTATTTTAATTTATCCAATTTTGAATAAAATAAACTATTTTATTTTAATCAAAATCTTTAATCAAAATAAACTCCTTTATTTTAATTAATTATGGAATCCAATTCCATGTATAAAAAAATCTTTAATTAAAATAAACTCTTTTATTTTAATTAATTATGGAATCAATTCCATGTAAGAAAAAAAATCTTTTATTTAAAGTAAACACGGATATTCTTTCCTATTCACAAATAAACTCCTTTATTTTGAATAATATGAAATCTTATTCCATATTTAAATAAACTCCTTTATTTAAGGAAACACGGATTTTCTTTCCTATTCACAAATAAACTCCTTTATTTTGAATAATATGAAATCTTATTTCATATCTAAACAAACTCCTTTATTTAAAGAAAGATGGATTTACTTCCCTATTCACAAATAAACTCCTTTATTTTAGGAAAAATAAAATCCAATTTCAACTCCAATTAGTTATCATGGAATCCAATTCCAACTCTAATTAGTTAACATGAAATTCTAATTTTAAAATTAAAATAAACCCTTTTATTTTAAGATTAAAATAAACCTTTTATTTTAAAATTAAAATAAACTTTTATTTTAAGATTAAAATAATTATATATATATATATATATAATATTCAATTTTAAAATTAAAATAAACTCCTTTTTATTTTAATATTAAAATAAACTTTTTATTTTAAAATTAAAATAAACATTTTATTTTAATTATAAAATTATTAAGAATATAATATATATATATATATATTACCGTATATATATATATATAATCGGAAGTTCCAAAGTTTTCATTTTTCGTTTTTCGTGCACAACCAATATATATATATATAATCATTATATAATCATTATATAATCATTAGATAATCATTATAATCATTAGCAATCATTAGATTATCATTTACATGTAATGATTGTTAATAATTAATCTGTCTCGATTTCCGTGCGCCTTATCAAAAAAAATATTCACGGAATCTATATATTGGCTCGCCTCGATTTCCGTGCCCATCAGATTCAAATGATTAGCCATCATTGGCCAATTATTAACTTCTTTTAACATGATTTCTTCTTGATCATGCACTTGATTTTTTCAAATTTTTCCGTTTTGACTTTTTTTTTTTAAATTTTATACAATAAAATTATGCCCAATTAAATTGTTCAAAACACATATCAATATACATATCAAATAAGAACAATTAATAATTCGCATAAAGGTTTGGCTTTGATACCACTGTTAGGTTTGTAATATTCATATATGATCAAATTGCATAAAAAGTGCGGAAGCGTGTAAAATCGAGTTTAAAAAATTTACAAACCATATACCCCGGATCATCCTTTATGCATAATTATTAATTAAGCGAAAAGATAAAGAATAAATCATACCTTGAAGATCGAGCTTCCTCAAGTACAAGTTCACCTCCAAATCCTTTCGCGTTCAATCTTGAATCCACCCGGGTTTGGTTCCTTCCTTTGATCAACGTTAGCCACCCAAATGTTTGGCCTCTAGAGGTGATCCACCGAGGAAGAAGAAAATTCAAGAAGATGGGTATTTGGCTCAAACCCTAGTTTTCTATCTCTATAGAAAAGGTGTACTCTCCCAACAATTGGAATTATTACGTATGTTGAAAAAGTCAACAACCATACCCACCCATAATAAGACTCCTCTTATTTATAGATGTGGGCAACCCACCTTAACAATTAAGGAATTGGGTTTTATTTAATTAATTAAATTCTTTTAATTAATTAAGCTCCCTAATCTTATTAGGGATAATTAATTAAACTCCTTTAATTAATTTTCCTTCCTAATCAATTAGGAATAAATGAGAGTACTTATATTAAATTAATTCCTAAACTCTTTTAGAAATTAAAATAATAATAATTGTAATAATATTAATAAGACTCCTCTTATTAATTTATATTTAATATTTCTAAAATATTAAATAATAAATATTAAGCTATTTAATTTATTCTATCACCATAGATTAAATTAAATATACATAACATATTATTACGATTATGCCATTAACTTCTTAAATAATTATTCTTCCTTTTATGGTGTGACCCTTTAGGTTCTCCATATTAAACCAGGTTGTGAATAAATTAATTAGAACAATTCTAATCTTATTTAAATAAATAAATTAAACAATTAATTTATTTAAATAAATAATATTTATTCTCTGATAGGGATAAGCCTCCCCTAGCGATCAACGACTTTCCGGATAATATAGATTTCAACATTAATCATTAAAGAACCTTTGAGTAAATAGTTACAAATACAATTCAATCCTTCCACCATCTGATGTCCCAATTAAATATAAGACATGGAATTCTTGTCAAGTCTTATTTTATTTAATTATATGTATTTCGATCCTTAAATGCACAACTCAAATAATGCAAATTAGAAACTCCTTTCTAATTTCATTCTCGCCTTGGCCGAGGACTCTTTGGGTTGTCATTTATCGAATCACATAGGACATTTCTCTTTTTTTATTAAGTGGTAGATTCTTTATTGATCATACATTATCTCCATATACAACTTATTATACCCAAGCATACCCTTTGATATACCCTAAGGGTCTTAAGGAATAAGTCAAAGTATAACTCATCATACACAAGATACTATGATGATCTCAAGTCCAAGGATTCTTTGGTACTACTATCACTACTGAGAATTCCTATTGACGATGCAAATAAAACTCCATTAGGTATTCCTTAGCGAGCCACGTTCGAGGTGAACTTATTCTCTAATAAGCACCTACATACTTGCTTTAGTGTCTCACACAAATGATCATGAGATCAATCATCCTCATCCAATGAGCAAACAACGTATGTACCAATCTATCCGGATTTACTAATCCCCAATTTAGTAATCGATGATTGGGAACTATTTTAGTTTTAAGCTTTCTAAGAATTTAGATCTCATTAGAATGATCATCATCATTATTCTAAAAGCATTGCTTAAAACTATGGGTTTATCACATATTATAAAACAGCATCATGTAGATAATTAAAAGCCTTTAATAAATTAATACTTTTTTTTATTAATAAATGAATAAGATTGTTACAAAGTATATGCTTTATCATCAAACATAATTGGCTTGTGTGCATACTACTTTCAGTTGGTGAACGCCAACTATTAGGACCAGAACTGGTACAACAAACTGCTAAAGTTGTCAAACTCATCAGGATAAGATTGGTAGCAGCCCATGACCGACAAAAAAATTATGCCGATCAACATAGGCAGAATCGCGAATTTGAAGTAGAAAATTTCGTTTTCCTAAAAGTTTCTCCTTGGAAGGGGAAAATTCGTTTTGGCATGAAAGGAAAGCTCAGCCCAAGATTTATTGGACCATTTGAGATACTATGAAGAGTGGGGGAAATAGCTCTACCTCCATAATTGGAAAACATTCATAATGTTTTTCACATTTTGGTATTACGACCGTATAAACCCGATTACAGGCACGTGATCGAGTACGAACCATTGCAATTCGATAAAGATTTGTCTTATGAAGAAGTTCCTATCTAGATAGTCGACAGGAAAGAACAAGAGCTCAGAAATAAAGTGATACCTTCTGTGAAGGTGATATGGAGAAACTACAATGTCGAAGAGGCAACGTGGGAACTCGAAACTGAAATGATAAAAAGTTACCCTGAGTTATTTGTTTAATCTAAGTCTTCAATTCTGGGGACAGAATCTTTGTAAGTAGGGAAGAATGTGACGATTTAATTGTTTAAATTTTGATTCTGAGGACAGAATCCTTTTAAGGAGGGAATGATGTAACATTCCAGAATTTTTAAATGTAGTATTAAATATTTATTGAGTTATATAAATATTTAATGGATGTGATTATCGGTAATGAATATTTGTTTAATTTATTTAATATTATTTAGAGAATTATTTGTTAAATAAATAAGGGTTAAGTTCAGATGACCACCTGGGGTTTAAGCGTTTTCCCACTTAACCACCTGTAGTCAGTAAAGCTACATTTAAACTCCTGACTTTTTGAGTTGAAGTGAAAAAATGATTTTCGTCTTAACTCCGTTACTTGATTTGGCTAAAGACTTAATTACCCTCCATGTTTACAGGCGAGAGAGCAGAGAATACAAAGCTTCCAGCTTCCATTTTCTCTCTCCACCTACATCCTATCTCTATGCTTGATCCAATTAGAGCTAAAAGAAATGATGGAAGAATATAGAAGCATACACAGATGCACAAATACATCAGTCATATACACAGATCAAAATTTTGAAATGTAAGAAACTAGAGTGATACATAGTTTGTAAATTAATACAAATACATGGATAATTGATTGTTCTTAGTTACTTCTGCTTCTTTTCTCCTTCACCACATGAGTAAAGAGATACACACCGTATAATAAGTAATGGATATTGCATTATAATATCATAAATTACTCACACTATGTGCATTCTTTATCTGGGCTGACTATGGTATCAACCTAAAACTTGAACTCATCTCACTAGTCAAACTATTGGGGCTTCTTGATACAGAGGATTGAACTACACCATAATCAGAAAAAACCTTCTTATTCTAACATTTTTTCTACACCATACAGAGGATTGAACTACACCTAAACCAAAAATTCTAACATTTTTTCTAAAATCCAGTGGTCAGCCTGTTATCAAATTGGGTGGTGGAGTATGCAATTAGAACTTGACGACGACCCATTAGAATTCTTTTCTCACCAAAAATATTTTGATTGTCTGCCAAATTAAGCATCATATTTACGTACCCATTCTTGATCTTCCGCCAAAGTTGCAACGGTGATGCTAAAACCAATTAATTTGAGCCTCAATTTTGGGACAGCTTTCATCCTCCAACCTCGCTAAGGGCTCCCTACACCTCCAAGCCTAACCGTCTTCTTCAACCTCCGTCTTCACCACCACGGATTTCATCGTCAAATCATCGAAAATAGACGGCTTTTGGGGCGAATACCCATTCTGGCGACGGGAGTAAATGTAGGTTCTGCGTGACTTGCCCATTACATCACACGAGGGTTTTCATCATCCGGTGATCAAAATTGGGGAGTTTTGAAATTTGTCACCTTTTTGGACATGGAGGATCCACTGGCGCTAACGCATGGAGCTGCAGCCGAGTACACCTCGTAAAGCGGAACGTACTTCACTGGAGTTTTCAAGATTTTGCCTTCTTCTTCGTCTGTATTCAATGCAAACGCCATTGAATTAGCTGAAATTCAGTGGATAGAGAAGAATTTTTAGGGTTTTAACGAGTGAATTTGTGGGAGATCAGATTACCCCAAAATAAACCTAGATTGGGGAAAAGATTGGACGGTGTATATGAGAGAGAGAGAGAGAGAGAGAGAGGACGCACGGTTTGAGAGAGAAGGGGTATTTTGGAGATTTACTAGTCTTTTTTGACTGTTTCAGTACCTTCTCACGCGTTTTTGGCGTGTGAGATACACGCACGGTTAAGTTGGATGGAAAAGTGACGTTTTCACTTCAACTCAAAAAGTCAGGAGTTTAAATGTAGCTTTACCGACTACAGGTGGTTAAGTGGGAAAACACTTAAACCTCATATGGTCATCTGAACTTAACCCAATAAATAATTGATGAATTAAGGAAATGATTATTATATTGATATTTTAATTTAATGATTAATTATTTGTATTGTGTTATGTGATTAAAGGATTTATTTAATTAATTATGATTTTCATTAATTAAAATTAAATATGAAAGCTTGATTAATATAGTGTGACAAATAACTATATTGTAAGGAGTTATTAAAATAAATTAAAGTAGTTTTAATTTAGTTTTAATAAACAAAGCTTAATATATTAATTCTTTAATATTTAAAGAGTTTTTGTCAAACAAGCCTTATGACTTTTGGGATTTCTAGTTTTTATTTAATAAAATAAATTGAATAAATAATAGAAATAATAAATAATATAATTATAGTATATACGTTGGTTTATAACTGTTATTCTATTAAATTTGGCGTATTAAGGATTAGCAGTTTTAGTTTTCCATTATAACTATCAATTGTTTTAGTTTTACGCATCCTAGTTGCTGAGAAAAAAGAGAAGAACTTGAGAGAGAATTTGAGAAGAGTCTAGGAAATTTTCACGTCAATTCCAGTGTGTTTAACAAGAATTTTTGTCAACCAACAAAAGGTATGTTCATAATTGGATATTATTTATGTTTATGAGTATTACGGCAAACTTTTACATAATCTGTGAAATTCAAATTGTTGAATCATTTCTATACAATGGGATTACTTGTGATTATGTGAGTATATGATGATAGAGATTATGTTTAAACAACAATTACATGCTAATTTCATTTGTCAGTAGAAGAAATTTTCGACAGTATATGATTGTATATATATATATATATATTTTTAATATGTTCATGAAAAGTATTAATTCTAGTCGCTAATTAGTATGTGAAAGTGTAAATTGAAGCTTGTATATGTTAGTTCTATGAGATAAAAACATAACGTAACTGGAATGAGATGTTTTGGCTAACTAATGAATTCACAGTGATGATTTCTAGAACGAATGTCAAGAAAATTGAGTTTTTATGAAAAACATGAGTTTTGAGAAATTAAAATGGTTTTAGTTAGTGTTAAATTGTTCTAATTGGTTGTAAATGTGAGCAATCATGTTTATGACAGTTGTATATTTATTTTACGTGTTAATATTACTGTTTATTGGGTGAAATTGGTGTTTGTTGGGCTAAAGTCGGCTACTATTCATAGCCTTCTCTCTCTGTCTGTCTCGAACACATAGTAGCAATTGCTGTCGGTCCCAAGCCTTTGTATGGCGCCTTGGTGAGCCATACTACAGTTTGAGATTCGACTTACATTATTTCTGCAGATTTGGGAAAGTGTCATAACATGGTCTGAAATTGTGTTAGAATGTTAAATGTGTAATGTTAAGGTTAACATAACATAGTGAGTTGTGGTTAGTATGATCAAAGTTGAAAAAATGATTAGTAAATCGAAAACGCGTTATGTGGTAATTTAGTATACATAATGAAAGTTAGACAAGTGTTGCGAAGTAAAACACTTAGAGTTTCTGAAATGTGAATGGTAATAAACATGTTATGATATGTTAGCATGTCTAATAGGTATTGTGGTTCTAAAATTCTGTGTAGGTGATCGTAAGTTTAATTTTATAGCTTACGCTCAAGGCAAGTTTTCTAACTCTACACTTTCGTTGAGCTAGTTCGTTTATTTCATTGTGCAAGTTTTCTAACTCTACACTTTCGTTGAGTTAGTTCATTTATTATAACTTCATGTTTTTGATTGAGCAAGCTTTTTATATTAACTGTTATTGAATAAGTAAATTGTTTCCAAAATCCATTTGAGCAAACTCTAACTCTAGTGTTATTGGAAATTCTCAATTGATTGACTCATTCTAACTTATTTACAGTTAAGCAAGTTTCTTAAAGTTCAGAAATTTCATTTCTAATGTTATAAAACTTGAACCTTAGCTTATTTTATTGTTCAAGCAAAGGTTAACCATTTTATTCATTCTATTGAATACTTATGCTCTATAGTTATTTCAAATATGAGTTATGTAACGATCGAAAAATTTGTAATTTAATTTAAATATTTATTGAAAAAATAAATATTTTATATAATTTATTTATTAAGGAAAATAAATAATTGATGAATTATGGTGAATTAATTTGTTAACTAAATTAATTAGTGTTAATTTGAATAATGATAATTTTATCTAATGGATTTAATTTAAGGAAGTAATTAAATTAAATCAATTGCTTAATATTTAAGAAAATAATTAAATTAAATGAATTGTTTAATTTAAGGAAATAAATAAATTTAATATAGAGATGTGTCTAATTTATTAATTAAATTAGATATATAATTATTTATTAATGATAATAAGATTTTTATTATTAGTATTATAAGTTATTTAAATTAATCAACTAAAAGTGGGACATAAAACTATATAATATAAATGTTATTAAAATAATTTAGTTTGGAGAGTTTTTGGTTAGCCAAACAGGGCCTTGTGGCCTTTGGCTTATTTGAGCTGACACTTGTTGGGTTTTGTAACTGAAAAAGAACGTGGGTTTCAGTTTATGTTTACACATGTTATACCTAAGGTTAGCGTCTAGTTTTTTTTCTTATTTCACGTATTTTGGCTAAGGAGAATAACAGAGGTTTAGAGAGAAAATATAGAGAAAAGCTAAGAGAGATGGGAGAGAATTCTTGAGTTTTTTAAAGAAAATTCAGTGGTGATAACAAAGATTTCAAGCAAATTGGAGGTATATTATCTAAACCTTAGTATTATATATATATATATATATATATATATATATATTTATATACATATATGAGTTACGGCATAATTTTCTATTCTCTATGAAGTCGATTTTGTTGAATTGTTGCTAGACAATTGAATTGTGATGATTTTATGTGTTGGTTGTGTTTGAGTTTATATGTAAACAAGAATTCGTATGCTAATTACAGTTTTAAAAAGGAAGAAAAGTACGACAGTGTATATTTTCCATATGGTTTGTGAGTAGTACCAATTCTAGTGGCCAATTCGTATGGTAAACTGTAAATTGAGTCTTGATTATGCTAGTTTATTAAGAATCGAGCATAACTTAATTTGAATTAAGTGTTTTGGCCAAGTTTTGAGATGTCAGTGATGATTTTTGTGTAAGAAGTTCAAAAATGGAGTTTTATATGAAAACATGGAATTTTGAGAAATTAAACTAGTTTTAGTTGATGATAAATTTTGTTAATTGGTTGTAAATGTTAGCAATCATGTTTGTAATAGTCTGTACCAATTGTAGATGTTAATTTCATTGTTTGGTGGGTGAAATTTGTGTTTGTTGGGCAAAACTGGCTGCCATTATTCACCGCTTGCCTCTCTGCGTCTGTCTGAACACCGTAGCAATGTCGTACGGCAGTGCCAAGGCAAAAACGGCCATCGTTTCACTGCTTAGTCTGCGTCTGTCGAAACACGTGCAAGTATTTGTCTTGGTCTTAAGCCTAAGTGTGCACAACAAGCACACACCTACGAGCCGAGACGATGAGGTCTACTTGTTTTCTGGTCAGGCATATCGGACCATGTTAGTTTAGTGTGTATGTTAATGATATTAAAACATGTTATAAACTATAATAACAGATGTTAATGTGTTGAAATGCAGAGTACAAAGATTTGAAATAATTATTTAAATAAGTTATAAAATGAAACCAAATGAGATGTTTTCTAAAGTTATAGATAAACGATAAGGCTTATGTTGATCAATGTGTGATTTCAGAAGCGTTAAGTATGTTAACCTAAATGGTTAGGTGATAGGTTAGGGTTATGACCTAAATGATGGTTTAAACCCTAAAGCTAATATTCATACAATTAATTGTTGTTGCGATTTCGATGATATGTGTAGGGTAATTGGAGATTATTTCATTTGTGTAGCTTACAATCAAGGCAAGTTTTCTAACTCTACCTTGTTATTATTGAGCAAGTTCTTAAATCTTAACTCTTTACATTGAGCAAAGTTTCTAACTTCATTCTTTTCGTATTGAATGCAAGTTTCCATTCCTAAATATTATTATTGTGCAAGTTCCTAACATTCTTTATGAAGATGAGCAAGCTTAACCTATCTTGCGTATGTTTGTTCAAGCTTATGTAACCTAATTTGTTACATTAAGCGAGATTTAGATTCCTAATTATTATTCAAAGCTTATATTGTTCTAATACATTGATTCAATGAAGATTGTTTTAACTCTTCTATAGCACATTGTATGTATACCATGATTACTCAATTATATATTATTGTTATTCAACCTTTGACTTTGATAACCTTGTTCAAAACTTTATCGTTGTATTAAATCTTCAATTAGTAAGAAAACCTTTATTGATTGAATTAATCTATATTCTAGAAAACACTGATAAGCTAGTTCCAAACTAAACTTTCTTTAGTGTAGAAATTCTAAATCCAAACTGAGACGAACAACCCTAACATAGGGGATTTTGTACGTGTAATGTTTAGATGTTTGTGCACAATACATGGTACAAAGGGCTGATCCCCCTGAGTACGTTAAGAAGAGTCTGTACAGTCTAATGACTATTGAGGTTAATGTAATAATACCTAAACATCGTGGACATAGTTCGTGGTCATAAGACCCTCAAATAATTAAACGTTCGAACTTGTTTTCTATTTTTGATTCGTAGACCAAGTTCTTTATCATTCAGTATTCATTGTTCACTCTCATGTTGTTATTATACTATCTTTATGTCAGTTAGCAATTGTTTGCTTACTCTTTCAATTAAACAATGCAGCTAAAGTTGAAAGAGGTGATGATCCATCTACTAGCAAGGGAAAGGGCAAGATGTCTAAGTGATGAAGAATTGTTTAAAGTTTATTTAAATGCTTGAAGTTGTTAAGACTTGTTTTATTTTATAATGTATTCCGCAAACTAATGTAATAATTTTAAGGTTAGATTACCTGGGATTTATTTTGAGATTATGATGAAACCCTTTAATGGGAGAGATTATTGTTTAAGTTATTTAAATTATGTCTTTATCATTTGAATATGGGTAGTTAGATATAATAGTTTTTGATAAGTGAGCACCAAATTCGGTGAAAATGAAGTACCCGAATTTGGGGGTGTCACAAGTTAGATATGTAGAATCAGTTCATTTATGATTCTCAAATGTTCTAAGATGTGTTGTTATTAAACAACTGTTGTATTATCAAGCATTGTGGATTCAACTAGTTCCCTAGTTAATGATTATTAAACTTCAATTACCCTTGAAAGCTTATCCAAACCAAACTTTCTTTGGTGCGGACTTGTACTCTAAATACTGAGATGAACAACCCTATGTTTAGAGGTTTACGCTTAGCGTTGAAATGGTTGTGCACAATACATTGTACGAATGATTGATCCCTCTAAGTACGTGGAGTCCTTATAGTCATATATAGTCATATGACTGTTAAAGTTAAAGTTGAAAGATTACTTATAATTGTGGACATGGTTCGTGGTCATTTGACCCTCAGTAATATATTTAAGAATGTTAATAGAACAAGTCATTCAGTTCTATTGAGCCTATGAATTGGCAAATATTGTAATGTTAATAGAACATATCATTCAGTTCTATTGAGCCTATTATTTGGCAAATGATGTAAAGATATTTATTCTTATTTCAAGTGAGCTTTGTTTGCTCACTCTTGCATATTTATACATTTATTGCAGCTATGAATGAAAAGGTAGACAAACCTACAACTAGCTAAGGAAAGGGAAAAATGTACAAGTAATGAAGACTTGTAATTTTGTTTTATCGTTATGATGATAAACTTTTAATAATGATGAGATGTAATAATTTTATTTCCGCACTTGAATGATTGTATTAAAGGTTAGAGAACCTGGGAGATAATGTTTTTATTAAAGTAATCCTGTATGGGCAGGTTTTTATTATTCAATTTATTATGATTGGGTAGTTATATATGAATGTTTTGATTACGTGAACACCAAATCTTGAGGTAATGAAGTACTGGGATTTGGGGGTGTCACAGTTTTTTTCTTAAAAAATGTTGTATATTTGTTTTTCATAAAATCTTGGATGCTTGAAAACATTGTAGATGATATGATTCCACAACGTTTTTTGGCTTAAAATGTTATGGTTTGGTGCATCAAACAACGTTTAGACTCATTTATACAACATTTATAAAGTGTCATCTATTTATATTACTTTATACAATGTTTTAAAATATTGTAGTTTGACTTTAAAATGTTGTAATACATGCATATAACAACCGTTTTTGGATCTCTACCTTAGCAAGCAACAACAGACAATGTTTAAACACATTTATACAATGTTTAGAAGGTGTCATCTATTTAAAGTCAAAATGTATCAAACATTCAAAATATACCAATTACAAATAATATTATTATCCATACATCTCAAATTCAAAATATACCAATTACAAAGAATATTAATATCATACAATACGTTTACATGCATCCCAATAATACCAAACTATCATATAATACGTTTACAAAGAATATTGTCACATGCTTTCTGAAGCCATCCAACTCCTCCTTGGCTGCCAACTCCTCCTTTGTAACCTGTTAGAAACCAAAGATAACAGCTTCAAACATATATGTAAGAATGAACATGTCAACTAGGACATTACGACAAAATTGAGAACGGATAGGTGGTTGGTGGTGTCAAGAATTCTAAAATGCCACTCGATTAACAAAACAGAATCTAGTTGGACTGGAGAAACACAACAATTGATTTCAAGAAGTGAAAAATGTTTTGAAACAACAGAGAAATATAGCCATGATCAAATTTTTGTTGTTGTCATATAGCCGGCCTCTAAGAGCCCCAAATAACTCCACTACAAACCAAAAGATAAACAAAGTTAAGGAGGTTGATAATCACATCTACAAAATATATAATCATGTACAAGAAATTAGCATTGCCATAATTGTGCATAATTAGTTTTTGTCTATACTTTTTCCCGTTGGTTGAATGCGCTTATTGGCCTCTTCCAGTATCTTAGTTACAGCTTCAATAGATTCCAAACGAATCTGGAGTACAAAAGCAAATAAGGCACATAGAAGTTTCAGTCCTCGCACCATCTCGTGTCCACAGACTTTCAGAATTTCACCAAAGCATATTTCTGCAGCTTTACGGACATCTGCTGATTTATCCTACATACAAATCCAAACGCTAGCATCAATTGTACTAAAAAGAATAACTACCACTATAAATTGGGTATAAAAGATAAACCTACCGTCATAGCAGTGGCAACTGGCTTTAACAGATGTATGGCATCAGCAAAGTCGGTTAATCCAGCAAGTTGTCTTGACAACTAATTAAAATGATCCTTACGCCCTTCCGTACCAATTTTTACATCCATTAAAGCACCAACAAAGTAAGGTACCTAGAAAAACAAGTTTGACATAGTACTAATACAAGGACTGTATCACATTTTGCGTGTCCACTTCAAAACAATACAACCAGCACAGGTTTTAAGACAATAAGACCGTACATTAGACATCATAAATTTAAAATTTTCTTATCAAACATAACTCTAAATCCTAAAGAATAATTCTGGAAAAAATACTATATTTGAATTATAATCTTTAAACGTGTCATCTGCCCATAAATTTCAAGAGGACACATAAAGAGGTTGAAAGCAGAAAAAAGAACAATGAAAATTCAGTAGTTAGAAAAAAATCATGACTGATAGAGTAGGATGGACAATTCCTTGACACACATCTATGCCCCCATCTTCCTTCTCAATATTGAAATTCAGATGCAATACGAGCTTCTAGATTTCCCTTTTATCTTTAGACCCAATGGGAAAAAACTGAATAAATTAATAAAATACTTTAATTCTAGCAGCTTACCCCATGATAGAAGCCAACAGAAGCACCCTTATGGAAAAAATATTCTTCAATCATGCGATTAAGAATATGAGCAAGAGGAAGGAAAGAGATATAGATATCGTCCACTGTCATCTGTCAAACTCGAAATTATTAAATACCAGAACTAGAAGAGCAAAGAAAGACAACAATAATAGAAAAGCTTACATAACCAGGAAAAAATATTTGAATCATATAAAGGGAATCACACACTACCATGCACAAAAATAAAGCAAACATAATAGAACTATAGAAGAATATCATGATTGAAATAGATAGAAATCTCAGAGCGTTAGCAATAGGTATCTTAAATTGGACTACAAAATAATAAGTGCAATAGGTAAATAAGAAATATGGTAGAATTCAGCTATAAATTCACTTTTATAAATCACATCCTAAAACTGAGAGATAAATGGAATACTCTGGATTATTGACACACCAATCAGTAACTTAGGCATTGTGTTTACCTTGTCTTCAAATTGTTTCAAGTAGAGATCAATTCCTCTTATGTATAACACCTTTTGGTTCTCCACTGGTGCCACTCGTGTACATTATTGTACAGATGTTGAATGGTTGAGGTGGCACAAGGTCTGATGGGTACTCACTTCCCTGTCAAGAAATAGAAGAAATCATGTCCAGAATTTACAGTTCAGTGCTACCTATAGTTTGCATGGCAAGTGATATTAAGGGTACTCCATATATTATCAATTGTTTTATAGGTTTTAAAGAAAGAAAAACATGATTCCAGCTTCGCTAGTGTATGTGTGTGTGTGTTGTGTCGTGTTGGAGAACTTGTTTCCATGTGGGGGACAAGTACTGCCGTGCAAACAAGGGTCTTTTTCCAAAATACAGCACCAAAATCAGCTCCCACTCTATGCAGTGACCAGTGAGGGAGTAAAACATATTGATTTTTTTTTTACAAATGCAATTTACCAAAGCATCAAAATGGTCATCATTATCATAGATGATTTTTATTTGAGAGTAAATTCTATTTACCATCACTTCAACAATGAGGATAATCACATATTCTGCTTTATATCAAATGGCACTCAATTGTTCAACTATTATACTCCAAATAATATTTGCACACACAAAAAAACACTAACCATGTGAAGGAAATCATTCCATGAGTATGATTTTATTCCTATGGAGGATGCCCCATCTTTTTCCGCCTCTGTCAATGAAGTGAAGGAGACAATTGATGCAACCACAAGTAATTAAACTCAGTAAAATGCCTTTCGAAGAATGCAGGCAGTCAAAAGCTATACCCACATATTTTAGTCGTTGCGCATGCGTGCACTCAGGATTCAGTATCTGCATAATCATACGTCAGAAACAGAGACATTTGTATCATATGTCATATAAAATCCATCTCTCAACCAACAACTATTCAAGATATTTATCTAATACTCACTTTATTCACTTTCTTATCTTGCACAAAGACAACATATACACACAAGCTAATCATAAAACAGCTAAATACTTCAAAAAAAATAAGCAAGGAACAAAATACTCGTTAAAAAATAGCCTAAGCCAAACAGAGATCCGGTTCATGGTTTAAAACATCTAATAGAAAGGTTTTCATGCTTTAAGCCAAAACAGCCCCTTTTTAGGTCTTAAATTCCAAAAAAAACATAGTTTACCAACATGTTTACAAAGATAGTATGAGTGTGCAACATAGAAGCTTATGCTACCAGAATCAGCGAATCCATTACAAAGCTTCCAGAATCAGTTTGCAATTTCTACAAACTCAAAATGAGTTTGATTTATCAAGGCACAAGTGAAACTCATTTGTTCGTATTGCTTTGCAAACGAACATAAATATAAATTCTCTGAGCCTCAATTTCAAAGCCTTCTGAACAAAAAAATTGTCTGACTAATTAGCTCACGCACATGGGATGCTCAATTGAGGGAAAGTACAAAACCAAGAGAGAAGTAAGTTGGGAAAACTGAGTAGATAAGCACGAGGCCACAACTTGGTGGACTAACTGAATCTCGGATCATCATGGTTCATGGGTTAAAATGCACATTCATATGCAAAATTACAAATTATAAAAAGAACCATAAGATGGTAAGACCACATCCAATTTCCTCTCTCAGCAACTGTAACATTCTAGAATTTTGATCGTAAGTTATAAATATTTATTGGATGTGTTTATTGTTGAATACATATTTGTATTTGTTTAATTTGATTTGAGTTGGTTAAATTATTTGTTAAATAAATAATTAATGAGTTAAGGAAATTATTTGTGTTGAGGTGGCGCCGAGGCCTTGTGTATCTCTCACGCCGAAGTGCCACCTCAAGTAGGCTGTCATGACCCATTGATTCAAAGTGTGTAATCATGCAATACCACTTAGCAGATTGCTCAGAAACGACTTTTGTCTGACATGGAAGTCTGAAATTGTTAGTTGTAATGCTCTATGAAAATGTATTTCTGTTATTATAGTGTATGAATGACCATGGTGATAATACTTAACGAGTTTACCATCGTTTAAGAATATAATTTGATTACGTGGTTAGACATCTAAATCATACGTGATGTAGAGTTGATAATGACTGATAAAGTTATGATAACATATGTATATAGGATATTGTGATTTGGATTATAACGGTTTAATCTACGCGCAATGCAAGTTTTCTAATCCTAAACCTTCGTTATGCAAGTTTCCTAATTCTAGACCTTATTGAGCAAATTACTTTCATTGAGCAAATTGATTGTATCTAGTTATTCATGATGATGCAAGTTTTCTATCTCCACACTTTCGTCGAGCTAGTTTATTTACAATTTTGCAAGTTCTCCTAATTCAACCCTTTTGTTGAGCTAGTTCCATTATTATGTTGTGAAAGTTTTTCTAAACCTAAGCTTGTATTTTTAGCATGCAAATATCTTTATTCTGATGAACAAATTTATCATTCAAGTTATTATTTGTCATGCATGCTTGGTATTCAATTCTAAGATGTAACCTTAGCTGAAAGTTGTTCAAAGCAAGGTATGATATATTATTCAATCGTTATGCTATTAGATTATTCCTAAAGCATGAACTTAGAATGCAATGTTTATTTACTTATGATTATTCCATAACATAGTGTTATTACCTTTTATTCAACTAATCCTTAGTTGATGTCCGCTGAATTCCAAATTACCTTGAAATGTATCCAAACCAAACTGACTTTGGGGCCGAATTGTAATCGAAATACTGAGATGAACAACCCTATTTATAAGGGTTACGCTTAGTTTATACTTTGCGCTGAAATGTTTGTGCAGAATACATTATACGAAGGATTGATCCCCCTAAGTACGTGGAGTCCTTATAGTCTTATGACTGTTAAAGTTAAATTTGAAAGATTACTTATAACTGTGGACATGGTTCGTGGTCATTAGACCCTCAGTGATGTATTTCAGAATGTTAATAGAACTATGATTCAGTTCTATTGAGCCTAGTATTTGGCAAATGATGTAATGGTTTGAAGTTTTATTTTGTTGTTATTCTAAGTGAGCCTTGTTTGCTCACTCTTGCTTGTATAATCCTTACAGCTAAAGATGAAAAGGGTGTCGTACCTAGCTCCAGTAAAGGAAAGGGAAAGATGAACAAGTACTGAAGATTTGTAATCGTTTTGATAGTTTTATTATCAGACTTTGGCTTAAGTTTTGTAATGAAGATTATTTAAATTTTCCGCATGAATGATTGTTTGTAAATGTTAGATAACCTGGGAGATTTTTTTATTTAATATAAGCCTGTATGGGCAGGTTTATTATTCAATTTTATTATGATTGGGTAGTTATAAATGAATGTTTTGATTAAGTGGACACCAAATCTTGAGGAAATGAAGTACCAGGATTTGGGGGCATTACAAGTTGGTATCAAAGCCTTAGGTTATGAACTTTAGGTGGGGTAAAGCCTTAGGAAGTAACCTTTGAAAAGATAGTGATGATAAATTCTTATCGAGTTTTAAGGAAGAAGTAATAAAACACCTTTGTGCTTATGTGTTTACAACTTATGTGCTCGTGAAGGTCGAGTAGTAACGATTAATGATTGAAACGTAAAATTTTGTTGTCAGGATGACTAATGTCGGAGAATCCAATCGGGCTAGGGAGGAAGGACCTTAGATGCCTATAGAGGAGAAGCCTTGCGACATTCAGGTTGTTTGGGAACAACTACTACCACGGGAGTCAGCCCCGTTGGTCATAGTGTTGAAGATGAGGATGATGATGTGGAGACGGATGAGGAGAATCCCGTGGAGTTGCCACAAGAGGATTAGGATGGAGAGGACGAGGAGGAAGAGACTCCACTAACCTTGATGGTCGCTCGTATGTATGATGAAGTCTACGACTGTAATGTGGAACTTCAGGATACAGTCGAGGAGTTGCAGTAGATAGTAGCGGAACAACAGACTGCAATGTCACAGAAGGACGACAACATTCAGGATCGTGATGAACGTTTAACTAATGTTGAAGAGAAGCTGATACAGACTGAAGGAGAGAAAGAACAACTGGTCGAGGTGATCGCAGAACTGAAGAACCAGCTGAAGGAAGAAGCCACTAAGAGGGAAAGAGCTGAAAACGCATACGAGGAAGCCTATCAACGAACCAGGATAGCAGTAAGAGATGCACAAGCAAAGAGGATGAAGATGGAGGAGATGGATAAAGTGTTCAACGACGTGATGAATCGAGCTCAAGATCGGGTCATGGGTTATCCAATTCAGTTCGAGACTCTGCCATCATACGTGCTAGATCGCCGAACAATGTTCCGGGTAATGGAAGAAGAGCGTCGAAAGGCTACGGAGTATCTTAATAGAACATTGTAGGAAATGTGCCCGTTACGCACGTAATAAATGTTAAATCATGTGTAAATCCCTAGTGTTAAATAACCATGGGATATGATAATGATGATGTTATCCTATAACTTTTATAGTTCAGGAAAGGAATGTAAATAGCAGTGATGCTATTGTTTTTATGTTTTTCGAAGAGATGATGAATAAATAAAAGTTATCATTTTATTCAAAGTGTTATGTGTTATGTGGTTATTTTATTTATGGAGGCAAGTTAATTAGAAAATACTTTAAAAAAAATTGAGTAATAGTCTAATAGATGTTTTTTTAACAGAAAATGCCTCCCAGACGTGAATCACCCCGACAGAGAACCAATGAAGGGACTAATAATAACAATGTTGATGCTAATCCTGTCTAACAACTAGTGACGTTACTAACAGAAGCGTTGCAGAATTAACCTCAGAATTAAGGTACGACGTTTAAGGATTTCAAGGCGGTTGGACCACCTGAATTCTGTGGGTCCATGAATCCAGTCGAGGCACATACCTGGATTATGGAAATAGAAAAGGTGTTCGAGGTCGCTACGCTAGGGGATGATCAAAAGACTGCTTTCGTAACATTCATGTTGAAAGCAGAGGCTAGTTATTGGTGGCAAGCCAATAAAACCCGGGAAGGACCAGGAGTGATGACCTGGGATAGGTTTAAGGAGATATTCTTCGAGACCTATTTTTCAGAAAGTTCGAAGAGTCAGCTAGATGTTCAGTTTTCGGAACTGAAGCAGAGAACAATGACGGTGTTTGAGTATGCCGCAAAATTAAACGAGTTGGCGAGTTTTGCGCCATATCAAGTCAAGATCTGATTTAACGCATAATGCGAAGAGGTTTGAACAGGATCAAGCCACGGGTCAGCATGAAGTAGGGTCTCTCTATTCCAATTGAAGACATTTGCAGCAGTGATGGAGAAGGCAGTACTCGCTGAAGGTGGAGGCGAGGCAATGAAAAAATTCAATCAAGAACAAAAGAAGAAGAAGAATGAGGTGGAAGTGAAGAATGGTAATGGAGGCAGTGGAAATGGCAACAACAACAATCTGAAGAGGAAGTGGAATGAAAACGTGGCCGCTGGAAACCAGCAGGGTTACCAGTAAAATAGGAAGTTTGAAGCATGTGCTACTTACGGGAGGTTTCACAAGGGTGTGTGCTTGATGGGGAAACGTGCATGTTTCAACTGTGGTCATGAGGGTCACATCGCCCCAAATTGCACCCAACCCAAGAATAATGTTTGCTTCACGTGCAGATCCAAGGATCACTTTGATCGTGAATGTCCTAAGAAGAAGACTGGAGAGACAACAAGAAGCAATGGAGGTAACAATGGAGGAACATGGGCCATTGTTGGACTTACAGCATCAAACAAACCCACAGCCAGAACCTTCAACATGATTGTGCAAGATGTTATGCAATCGAAAGATGTGGTGTCAGGTATTATCCCAATCAATGATATTGATGCATATGTATTGTTTGATCCGGGTGCTACTTGCTTGTTTATATCTGATGAATTTACTAAGAGGTTAGAATTGCCTAGAGAAGAACTGAATTTCCCTTTTAACATAGAAATTACGAATAGGGAAGTAATTCCTGTTAGGTTCATATACAAGAACTGTAGGGTGAACATTAAGGGGAATATCATGATGGTAGATTTAATCCCGATTAGACTCGGAGAGTTTGATGTAATTTTGGGAATGGATCGGCTGTTCAAATATGGACCAGTAATTGATTGCCAAAAGAAGTGTGTAAGCCTTATGACTCTGTCAAAGGTAGTTTTCTATAGTAGCAAATCGCCTAGACAAATGAAATGTCTGACGATTATGCAGGCCAAGAAGTTGTTGAGTCAAGGCTGTGTGGGTTATTTAGCTTACATAGTCGATACTCAGAAGAAGGGTGTGAAACTGGAAGAGATACCAATGGTGGGAGAGTATGAAGATGTGTTTCCAAAAGATTTGCCAAGACTTCCGCCTGACAGAGAGATTGAGTTCGTGATCGAATTAGCGCCAGGAACTGCACCGATATCGAAGGCCCCATACAGAATGGCTCCAGTAGAGATGAAGGAACTGATCGTATAATTGTAAGAGCTGCTAGATAAGAAGTATATTCAAACCAAGTGTATCACTGTGGGGAGCGCCAGTATTATTTGTGAAGAAGAAGGATGGATTAATGCATCTTTGCATTGATTATAGGGAGTTAAACAAAGTCGCTATTAAGAACAAATACTCGCTGCCAAGAATAGATGACTTGTTTGATCAGTTGAAGGGTGCTAAATATTTCTCGAAAATAGATTTGAGAAGTGGGTATCACCAATTGAAGGTAAGGAAGGAGGATATACTAAGAACGACATTCAGAACTCGGTATGGACATTACGAGTTTCTGGTGATGTCTTTTGGTTTAACAAATGCCCCTGCTGCGTTCATGGATTTGATGAATAGGGTGTTTAAACCATTTTTAGACAAGTTCGTAGTGGTATTTATCGACGACATTCTGGTGTATTCCAAAACCCAAGAAGAACACGTGGAACATTTACGTTTGACATTAGAGACACTTAGAAAGGAGAAGTTGTATGCGAAATTCTCTAAGTGCGAATTTTGGCTCGATCGTGTACAATTTTTGGGTCATGTGATTGACAAAGATGGGATTTTAGTAGATCCATCAAAAGTGGAAGCTGTAATTAATTGGGAACAACCAAGAACACCTTCGGAGGTGAGGAGTTTCTTGGGACTGGCCGGTTATTATAGAAGATTTATTCATGATTTTTCCAAGATTGCTACGCCGTTAACAAATTTGACAAGGAAGGCTGTAAAATTTGTGTGGACGGAGAAGTGTGAAGAAAGTTTTCAAGACTTAAAGAAGAAGCTAAGTGTGGCACCTGTATTAACCCTACTGGATAATATAGGAAATTTTGTGGTGTATAGTGATGCCTCACACAAATGATTGGGTTGTGTTCTTATGCAGAATGGAAAAGTTATTGCCTATGCATCAAGACAACTGAAGGATTATGAGAACGGGTATCCGACTCATGACTTGGAATTGGCTGCAGTAGTATTTGCTCTCAAGATATGGAGACACTATCTTTATGGAGAGAAATGTGAGATTTACACAGACCATAAAAGTCTGAAGTATATTTTCACTCAAAAGGACCTAAACATGCGTCAAAGAAGATGGATGGAATTGATAAAAGATTACGATTGTGAGATCTTTTATCATCCAAGAAAAGCGAATGTGGTTGCAGATGCTTTGAGCAGGAAAGGACAAGAAAAGTTGATGCTGATAACCACTTAGGAGGACCTCATTTCAACAATGGAAAAGCTAGAGTTGGAAATCAAGTTTCCGCAAGAATCCAAGGAATGACTATTCCAGATAGAAGCCTGTTCGACTTTAGTGGACAAGGTGAAGAACGCTCAACTGCGAGATGAAGAATGTGAAAAAATCAAAGAGAATGTGGTTGAGGGTAGTGATGCGAAATACAAGATCAATACCGAAGGACTACTATGGTACGAAGGAAGAATCTGGGTTCCAGCAGCACCAGAGATTAAAGACAAAATCTTGACCGAAGCTCATAGCTCAAGATATTTGATTCATCCAGGAAGTACGAAGATGTATCAAGACTTATGCCGACATTTTTGGTGGCCAAATATAAAAAGGGACATTGTAGAATGCGTGGCAAAATGTTTGACATGTCAAAGAGTAAAGGTCGAACATCAAAGACCCAACGGATTACTTCAACCGTTGAAAAATACCGGAATGGAAGTGGGAACACATCACAATGGATTTTATGGTGGGCCTTCCAACTACTCAGAGAGGATGCGATGCGATTTGGGTGATAGTGGACAAACTGACAAAATCAGCACACTTTTTACCAATAAAGATTACGTTCAATCTTGATTAGTTTATCAGTGTCAATTGTGTCTGATAGAGACCCGCGATTCATGTCAAACTTCTGGAAGAGACTACAAGAATGCATGGGAACGCAATTGCGAATGAGTACGGCTTATCATCCACAAACAGATGGCCAAAGCGAACGAACAATCCAAACATTGGAAGATATGATGAGAGCATGCATCATGGACTTCAAAGGAAGCTGGGAAGATCATTTACCGTTAGTGATATTTGCCTACAACAATAGTTACCACGCGAGCATGGGCATGCCGCCTTACGAAGCATTATAGGCAGAAAGTGTAGAACTCCACAGTGTTGGGATGAAGTCGGTGAACGCCAACTGTTAGGACCAGAACTAGTACAACAAACTGCTGAGATTGTCAAACTCATCAGGACAAGATTGTTAGCTGCTCAAAACCAACATAAGAAGTATGCTGATCGACACATACAAGATCGTGCATTTGACGTTGGAACTTTCGTATTCCTAAAATTTTCTCCCTGGAAGTTTTCATGCTTTAAGCCAAAACAGTCCCTTTTTAGGTCTTAAATTCCAAAAAAAATCATAGTTTACCAACATGTTTACAAAGATAGTATGAGTGTGCAACATAGAAGCTTATGCTACCAGAATCAGCGAATCCATTACAAAGCTTCCATAATCAATTTGCAATTTGTACAAACTCAAAATGAGTTTGATTTATCAAGGCACAAGTGAAACTCATTTGTTCATATTGCTTTGCAAACGAACATAAATATAAATACTCCGAGCCCCAATTTCAAAGCCTTCTGAACAAAAAAATTGTCTAACTAATTAGCTCACGCACATAAGATGCTCAATTGAGGGAAAGTACAAAACTAAGAGAGAAGTAAGTTGGGAAAACTAAGTAGATAAGCATGAGGCCACAACTTGGTGGACTAACTGAATCTCAGGCCATCATGGTTCATGGGTTAAAATTCACATTCATTCATGTGCAAAATTACAAATTTTAAAAAGAACCATAAGAGGGTAAGACCACATCCAATTTCCTCTCTCAACAACTGTAACATACAAGAATTTTGATTGTAAGTTATAAATATTTATTGATTTATATAAATATTTATTGATTTATATAAATATTTATTGGATGTTTTTATTGTTAAATACATATTTGTATTTGTTTAATTTGATTTGAGTTGGTTAAATTATTTGTTAAATAAATAATTAATGAGTTAAGGAAATTATTTGTGTTGAGTATGTGATTAAGTGATTTATTCAATAAATTGTTATTTGAATTAATTAATTAAGTATGAAAACTTAGTTAAATAAAGTGTGACAAATAACTATATTATAAGGAGTTATTAAAATAAATTAAAGTAATTTAAGTTAGTTTATCCAAACAATACTTAAGATTATTAAGTGTTTAATTTAAATGGTGGCCAAACAAAGCCCTATGGCTTTTGGATTTCTTTTTAATTTAAATTGTTAAATAAATAAAATATATATATATATATATATATATATTAGTTATGTAACTGATAATTTAATAAAAATCATTAGTGAGTATTAGTTTTTAAAATAATTGAAAAGACGTACGTTGGTTTTTATTTTAGTATACGTATACTGTGAATTGGCTAGATTGTCAGTTTTACGCTTTGAGTTATCTGCTAAATTGAGAGAAGAAAAGAAAAGAAGTTCAGAGAGTTTGAGAGGAAGCCAAGTGTGTGATTGTCTAAATCAAGTTTTGTTAACAAGTAATTCTTAAACAACAAAAGGTATGTTCCTATAACCGTAGTGTATATACGTATATATGTACAAGCCATATTTCCTATGAACTTGGTAGTCTCTGTTTTCTTGAATATCACTGTGTATAAGGTTTTTACCAAAATTCCTATAAACCATGTTTTTAAAATTTGTTAGGAAGTTATCTGTAATTTTGATTGCTATTACTGGCATATATATGTATATATATGATTATATATTAAATTAAGTCTGAAAGAAAATAAGTTGGTTGTTACAATGAAAATATGTATGAACGTATGTTTTGTATGACAACAAAAGTAGTATGTGATTGTATGCTAACTGTGCAATTGAATGCCATGTGTGTCAATTGGGTATGGTTTTCAGGAAATCGTAGATAAAATAATCAAATGGGTTTGTTATATGGACTTACAGTGTTCACGGTGTCAAAATATATCAACAATGGAGTTTTGTTCAAAATATTGTTTTCAAGGATTTAGTCTTTCCAAATTTGTTGTTTAGTTGTGTAAAATTTGTATATTATTCTTTATAACGTTTATGCGCAAATTTTGTAAGTGATACATGTTAATTTAGATGTTAGCAGTGTTAAATAGATAGAAATTTAGTTATTATGTTCTTTAGTTTGGTGTTCATGAGTCTCGCCGCTTTATGCCAAAATTAGAACCACTCCGGACTTCGCATGCAAAGACCAAAGTCGTGGCACGAGCACTGAGACTCGCGCCACAAATGACGAGGCCTTGTGTAACGCTCACGCCGAAGCACCACCTCAGCGCCGCAGCGCGGCCCATAGTTCAAACTGTGGCACCGCGGCGCCACTTAGCAGAATGCTCAGAAATAACTTTTGTCTGACACAGAAGTCTGAAATTGTTAGTTGTAATGCTATATGATTATGTATTTCTGTTATTATAGCGTATGAACGAGCATGGTGATAATACTTAACGAGTTTACCATCGTTTAAGAATATAATTTGATTACGTGGTTAGACATCTAAATCATACGTGATGTAGAGTTGATAATGACTGATAATGTTATGATAACATATGTATAGAGGATATTATGATTTGGATTATAACAGTTTAATCTACGTGCAAGGCAAGTTTTCTAATCCTAAACCTTCGTTATGCAAGTTTCCTAATTCTAGACCTTATTGAGCAAATTACTTTCATTGAGCAAATTGATTGTATCTAGTTATTCATGATGATGCAAGTTTTCTATCTCCACACTTTCGTCGAGCTAGTTTATTTACAATTTTGCAAGTTCTCCTAATTTAACCCTTTTGTTGAGCTAGTTCCATTATTATATTGTGAAAGTTTTTCTAAACCTAAGCTTGTATTTTTAGCATGCAAATATCTTTATTCTGATGAACAAATTTATCATTCAAGTTATTATTTGTCATGCATGCTTGGTATTTAATTCTAAGATGTAACCTTAGCTGAAAGTTGTTCAAAGCAAGGTATGATATATTATTCAATCGTTATGCTATTAGATTATTCCTAAAGCATGAACTTAGAATGCAATGTTTATTTAGTTATGATTATTCCATAACATAGTGTTATTACCTTTTTTTCAACTAATCCTTAGAATGCAATTGTTCGTGTTTGTTGAGACGGCGTCGGGCTGGAGAGAGTTGTTTCTCATTAGAGCGTGGACAAAATTGATGAGACCGGGACGGATCGTTAGGGAGTGAGAGAGAAGAGAGTGAAATCTATTCTGTCGTTTTATTTTAATTTCAAATTAAGTTCCGCATTTTTTTTACTCCGTGTTTTTTACATATATAACATTTTTTTTTTAAAAAAAGTTATCTATTTAAGCCCAAAAATTGCCCTTATAAATACATAACGTTTTTTCATATGTATCTACAATATTTTGTTAAAAAATGTTATAAAAAAAATACCACAATTGTTTTTTTATAAAAATGTTATCTTTTAAGTGTTGTCTTTTTATGGTTTTGTACTAGTGTTAGTTATTATTCGCCAAACAATAACCCATACACAACCAAGTACATTTAATAAAAACTTCATTATACTCATATGTTTCTTCATAGTTCGAAACTATTTACAATTCATTTCCATAGCCAAAAGCTATTACATTTCTATCCCGCAATTGAACCTCACAAAAATTAGGATTTACAAAAAGACTACCCTTTAATTATACAAAAGAGGGTTTTACGTCAGTACAGAAAATATTTACTGCTTTAGACTTCTAATAATGCATAACAGCATTCTCTTGCTTCTCATTCGCAAGAATCGACACAATATCCCGACTAATCGTATGACGAGTTTGTCCTGACTCAATGGAATAACAAGCAATTTTTAGCTTGAAATCCTTATGAGCACTCTCCTGGATGTAAGACATTCATGCTATCTTCTGGTTCTTCTCCCCCAGTTCTTTACGAAGCTCATCGGCCTCATTCTTAAAATCTGTCGCCTTATCCTTCATGGGCACTTTCTCATCATGTTCTTTCTTAAAATCTGCTTCTGTAGATTCCTTAGCTTCATAGAGATCACTAATCTCCTCCCTCTGGTTCTGCACAATAGTGCGTATTTGCACATTCCGGTTAAGCACTGCCAGATACAATGCTCTCATTGCCTCTGCAGGTGTTGGCTTTAGTGCAGGTAGCACCATATTAAACGATGCTACCTCCATCTCATCATCCACATCAACCAACATATCCCTAAACATGAATCTATCGATGGATATCTACAATAACACATAACATGTTGATTAGTACATAATACACAATAGTATAATCACAAATCATATTTAATTTATTTAGGGTTAATTTCCATCTTTTAAATCTTTCGGTACTGAGTTTCCTCAATACTTAATTAACTCATTCTACTAGAGTTCATTCGCTTCTACTTCTCATCTACTAACGAGGTTATTAGCCTAAGGTTCTCCCCCTTAAGATTTATAACCTATTGCTTTGATACCAACCTGTGACGCCCCCAAATCCGGGTACTTTTAACCCACAGATATGTTGCACACGGTACTCCACACTATACATTCATTTTATTGAAACAACATCAAAATGATTGTATTTATTACATTCTTATTACAATAGTAATAAATCTTTTCCTAGGTTCTGTTAAACAATACATTCTTTGCTTACCATAATATAAATTATACAAACATACTAGTTTATTACAGGATAAACTACTTATTCATCTTTGCCTTGCCTTTATCTTTACTAGAACCCTCGGTTCGCTCTACCTTAGCTGCAATCATATAATTCAAGCAAGAAGTGAGCATAACTAGCTCAGCAAGTCTAGCAACATATTATATAAATACCACATCGAGAATCATACGATTTTTCTTCAATAACTGAACAAGTAGTTACAAAGTACTATGAAACATTGAATAGCACTTCTCATCTCATAAAACAATTTTGAAGTACATATAATGACTTAGAAATTCTGAGTAGGTCAAAAGACCATGAATATTCTCTTTGATTTCCATTCATAAAAAGGATAACCTGGCACTAAGTCTGTAAGTCCGATATATCTTACGAGCACATCTAGGTGATCAGCCTATAGTACCCTATGTTAATCAACACTCATCCGTTAAACGTATTTACATTTAAGCTTTGGCAACCTCGCGTGCCAATCGAATAATCGATGTAAAATACATTTGTTTATTCATATTCAGGCTTACCTTTGAATTCGTACCAAACAATTGGCATATGATAGAGTTATCAATACTATATCGAAAGACTTGTAAACAAATCAATCAAGCTCTTAAGATTAGTCTAGCCGAGTTACAATTGTCATCGACCCTTTCGTAAAACAATTCATGCATCTCATAACATGAATCATAGAGAACTTGGCTAACACGAAGGTTAGACAAGCGTTAAGAAAACTTTCCTTCAAGCGTCTTCAAATAAATATTCAACAGTTCTCGATTTTTACAGTCTCTACATGATATATTCACATAGCACACTGAAATTAGCTACCAAACAATTTAATCACATTGTTTTTACCAACTTCTTTCTCTTCTATAACTTAACTAAATTTATTTCATTAATACAACTCATTTCGAGTTAATTATCCTTCCTTATGGATTATTAACGTTTCTTATGTTACTATACCAATACTCAACAATCATTGTTAAGTATCATAATACTTGAATACTATTTACCGTCTTAAACTTTGCCTGCTTCGTTTAATTACTAATTAAACAACGTTAAATTCCTAAAGTTATCACTGTATATGCGATTTAGGAATGGTCTTATCATGTTCATTAAGTATATAAGTGCCCCATAATTGTCATGCAAACAATTGGGTTCAAAAATAGCTTGTCAAACATTTCTCCTCACTCGGCGCTGCGGTGCCAACTTCTAGTACAATAGTGGCACTGCGGCGCCACTTCACAATACTCGATCCCTCGTCTCGGCGCTGCGGCGTGAGACTCATGCTTACGAGTAGCGTTGCGGCGCGACTCTGTAGAGGCCACTCCCCTAACCCGACGCTACCATGCGGGTGCTCTGTGCTTGGGCGGCACTACGGCGCCGACCCTTAACCCTTAAGAAATTTCAAAATTTTCCTATTCAATTATTTCCAGACTCGTAACTCGGTCGTTATAAGTCAGAATTGGCTCGTTCAAAAGCCATTATCTTGCATATCTCATATACTTTGATTTCATTCAGACAAAAGTAATTTTTTTAAATTTGTTAACAATGAATTCACTAATTAACTTTCTATTACGCGTTCGCTTAACGTCCGTGAGCGTTCATAGATCGTTTCTTCGTTCTAAGTCGGATTTCGACGATTCTTTAGTCTACGACTCTTAAATACGTTGTTCTATGATATGCCATCGAAAACCAAGGTTTCTGAGTTAAACGACAACATTTGACTACAAATCCGAAAAATCTATGATTTCAACGTTTAACGCCTAATCTCGTAAATTTTGTCATAACTTCGTTACTCGAGTTTTATACGCCAAATCAAATGGAACCAATCCATTGATTCGTTATCTACAACCTAACCAAGCAAGATACACATAACCTATGATGGTTTTCAATTTGTCCATCAACAACCAAATAAATGCTTATAAGTTTTCTTCGCATAAAATTACTTAAACGCTTATGATTCTTAATCATACTTTGCTTATAATGTTTAAATCCAATATTAGCCATGCTTATTACTCCGGAATAGACATGCTTCACCAATTCATACGTCTCTAAGAAAAAAGAAATAGAAAAGGATCAAAGAATTAGGTTTATGTAAAATTACCTTAACGTTCTTCGTGTTCTTGAATAAAGTTGTATGTTTTGCTTTGGATTGTTATTGATTACTTGTTAAAGCTCTTCTTCTCTCTCTCAATATATTGGTCAAGTGTTGGTAAAACACCAAATGAACAACCTAGCCTTCCTTTTATAGAAAAGTCTAATGGAGGGTAAAATGGCCATTAAGCTCACCTCCTTACTATTCCTTTACTTAGCCACCAAGTAAATGCCCTTTACTTGGCCACCAAGTGGCTAGCCCACATGGTCCATGGGTCTCCCCATGGGTTGCCCCATGGGTTTTACCCATCCGATGACCCATCGATTCGATCCGCGATTTGTTTTTTTAGTTTGGGCCTTAGCATTAATTCTTATTGGGCCTATCTTGGGCTTGTCTTAACATAACTTTGGGCTTGACATAATATCTTATTGGGCTTGACTGTGACGCCCCCAAAATAGGTATACATCACCCATCTTGAGTTGCCAAATACATGGTACAAAATTTAAATACAAACTTCTTTGATACAGTATGACAAAACGTAGCTGAGAGTTTCAACACGGATAATGTCTCGTAGAGAGTATACAAACTCAAATAAAGTCCTCATTACAATTATTATCACACTATTTCACATAAAAGTGAGGACTACTATAGCCACCTATCTGGACCGTCAATCCATTCCCCAACTAGTCCCAGCTATATTCTCATTTCCTTAAGAGAACAATGAAAGCAAAGGGTGAGCTCAACTAGCCCAGTAAGAAATATTATGACTAAGATAATGCAGAATAAATTATTGTTAGCCTTCAATAGTGTTAAACTGATAAAATATAATAAACATCAAGTTTAACTGCATCAGAATAAGTAATCCATTAGAAGAGTCAAGTAGAGCATGATATCTACTATCTTCTATGATTTAAAAAGTTTATCAACAGGTTTATTGCTGAGACTCAACTTAATAAATAATCCACATCATCGAATCATCCCTGCACTATGGGCCAAGGATATTCATTAGTATCACTAATGGTCATGATCATACCAACAACTGTCCGTCAATGCACTACGGGCCAATAATGACTTTTACCACATCATTTGTAACATTACGGGTCATGATTATACCGAATAATCCTTGGTCATAATCATACCAAACAACAACCCATCTATGCACTACGGCCAAAGATGACTTTCATCACAATATAAGCATAAGGATGACGACACTGATATAAGAATTCAATTTAAATGAGAGCAAGGATAAATTTTAAAGATTTATAATTCAATTTATCCAGAATTCAATAATGTCCAAATTGCCAACATGATACTGCTTTGTGGAGTAAAATTCAAGAATAATATTGTATCAAAAATAATTTGGATAGAAAAGAAATCAATTTTTGTCATGAATAGTACCCCGTGAATAGTAACCGAGTAAATAATACCCCATGAATAGTACTTTGGGAATAGTAACCCGTGAATAGTACCCCGACATGAAAAGATTAAAATTTATCAAGAATGCTCAGAATAATATTTTCATGAAAAGATATTGAATGAAGCGCAAATATCAAGGATATTCTACTAATTTCAAGGAGTATAGAAGCCATACTTATCAACATAAGTGTAGAATTAGAAATATGAAACGAAATAATATTACTTATATACTACAGAGTATGGAAGAAAATATTATTTCTTACGAATATTGAACAAGAATAATATCACTTACGAATACGAAAGAAATAATACCCCTTACCTTAGTAGGAGATTGGATACTGCAATAGTGTAGTAACATAATACTCTTCTTCTTTCTCTTTTATTCTCTCTATACTTTCTCTCTCTATAGCTTGAATGAATTGGTGAAAAATAATGAAGAAATGAGCTTCTATTTATAGGCTTGGCAGAGTAAGGGTAAAATAGTATTTTTGCCATAATTTATGGCATCTTCGCTTACATCATCGATCATATTACATCATTGCTTACCTCATCATTCGATGACATCATTGCTTACCTCATCGTCCGATGACATCATCACTTACATCATAGAAATTCATATTCAATTTGTTCTCTTCCACATCCTTTTACTTTTATACCATGAATTTACTATAATAATGTTACCATTTAAATTATAAAAAAACATAATATTATATAATCACATCATGTTCTTCGAGGTTGGTGAGTAGAGGTTGGGTTATTCTTCTCCTCTATGAAACCTAGACCAGCGTGAGATCCTCTACTTCTTTGAATATAACTAGAAACAGTAGAACAACGTTGAACTGGCTCTTCCAACTGTGAGGATTTCACAAAGGAAATGCCTCTACCAGAACTTGAGGCATTACTGATGCTAGTTTCCATTGTCTTTTCCATACAAGGTTCTGAGATGAATTCCCCAAAGCCTAGACATGTTCTGTTGAATGTGCTTCTCTGACTAGAGAGCAGGCAGTCCACGGATGATGAGGATTTGTTCTATGCAGAGATAGTCTTCTCTAAATCCTCAACTTTAGAGGTTAGAATAGACTCTCTTTGTGCATTGAGTGTGCTTGTCTGTTTTAAAGTTTCATTCTCAGCCTCAAGTTTGGAAAGAAGATTAGTACTTAGAAGGGCTGTTTCAAGCTCTTCTTGAACTTTCTTCATCTCCTCTTGAAGAAGTGAATGATCTTTAGACAAGACTCTGAACCACTTCATGTATTGATGTAGATCAGTGGTTATGCCATGCAAAACAGTTCTTAAGTCACTTATATCTACATCAGGAGAATTAAAATCAAATACCTCATCGAGACTTACACCATATATGTTTAGGCTTTGTTTGTCCTTTGCATGTTTGGCCATTAAGCACAGATTAGCCATATGTGGTTCTTCCTCATCTCCGGAGTCTGCATTTGAGTCATTATCCGAATCACTCCACGATCCTCCCGTGAACTGTGCCTTTTGTCTCTTTTCTCGAGGCCTCTTGGTTCCTTTGTATTCTTTCTTTGCATGAGATTTCTTCTTTAGTTCTTTTTAATAGCATTGCGATTTGGCAATGAAATGACGGAGTTTCTTGCTTGCAAAAGATAAATCATTCATTTGTTCTCGGTCGGCGAAGTTCTTTGACTTTCTTTGGCTTGCCGATTCTGCCTTGTCGCATAAACCTTCTTAGTCTCTTTACCAGCATAGAAAAGTCATCATCATCGTCTTCATCTCATCAGAGTCAATCTTAGTGATGACTTTTGATACACCTTCATTTGCCTTGAGAGCAACACCCTTATCCTTTCTTCTTCCTTCTGATAAGGTTTCGGCGTGTTGGGTCAACTCCAGTTCGTAGGTCAGGATATTTCCATACAGTTGTTGAACTGTCATCTCATTAAGATTCTTTGATTCTCTTATTGCTGTGGTCTTTGCATCCCACACCTTGGTAGTAGGGCTCATGAACTTTATGGTTAGATATCCTTGTTAGGATAGATATTCCCATACGCTCGTAGAGAGTTGAGCAGAACGTTGAATCTTTAATAGTTCTTGGCCACGTTTTCTCCCCGCACATAAGCGAACATTTCATATCTTTGTGTTAGGAGAGAGACGTTTGTTCTCTCTCGACTTCTTGATTCTTCGTGCATGATCAACAGTACGCTTCCCAAACTTCCTTAGCTGTTTTGCTGTTGACAACATTTTCAAACAGATTTTCCTCTAAGGATTGGAACAGGATGTTCTTAGCCTTCTTATCAAGTCGATGACTCTCTTCTCGTTTATCATCCATTCTTCTTTAACTTTGATTCAGATATGGTTTGGATCGTCGTTGGTTGGTGCAAGCTTGGTTGGAATGTAGGGCCCATTTTGAACGGTCTCAAATAGATCTTCATCTATTGAGTCCATGTATGCTTGCATCCTGACTTTCCAGTTAGCAAATTTATCCTTGTTGCACATTGGTGGCTTGCTGCCTCCCCCGGTCCTGGATTCGCTTGGTACGAGTGCCATTTGGATCTACTAAAGCATGTAAGCTATAAAATAGAACATGCTCTGATACCAATTGTTAGTTCCTAGTAGGCACAAGTTATCTAGGGGGGGTTGAATAGATATTTGAAAATCTTTCCTTTTTAAACTTGTTCTTAGATAATGATTAAAACTTAGCGGAATTAGTATTTGTTTTAATCTTCTTTACTAAGTAATGGAGTTATGAGCGAGTAAGGCAGTTATAGCAGATATAGCAGATATAACATGAATGTAAATAACACAGTTGTTTTTAAGTGGTTCAGAGCACTTAAAGCTCCTAGTCCACTCTTCTACTCAACGAGTAGGATATCCACTAAGGATGTCTTTTACAATCTTCTGAATCACACAGATTCCTTCAAGACCAGCAGTCTAGGAACTTCTCTAGTTCACTCTTGAACTCTTCAAGTCCAGCAGACTTGGCTTTCTTACAGTTCACTATGAACTCTTCAAGTCCAGCAGACATGGTACTCTTCTTCAGTTGATTGATAGTTATTGAGTTCTTGATGTTGCTACTCACTCACTGTGTAAGCACTTTTTCTAAAGAACTGAGTAGCTGAGCAAGCTTTGCAATATCTCAGATCGTAGAGTTGAGCTTGAGAGAGATGTTCACGTTGTTTGTTTAATGCTTGCTTGATTCTCTCTCATCTGTCTGATCTATATATATGTGATGTTAAAAACTATCCGTTGGATCCATCTATTGTGGCATTAAATGCGTCTGAACTTTCTGTACTGCGATGGAGACATTTCTGCACATCTTCTGAATTTTGCATTCTGGCCCACTGACACTGCAGACTGCTTTCTCACCTACCACCTGAAAAGGTGTTTTGTCCATATTACCCATGGTACTATCCTTAGCTTCTTCAGTACGCTTCTTTGTTGCATACTAAGGATATTTCGTATATTCTGGGACTGATGAGCACTGCAACATCTGGGATCCATTCCTCACTTATTGAAAACACAGATCATGAGGCTCAATGTTTTCTGACATGAGACAAATGATGCTCTACGATTTGGATCGTGGTGTTCTACGATTTAGATCGTAGTGTCTTGACATCTTTGCACACTACGAAGTTGAGAGCACTACGATTTCCCTTAAACCTTCGTACACTACGATCTTCTCTTGTTCGTGTTGTTGACTCTACGTTCCCGAGAGCACACTACGATCATTGACTTGTAAACTTCATGTTTCCTTCAGCATACTACGATCGTGGAGTTGGCTCGGCAAACGTTGGGACCACTCTACGATTTTTGAAGAGTCCCCTTCAAGGCAGGCACACTACGATCTTCAGGCTCTACGTTTTCTACCTTGACTCCTGCAATGTTGATCGGATTGATGCACTACGATTTCTTCAAGACTAATATATTACATCTTAAGATCAACCTAACAGTTTTGATCTTTCTATCTATACATTCTTTATCAGAATGGTACATGTTGAAAGATTAGATCAACCTAACAATTTTGATCTATCACTAAGTCCTTGTACATATATTCATTTAAGGACCTTACAAATAATCGTGAACATATACATTAAAACATCAAATCATAATATACATTCTCCCAACAATCTCCCCCTATTTGATGTTGACATAACCAAAGAGATTTGTTGTCATAATTATTAGTGACTAGATGCATTTGCAGGAAATTTAAACATGACTTAGTATTTCAGTGAGCAACTAAAATTTCTAGAGAATAAGCATGAATTTATTGATGATCAGAAGATATTACAATTCAACATTACATCAATAGGAAATTTAAGTTTCAACTTATCTCTGTTTCCTTGACCTCTTTAGTGGAGGTGGATTGGCGTACTCCTCATCCCTTCTTTTTCTTTGAGCTTTCTCGTTTCTGGCTAACTCTTCCAGCTCACTTAGACTTAGAATTGGATTCTCCTCATGCCTGTGCATGAATGCAGGATCTCCAGTTGGCATTCTTATGCGTACAGTAGACACATCTTGTGAGCTGGGAGTTGACTCTTGACGGCTTAATGGTATAGCCATTACAATTCCCATTGATCGGATCGATGAGTCATTTGTGGAATTGTCTTCTTGGGAGGGCTTCGAGATGCTTGAGCATGAAATTGTCTTCTTCCCCTTTCTTGAGTTCCATGACCTCCTCTGCCTCTGCCTTGGCCACCCTGACCTTCTTGATCTCCTTTCCCTTTATTCTCCCCCTTTATGTCTATGACGCCCCCAAAATTAGGTATACATCACCCATCTTGGGTCGCTTGGATACATGGTATGTAATTCAAATACAACTTACTAATACAACTGCGCGTGGGTACAATACGACAAAACATAAACCGTGAGTTTGAATACAAATATTATCTACTAGAGATTATACAAACTCAAAAGGAGTCCTCATTACAATTATTATCACACTATTTCACATAATAGTGAGGACTACTAATGCTATCCTCTCTAGACCATCACTCCGTTTCCGACTCGTCCAAATTTATATTCTCATTTCAAGAGAACGGTGAAAGGAAGGGTGAACTCAACTAGCCCAAGAAGAAATATTATGACTAAGATAATGCGAATAAATTATCATTAGTCTCCAACAATGTTAAACCGATAAAATATAATAGACATCAAGTTTAACTCACAATGAACAAGCAATCCATTAAAAGAGTCAAGTAGAAAATAAAATCTACTATCTTTTATGATTAAAAAGGTTTTTCATCATCAAGTTATCATTTGAGACTCGGCTTAATAAATATTCCACATCATCGAATCACCCCTGCACTACGACCAAGGATATTCTTTAGTATCACAACCACAATTATCCATGCACTATGGGCCAAGAATATTTGTGTATTCATTAATGGTCATGATCATGCTAACAACTGTCCATCAATGCACTACGGGCCAATGAGGACTTTTACCACATCATTTGTAACATTACGGTCATGATTACACCGAATAATCCATGGTCATAATCATACCAAGTCCATCTATGCACTACAGGCCACAGATGACTTTCAACAAAATATAAACACGAGGATGATGAAAATGATATAAGAATTCAATAAAACAAGTTCAAGAATTATTTTATCCAGGAATTATTAACGTCCAAATTGTCAACATGATACTGTTTTGTAGAGTAAAATTCAAGAATGATCAGAAGAATATTTCCATGAAAAGATATTGGATGAAGCGCAAATATCAAGGATATTCTACTAATTTCATGGAGTATAGAAGTCAAAACTTTAACCAACCGAGTATAATAAAGAATGGAATAATAAAAGAAATCACCATGCATGCAGATCAGATGCATGAAAGTTATTCCAACAGAATAATAATAATGGAACCGAGTCGAGGCAAAATTTGCACCGCTGTGGATGTTCCAATGTAATAATAAAGACGGAACCAGTCAGGTAAAACACACAAACAGGATGTTCCAAATGTAATAATAGAAGAATGTCACCAAGTATAGGGTAGACCACGTATACTGAGTTATTCCAATGAATAATAAGAAATGGAATAACAACAGTTTCTCTTCATGAATAAGAAAGAATAACACCCTTACGAAAGTACAACAAATAATATTCCCTACCTTAAGAAGAAGAGTCTTTGGATATATAAGTAGTGAAGTAGAAAGAATACTTTCTTCTTTGTCTCTATAGTTTATCTCTCTAGAGTTTCAGTGAATTTGTAAGAAAATAATGAATGAATGAGCTTCTATTTATAGAAAAATGGAATGCATAGTAACTAACTCATGAACGGTTGAGATTGATTTACTTTAATCTGACGGTCCATATTTAAAGCAAAATCTTTTAAAAAAATATAATATATTCTATTTATAATCTAATAAAACGAATAACTTTATAAAAGATTTTACTATGCAAACACTATGCAGGCACTATGCAAACACTATGCATAATAAAATATAATATATTCTAATTATTGTCTAATAAAACAGATAACTTTATAAAAGTATTCTGTTTTATATAAAAAGATTTTACTATGCAAAACACTATGCATAATAATTATATTAACACTATGCATAATAGAATATAATATATTCTATTTATAGAATAACTTTATAAAAGTATTACATTTTATATAAAAAGATTTTACGTATTATTACATTAATAATACCAACAAAACCGAGTGACTTATCACTTAAGCATCAATAATTAATACTGGTTTACTTATGCAACCACGGCCATTATCGTTTTTTTAACATAGGGTGTTTCAACAATTAACGATAAAACTTCCGCCGTTATTTTCATAAAGTATTTTTGTCGTTTTTCAATCAGGCAATAATAATTCCGTTGTGGGGTCCACCAATGATTATGCCGTTGTACTAATATTCCATGTTAAAATGAATATTTCCCGACCAATCGAATATTATATAACAACTTGCGTACTTTGCAAAATTTATAAATATTACCCACAACTATTATATCAATTTCACTCCATAATATTCAAAAATAATATTTATAGAAAATTCATCTTTATTCAAAAAGTTGGGATTTTACAATCTCCCCTTCTTATGAAATTTTGCCTCGAAATTAGGGTACGTTACGGTATGTCGAAGAGGTAAGGATACCTTGATTTCATTTCAGATTCTAACTCCCAAGTCATTTCCTCAACATCGTGGTTTCTCCACAAAACTTTGACTTGAGGTATAGCCTTAGTGCGTAGAATATGTTCCTTCTTATCCAAGATTTGAACAGGAACCTCTTCATACGTCAAATCTTCCGCTATTTCGTCCGGTTCCAACTCAATAATGTAGTTCGGGTCTTCCACATATTTACGTAACATGGATATGTGAAAAATGTTATGAACACGAGACATACTTGGCGGTGAAGCGAGTCTATAGGCCACAGTTCCTACTCGATCAAGGATTAAAAATGGGCCGATGAATCGAGGATTGAGCTTTCCTCTCTTTCCAAATCTCGTAACTCCTTTCCATGGAGCAACACGTAACAACACATGATCTCCTATATCGAATTCCACGTCCTTTCGATGAAGATCAGCATAACTCTTTTGTCTATCTTGTGAGGTTTTTATACGTTGCCAGATCGTTTGAATCTTTTCCGTAGTCATACGTACCAACTCTGGTCCCAACAACGTTGCTTCACCCACCTCATCTCAGCATACTGAAGAACGACACTTTCTTCCATACAACGCTTCGAATGGAGCCATGCCAATACTTGCTTGATAACTGTTGTTGTAGGAAAACTCCACCAATGGTAAGAACTTGTCCCAACTTCCCTTAAAATCAAGGACACAGAGTCTTAATAGATCTTCAAGAGTTTGAATAGTCCTCTTCGACTGTCCGTTCGTCTGAGGATGATATGTCAAGCTAAATCGTAAATCTGTGCCCATAGCTTTTTGTAAACTAACCCAAAATCGCGAAGTGAATCTTGGGTCTCGATCAAAAACTATGGATACTGGCATACCATGCAATCTTACAACCTCGTTTATGTACATACGAGCAAGACGTTCAAGTGTATAAGTTTTTTGTATCGGTAAGAAATGAGCAGACTTGGTCAATCTATCAACAATGACCCAAATCGCATCTATGCCTTGAGAAACTTTGGGAAGACCAGTAACGAAATTCATGGTAATGTGCTCGCACTTCTATTCTGGAATTTCAAGTGGTTGTAATGGACCTTTTGGTACTTGATGCTCCGCCTTGACTCGTTGACACGTTAGACACCTCGAGATAAACAGTGCTATCTCTCTCTTCATATTTCCCCACCAAAATGTATGTCGAAGATCATGATACATTTTGGTACTCCCAAGATGGATTGCAAACGGCGTGTTGTGCGCCTCCATCATGATTTTATACTTTAAATCAGGGTTGTTAGGAACACAAAGTCTGGAGTTGACTCGAAGTATTCCTTCTTCATCGATTCTTGCTTCCGGCATCGCATCTTCTTGCATTTTCTTCCTCATACGTATCAGCTCCGGATCTATAATTTGAGCAGCTTTAATTTTATCAATTAAAGTCAGTTCTACTCATATATTTGCCATCATCACGTGGGTCCCTGGAGTCTTTATCTCTATCTCCATCCTTTGCAAGTCAAACAAAATGGGCCTTTGCGTTGACAATATTGCACTCGTACCTACATATGATCTTCTACTCATCTTCTACTCAATGCGTCAGCTACCACGTTCGCTTTTCCAGGATGGTATTGGATAGTATGATCATAATCTTTCAACAGTTCAAGTCAACGTCGTTGTCGCATGTTGAGTTCCTTTTGAGTGAAGAAATATTTGAGGCTTTTATGATGCGTTAAGATCTCTACTTTCTCCCCATACAAGTAATGCCTCCAAATCTTTAGTGCGAAGACAACAATTGCCAACTCTAGATCATGAGTAGGATAATTCCTCTCATATTCTTTGAGATGTCGTGAGGCATAGGCTATGACTTTCCCATGTTGCATGAGAACACATCCTAACCCTTTGCCCGAAGCATCACTGTAGATGACAAATCCCTCCGAACCAGAGGGTATTGTCAGAACAGGTGCTGAAATGAGTCTCCTCTTGAGTTCTTGAAAACTCTTCTCACATTCCTCGCTCCAACCGAACTTTATATCTTTCCGAGTCAGCTAAGTTAGTGGAGTAGCGATTAGAAAAAACCCTTCTACGAATCTCCGATAATAACCAGCTATGCCGAGAAAGCTACGTACTTCAGTCACTAATTTAGGTTGCTCCCAGCTTTGAATAGCTTCAAACTTTGCTGGGTCAACAGATATTCCATGACTTGATACCTCATGCCCAAGGAATGCTACTTCCTCAAGCAAGAACTCGCATTTCTTTAACTTGGCATAAAGCTTATATTCACGAAGCTTTTGGAGTATCAACCTCAAGTGTTGCTCATGATCTTCACGAGTTTTGGAATATATGAGGATGTCATCATCAAAGACGACCATAAAGTGATCCAAATATTCCTTGAATACTCGCTTCATCATATCCATGAAGGCAGCAGGAGCATTAGTCAATTCAAAGGACATGACAAGGAATTTATAATGCCCGTACCGAGTTCTGAAAGCCGTCTTTGGAATGTCATCGGTTCTAATCTTCAATTGGTGATATCCGGAATGAAGATCAATCTTTGAAAAGAATTTGTCTCCTCGGTAACCGGGTCAACAAAGTCATTAATACGTGGCAATGGGTACCTATTTTTGATGGTGACATGATTCAACTCCCGATAATCAATACAAAGTCGCATACTCCCATCTTCACGAATAGAACAGGAGCACCCCAAGGAGAAGTACTAGGACGAATAAAGCCAATGTCTAACAATTCCTACAGTTGAGTTTTTAACTCCTGAAGTTCAATAGGAGCCATTCGATATGGGGATTTAGAAATGGGTTTTGTACTGGGGTTCAAGGTCGATACAAAATTTAATTTCACGCTCGGGGTAGGCCGTGAAGTTCTTTCAGGAATACATCAGAAATTCATTAACAATAGAAATATTATTCAAAAGCGGCGTATTTTTGTTTAGATCTCTGTGACATGAGCTAAGAAAGCTTGACATCCGTTTTTCAATAAACGAATAGCTTTATGGCTTGAGAGATGATGATGATTGATTTTAATGGTTTTGTTGCTTGAATTCGCATAATAGGTCGATTAGGAATATGAAAGCTAACAACCTTACGAAAACAATCAATTTTTGCATGATGAGTAGTTAACCAATCAATCCCTAGAATTACATCAAATGCAAGTATTTTTAATGCAATAAGATCGACAGGTAATGTGTGGGTACCAACTTGAACCAAACAACACTTATAAACCGTGGATGTAATGAAGGTTTCTCCCAACGGAGTTTCCACAGATAAGTCAAAGTCTAATTTCTCCGGAGTCAAATTTAATCGTTGAGAGCAAGTAGGAGAAATAAAAGAATGGGTAGAATCGGTATCAAATAAAGTGTAGACTTCGCTAGAGTTTATGATAAGCTTACCCGTGATGACCTCATTCGAGTTCCTTGTTTTCTGGGAGGTCACAACAAATGCTCTCCCTTGCACTACCGGCTTTGACTTTTCTGGGACAGCCTTTGGTGCCTCCATCCTAGCTGAATTTGTCTTCGGTGAACGACAAAATCAGTCTAAGTGACCTTCTCTTCCACAATTATAACATGCTTTGGATGGCATCGCGCAATTTGGACTGATGTGTCCCTCCTCTCCGCATTTGAAGCATATGATAGGTGGTCTTTCTCCTTCCTTAACAACGGGTTCTGGTGCTGACGTATTTCCATCATTATTGAATCTCCTCTTCTTGAAATGTCCATTCTTATTGTTTTGGCCCTGATTACCACCGAAGTGGTTACCATTTCTGGCCTGTTGATTCCCTCCACGCTTGTTGCCACCGCTTCGATGACTGCTCTCACTAGTATTATCATTTTGTCGGCTGTTCTCTTTTGGTTGCATTGACTCGTTATCGTGCTCCACCAACTGAGCCCTATTTACAACATCTGAATACAAACAAAGTTTATGAGAAATAAGATGTTGACGTATCTCCGGCTACAAACCTCTTAAAAACATTCGCGCCATTCTCTCTTCATTATCCACCAAGTGGGACGAAACGGGATAACTCCGTAAATTTTGCCTCTCGTGACATGCGACACGGTCATATTATTTTGCTCCAATTTGATAAACTCCACCTCCTTCATGTGACAAATACTTTCGGGAAAGTATTTGTCGTTGAACAGCTCTTGGAACTTCTCCCAAGACATCTTCAGTATGGCAGGTTGAGTACGTTTTACCGATTCCCACCAGTAATCTTCCTCTCCGCGCAACATAAAGGCGGCAAAGGGAACCTTTTGCTCCTCGGAGAATCCCAAGACATCAAATATCTTGGTGATCTGCTTTATCCATGCTTCCACCATAAGTGGTTTTGGCTCTCCTTAAACTCCGGTGGTCCCGGCCCTTGAAGCATTTAGTGGTGACCGCCGAGAGTTTTCAGTGTTTCCACCTACATTTTGGACAGAGGAGCGCTCTCTTTCTTTGTTGCATGAATTCGTATAAAGACTCTGAACAATCCATCATTCATCATTTGGTCAGTGTAGTTGTTTGCATGTGGATTGTCGCCTTCCTGATGCACATTTTCCTGATTATTGATATGTGGAGACTCAACGGTATCTTGTGCTCCATTGCTATTCTCAACATTTTCGGATGTCATTTTCAGATACTGCCACAAAACAAAGGTTAATTGACATGTAACATAATATCTCTAAACTCTAACCAACTAATTTAAATACAAAATAAATTTAAGTAGGTCATACTAGCGAAGGAATTCCCCGTCTCTCCCCTCCTTGTTCTAGTCGCACATCTTAGCTAGGGATCATATCCCTAAGTTTTGATATTAATCGTGGACGCCCCAAAATTGGGGGTATACATCACCCATCTTGGGTCGCCAGATACATGGTATGTAATTCAAATACAACTTACTAATACAACTGTCGTGGTACAATACGACAAAACATAAACCGTAAGTTTGAATACAAATATTATCTACTAGAGATTATACAAACTCAAAAGGAGTCCTCATTATAATTATTATCACACTATTTCGCACGAATAGTGAGAACTACTAATGCTATCCTTCGGACCATCACTCCGTTCCCGACTCGTCCCGGCTATATTCTCATTTCTCAAGAGAACGGTGAAAGGAAGGGTGAGCTCAACTAGCCCAAGAAGAAATATTATGACTAAGATAAATGCGAATAAATTATCATTAGTCTCCAACAATGTTAAACCGATAAAATATAATATACATCAAGTTTAAGCTGCATTGGAACAAGCAATCCATTAAAAGAGTCAAGTAGAAAATAAAATCTACTATCTTTTATGATTAAAAATGTTTTTCATCATCATTATCATTGAGACTCAAACAATAAATATTCCACATCATCGAATCACCCCGCACTACGGCCAAGGATATTCTTTAGTATCACGACCACAATTATCCATGCACTACGGGCCAAGAATATTTGTGTATTCATTAATGGTCATGATCATGCCAACAACTGTCCATCAATGCACTACGGGCCAATGAGGACTTTTACCACATCATTTGTAACATTACGGTCATGATTACACCGAATAATCCATGGTAATAATCATACCAAGTCCATCTATGCACTACAGACTACAGATGACTTTCAACAAAATATAAACACGAGGATGATGACAATGATATAAGAATTCAATAAAACAAGTTCAAGAATTATTTTATCCAGGAATTATTAACGTCCAAATTGTCAACATGATACTGTTTTGTAGAGTAAAATTCAAGAATGATCATAAGAATATTTCCATTAAAAGATACTGGATGAAGCGCAAATATCAAGGATATTCTACTAATTTCATGGAGTATAGAAGTGAAAACTTTAACCAACTGAGTATAATAAAGAATGGAATAACAAAATAAATCACCATGCATGCGCAGATTGCCGCATGAAACGGAGTTATTCCAATAGAATAATAATAACGGAACCGTGTCGAGCAAAAATTTGCAACCGGCGGGATGTTCTAATGAGAATAATAAAGAGGCGGAACCAGTCAAATTGTAAAACACATGCATGGATGTTCCAATAGAATAATAATAAGCGGAACCCGTGCGGTGTAAAACACACGCATGAGGATGTTCCAACGGAATAATAATAAAGAGCGGAACCAAGTGGTGTAAAACACATGCATGACGGGATGTTCCAGCGAATAATAGAAGAATGTCACCAAGTATAGGGTGATCACAGATACAAAAGTTATTCCAGCAGAATAATAAGAAATGGAATAACAACAGTTCTTTTCATGAATAAGAAAGAATAACACCCCTTAAGAGTACAACAAATAATATTCCCTACCTTAAGAAGAAGTGTACTGGATATATAAGTAGTGAAGTAGTAGAATACTTTCTACTTTCTCTCTATAGTTTATCTCTCTAGAGTTTCAGGGAATTCAGAAGAAAATAATGAATGAATGAGCTTCTATTTATAGAAAAATGGAATGCATAGTAACTAACTTATGAGCAGTCCGAGATTGATTTACTTTAATCGACGGTCCATATTTAAAAAGAAAATCTTTTAAATAAAATATAATATATTCTATTTATAATCTAATAAAAGCGAATAACTTTATAAAAAATTTTACTATGCAAAAAGACTATGCAGGACACTATGCAAACACTATGCATAATAAAATATAATATATTCTAATTATTGTCTAATAAAACATATAACTTTATAAAAGTATTCTATTTTATATAAAAAGATTTTACTATATAAAACACTATGCTGGAATATTTATGCAACACTATGCATAATAGAATATAATATATTCTATTTATAGAATAACTTAATAAAAGTATTACATTTTATATAAAAGATTTTACGTATTATTACATTAATAATACCAACAAAACCGAGTGACTTATCACTTAGCATCAATAATTAATCTGGTGTGCTACTATGCAAACCACGCAGACATCGCATTACTTTAACACCGGTGTTTCAGCAGTTAGCAGTAAAACTTCCACCGTTATTTTCATAAAGTATTTTTGTCGTTTTCTCAATCTGACAATAATTCTGTTGTGGGGTCCACCAATGATTGTGCCATTGTACTAATATTCCCTGTTAAAACGAATATTTCCCGACCAATCGAATATTATATAACAACTTGCGTACTTTGCAAAATTTATAAATATTATCCACAACTATTATATCAATTTCTTCCATAATATTCAAAAATAATATTTATAGAAAATTTATCTTTATTCAAAAAGTTGGGGTTTTACAATGTTAGCATTAGGGGTTCGAATATCTGCAGACAGTTGATTAACTCTTTGGACAAGCTCGTTCAGTTGGCTTTGGGTTTGAGCGATGTCCTCTCTATTTTCCTTGATCTGTTTTTCAGTTCGTGCTTCTTTATTTTGGAGAACTGAAAGAATCATATCATTATGTTTGTCCTGATTTGCATAAGATTGCTGGAAGTCGTAGATAGAAGCTTTCAAGTTGAGGATGTTGTCCAACATAATCTTATGTTAAAGGTCTTGGTGTTTCTGCATTTCGAGTACAACCTCTCTTTGCTAGGCAGCTCTCTGGTAGTGGATCTCATCTCTGTCCGATATACTCTTCAGAATCTCTTTGATAATTTCTCTTAGCCTCTTTGTAAGCTCAGTATTTATAGTGCCAGGGAAATTATTTGCAGCTGTGATCATTTGATTTAGCCGAATATTGATGAGATCAGACTGAGTTTCCAAACTTGCTTCTATAGACTTGACCATTTTCTCAGAGGTGTCTTTCAAGTCATCCTTGGTAGGCAGTTTTGGGAGAGTATCATTTGCTCGAGGATTGTTCATTGGAGAGGTTCTCGGTTGAGTTTGATCTTGCAAATTGTAAAGCGCGAGATCAAGACTGAAGTAGTCATGTGATGAGGAGGGTGGTATATCAGTTGGAGGGGCTTGGGTTTGGATGTCTGAAATAGGTGACTCTACAATTTCAATGTTGGATTCTACGATGTGGCTGGAGTCTTGAATCGTAGAGTTGGTGATTTATAGAAGCAGGGTAAGGTTGACTTCTTTTGGTTCTTCAGGTACACAATTTTGAGATTCTGTAACTGGAAACTGATTGAGTGGGTGAAGAATCACTTCCATCCATCGAGGAAATTCATAGAATTGACTGAATGAAGATGATGGAAAGTGATTAACTTTAAAGAGACCAGGAATAGTCAATACCTCAAGTTTATCCTTGGATGAGGAATGGTTGGTAAGCAGCTTCTTGGCAAAGATGATTTTCCTTGGAAATCCATTAGCCAGAACTGAGATTGTTGGATATTCCTTGAAGCTCCAGAACATGTGATCCCATGAGTTCAAGATTTGAGCTTGATGGTATGCCATCATGGGTAGGTAGGAAAATAATTGAGTGTACATATAGCTCCTAAATCCATCTTTCCCTACATCAGTGATTTCAAGCTCATCATTATCATTTTTTTCCTCTTCTTTGGTCTCTTCTGAAGATTCCATTATCTCAATGGTCTCTGGAAAGTTTGGCATTGATTCAACTTTATCTTGGGTAGGAACCTCTTCTTCTGCCATTGGGATATCATGAGGCTCCCCCTCAGCATGAACATCTTCTTGAGAGATCAAAAACTCCCCCTCAGCTGGAACATCTTCTTGAGCTGTAGACTTCTCCCCCTCAGCTGGTGTGTACTCAATCATGAGAATTTCCGGAATCTCCCCTCACCGGAGAACCTTTGTCCTCTTTATTTGCTTGGGGTCATTTCTCTTTTTTGTACGTACACTCTTGGCTTCCTTTTTCAGCACCTTTTCATTCTCAAGAATATACTTCTTGACCAGCTTTCTTTTTGCTTTGCTGGGTTTAGCCATAACTTCTGGACTCCCTTGAGTCTTAGCTTTGTTATGTTGAACAACCACTCTTTTTGAAGCAGCTTCTTCCATTTCTGCCACACTTGGCCTGGTTTCAGAGAACAGCACAGACTCTACGATAGAATAAATTGTTGGTCTTTTGGACTTATGACCAGTTTTGTTCTTCTTTAGGATCTGTGATATGGTGGCTTGATCCTCTTCAGCTTCTTCTTGCTGTTGCTTCTTTCTTAGCCTCTTTAGAGTCTCTATATCAGAGGACTCTACAGGAATGTCAGTTGTAGATCCTTGAGGCTCTTCGATTTCTCTTGCCCTTAGCTTTCTCTTGCCCTTGCTTTTTCTGGCAAGAACAGAGGGTTCTCCCTTGTCTGCTTCTTCTTCTTCAACTTCCCTGACAACAGACATGTCTCCTGGAAAGCCTGCCTCCTTTAGTTCCCCAGTTCTTCCATTGGACTATGTCATCATTCGAACATACTTAGCAGGATTTCTCTTCATGTTCTCAAACAACTGCTGGGTCATTCTTCGATTTGCGTTGATGATTTCTCCTTCATCATCCCCAATTTTGTCACCCAGTGCAGATTACAGAATGATGCTTATGAATCTCTCATACAGCATCTTCGGAGTGCTCTTTGATTTCTTCGAGTTGACGATCCACTTGCCGATCCACTCGAGCAATACAGCCCCATAGTTGAGTTGTGTACCATAAATTATGGTCGTCATGAGCTTAATCTGAGTCTCATTTATTGAGTCATGACCTGAGCTCTTGCAGTTGATGCATTTCCCAATAATGTCAGCCAAGAATTCGTACCTTTGAGAGAACTCCTTCTTTTTGTAGCCTTTCACAGAGGGATTCTTCTTGTGGTGCATTTTCTTCAATCCCTCTTGGAAGCTTATGATGTCTAGAAATGGGTGCCCTTCATTCTTGAAACCTAGGGCCAGATTGAAGTCCTCTTCCCTTAGTCTCATTTCTACTCCCTTTACTCGAGTAGTGATGGTGTTGTGTTCGAACACACCATTCTTATAGAATTCCTTCACTAGCTTGGGATAGATGAGTGTATCGGTGCTCAACGCCTCTTCGAGACCCGCCTTCTTAAGTAAGGCCAGCGTCTTGTGAAATTTTGGTGGAGCATTCTTGAACTCGTCGAAGCAGAGTCTGTAGCCTGAAATTAAATTTGAAGCAGCCATTGATTCTGTAGTTGAGAAGTGAGATACGACTGAGCTTTCTACTGATTTAGGGTTTTTCTTTGAGAGAGAGAGAATGGGAGAGATAATCTTTTGAACTTCAGATTTCAAAAACACGATTTCAATTTGTACTTGTAACTTCCCTCTCTCTTTTTGACTTAGTGGGACAGGTGTCGGCTTTTGCTTGGCTCTACGATTTTGATTGAGTAGGAATGTACTGATTTGTCCTTTGTGTCTTCAGAGCTGAGGTGACTTTGGAATGACTACGATTGTAGAGGTAGTCTTCTATTTGTTGAGTCTGTCCTGCAATCTTCGAGTCTGTCTGGCAGTCATTGAGTTTGATCAGCATTCGTTGAGTCTGTCCTACGATCATTGAGTCTATCCTACGATCGTCGAGTCTGTCTGGCAGTCGTTGAGTCTGATCAGCATTCGTTGAGTCTGTCCTACGATCGTCGAGTCTGTCCGAATCCTTGTGATGAGTTTTTGATGAAGCATTCTTTTAAGGCAGCTCGGGAAGGGCCAACCTCTTAGAGAGATTCAAGGGTTAGGTTTGTTCTTGAGCCACCTCTTAGAGAGATTGCCTTGTTATGAAGCTTGTCATCACAGGATGAGCTTTTGTCATCGTTGAGTCTGCACTAGGATGGTTGAGTTCTCACTACGATCGTTGAGGTAGTTGTCTGTTCAGCTCTACGATCGTGAACTTCCCTTAATCGTGTCCATAATTTTTAGTTTAGCCTTTGTATCTGTCATGGTTAGCACAATCTAGAGCATATATTTCATGGTTGTTGATTTAGCATTCCTAGCTCACTTATTAACTTATTAAATCTGGATTCATCTAGTGGTTTTGTGAAAACATCAGCAAGTTGATTTTCAGTAGGGATATATTATAAAGACATAGTTCCATTTTGCATATGATCCCTAATGAAGTGATACCTTATTTCTATATGTTTGGTCCTAGAATGCATGACCGGATTATGAGTTATTGTTATGGTACTTGTGTTATCACAGTGTATGGGAATAGATTTGAAATCGAACCCATAGTCAGCTAGCTGATTTCTCATCCATAGGATCGAAAGCACAAAGAATGCCAAAGAAAGAATATATTAAACCTGCGAGTTGAAGTAGACACTGAGTTTTGCTTTTTGCTAAACCAGGACACAAGTCTGTTTCCAAGAAGTTGACAGGTGCCACTAATACTTTTTCTATCTATTTTACATCCTGCAAAATCAGCATCTATTAGTTAAAATTAGGATTCCTTGGGATACCACAGCCCCAAGTAGGGTGTACCCTTGAGATACCTGAAGATCCTCTTTACAGCAGACAAGTGTGACTCTTTAGGGTTGGCCTGAAATCTAGCACATATGCATGTTGCAAATATTATATCTGGTCTACTGGCAGTTAGGTATAAAAGAGACCCTATCATACCTCTGTATTGAGTGATATCAATACTTTTACCTTTCTCATCCTTGTCAAGCTTGGTTGCAGGAGCGATTGGTGTTTTCATGGGAGAGGCTGATTCCATGCCATACTTCTTTAGTAGGTCTTTGATGTACTTGGCTTAGTTTATGAAAATTCCTTTTTAGGTCTTTTACTTGCGATCCAAGGAAGAAGTTGACTCACCCATCATGCTCATTTCAAACTTGCTCTGCATTAGCTTAGAGAATCTCTTGCATAACTTTTCGTCAGTAGAACCAAAGATAATGTCATCAACATAGATTTAAACTAGTAAGACTTTGTCTTTATGCTTTCTAAGAAACAGTGTGGTATCTACTCTACCTCTAGTGAACCTATTTTCGATTAAGAAGTTAGTCAGTGTTTCATACCATGCTCTAGGTGCTTGTTTAAGACCATATAAGGCTTTATCTAATCTATAGACAAAATTGGAAAGAGATGGATTGATGAAACCTGGAGGTTGCTCTATATAGACTTCTTCTTGGAGTTCTCCATTTAGAAATGCACTATTGACATCCATCTGGAAGACTTTGAACTTCATATGAGCCGCAAAGGCAAGAAAGATTCTGATGGGTTCTAGTCTGGCAACAGGTTCAAATGTCTCATCATAGTCGATACCTTCTTCTTGAGAATAACCTTTTACCACTAATCTTGCCTTGTTTCTGGTTATGACCCCATCTTTATCCATTTTGTTTCTGAAAACCCACTTAGTTCCTATCACAGGATGGCCCTTTGGTCTTGGTATCAATCTCTATACTTTACGTCGTTCAAATTGGTTGAGTTCTTCCTGAATTGCTTCTATCCAGCTGGAGTCTTCCATAGCATCCTCTATCTTCTTTGGCTCTATTTATGATAGGAAGCTTAGATAAAAACATTCATTCTGAGTAGAAGCTCTTGTTTTGACTCTGACACTCAGATCTCCAATGATTAGATCCTGAGTGTGATCTCTTGCCCATCTGTTACCAGCTGGGACATCTGTCCTGATGCCTTCCTGTCTTAAATCTTCAAGGTCTATTTCTTCTTCTTGGGGTGGAGGCTCGTTGTCTTGGATGGATCTCTCTACGATATCATTATGATGCTCTACGATTTCACTATCTGGCATTACAATCATAGTGTTGAGCTCAACGATTTCATTCGTAGTGTCTACACTATCGGTCGTAGTGTCTTGAGGCACTGCTTTGTCTAAGTCAGTTTCATCAAAGATGATGTGTATTGAGACTTCGACATTCAGTGTCTTCTTGTTAAACACCCTGTAAGCTTTGCTATCTGTGGCATATCCAAGAAAAATCCCTTCATCTGACTTGGGCTAGAATTTTGTTAGATACTGCTTTCCATTGTTGAGAATATAGCATGCACAGCCAAAGACATGGAAATAGCTGACACTTGGCTTCCTTCCTTTCCACAGTTCGTAGGGTGTCTTCTTGATCGTAGAGTGAATTAATGATTTGTTTTGTGTGTAGCATGCACGGTGTTGATAGCTTTACGCCTTGAAGTATTCAGCATAATTTCTTCGCTAGTAGAGTCCTCCGGCCTCTATCAAGGTTCATTCTTTCTTTCAAAGAACTCCATTTTGTTGAGGAGTTCGTGGAGTCGAGAAGTTATGGTGATGCCATTGTTCGAAACAGAACTTGTCTATTTCTGAGAAATCGAATTCTCTTCCATGATCACTCCTTATGGCCTTGATTTTCTCCTTTCTCTCGTTCATCACCGGTCGAACATCTTGATTAATTCGGAGCTTGTCTCATCCTTTGAGGTTAAGAAAAATACCCATTTGAATCTGGTGTAGTCATCGACTATGACTAGAGAGTATCTTTTTCCTCCAAGACTAGTTGTTGGGATTGGCCCAAAGAGATCCATGTGGAGCAGATGCAGAGGTTTGGCAATGGAGTTGGCAGTCTTGCTCTTGAATGAGCTTCTGGTTTGCTTTACAAGCTGGCAGGCATTGCATGGCCTTTCCTTCACAAAGTTGAACTTGGGTAGACCAGCTACGAGGTATTTTGATGCCAGTTTGGACATGCTTTTAAAGTTTAAGTGAGATAGCCTTCTATGCCATAGCCAGCTCATTTTCTCGGACGCTTTTGCTAGAAAACATATTGTCTCATCAGAGCTTAGTTAACCAAGATCTACTGTGTAGACATTTCTTTCTCTTGTTCCGGTCAGCTTTATGGCAGATGTCTTCAAATCTCTGACTAGACATTGGTTTTTGAGAAATGTTACTTGGTGACCCTTGTCGCAAAGTTGGCTGATACTTAGAAGGTTGTGTTGCAGTCCTTCCACATAAGCTACTTTGCTGAAAGATACTGCACCATTGCCAGAAGAGCCAAATCCTCTTGTCTTTCCCGAGCCGTTATCTCCAAAGATGACTGAGGGACCCTCCTTTTCTACATAGTTAGATAGTAGAGCTTTGTTCCCTGTCAAATGCCTTGAGCATCCACTGTCCAGATACGATGTTGAGGTCGTGGAGCTCTTTTCCTGTCAAAACATTTGAACCTTCATTTTGGTACCCATATTTGCATGGGTCCTTCATTGTTAGTGCCTTTGGGGACCCAAATTTGTCTAATCTTGGGTTTCACATGCATGGAGTTATAATAACACTTTGTAGCCCTATGACCATATTTAGTGCATATGAAACATCTATTATGATGCATGCCTGTGTGTGTGGTGATTCATCTTCCACTTGGACTTGTGTGGTTCCTTAGTTAACCTTCTGTTAAACTGATTCTCTTTCTTCCACGTGTTCTTAGGTTTCATAAATAGTGATGAGTGTGCCTTACCTCTACTGTACCTTCCCAGTTGATTCGTAGAGTTGGTTTTGCTTGACTCTACGATTCTTCGAGGTTGGTGAGTAGAGGTTGGGTTATAGTTCTCCTCAATGAAACCCAGACAAGTGTGAGATCCTCTACTTCTCTGAATATAACTAGAAATAGTAGAACAAGGTTGAACTGGCTCTTCCAACTGTGAGGATTTCACAAAGGCAATGCCTCTACCAGAACTTGAGGCATTACTGATACTAGTTTCCATTGTCTTTCCCACACAAGGTTCTGAGATGAATTCCCCAAAGCCTAGACATGTTATGTCGAATGTGCTTCTCTTACTAGAGAGCAGGCAGTCCACGGACGATGAGAATTTGTTCCATGCAGAGATAGTCTTCTCTAGATCCTCAACTTTAGAGGTTAGAATAGACTCTCTTTGTGCATTGAGTGTGTTTGTCTGTTTTAAAGTTTCATTCTCAGCCTCAAGTTTGGAAAGAAGATTAGTACTTAGAAGGGCTGTTTCAAGCTCTTCTTGAACTTTCTTCTTCTCCTCTTGAAGAAGTGAATGATCTTTAGACAAGACTCTGAACCACTTCATGTATTGATGTAGATCAGTGGTTATGCCATGCAAAGCAGTTCTTAAGTCACTTATATCTACATCAGGAGAATTAAAATCAAATACCTCATCGAGACTTACATCATGTATGTTTAGGCTTTATTTGTCCTTTTCATGTTTGGCCATTAAGCACAGATTGGCCATATGTGGTTCTTCCTCATCTCCAGAGTCTGCATTTGAGTCATTATCCGAATCACTCCACGATCCTCCGACAACCAGGCCTTTGTCTCTTTTCTAAGGCCTCTTGGTTCCTTTGTATTCTTTCTTTGCATGAGATTTCTTCTTTAGTTCTTCTTTGATAGGCTTGTTGCAGTTGGCAATGAAATGACCAGGTTTCTTGCAGTTGTAGCATAAATCATTCATTTATTCCTGGCTGACGTAGTTGCTAACTTTCTTTGGCTTGCTTGGGATTACGCTTTTGTCGCATGAACCTTCTTAGTCTCTTTACCAGCATAGCAAAGTCATCATCATCGTCTTCATCATCATCAGAGTCAATCTCAGTGATAACTTTTGATACACCTTCATTTGCCTTGAGAGAAACACCCTTATCCTTTCTTCTTCCTTCTGATAAGGTTTCGGCGCGTTGGGTCAACTCCAATTCATAGGTCAGGAGATTTCCATACAGTTGTTGAACTGGCATCTCATTAAGATTCTTTGATTCTCTTATTGCTGTGGTCTTTGCATCCCACCTGCTTGGTAGGGCTCTCATGAACTTTATGGTTAGATATCCTTGTTAGGATAGATCTTCCCATACGCTTGTAGAGAGTTGAGCAGAACGTTGAATCTTTCATAGGTTGCCGTCACGTTTTCTCCCTGCACATGAGCGAACATTTCATACTGCTGTGTCAGGAGAGACTGTTTGTTCTCTCTGAATTCTTGAGTTCCTTAAATGTATGATCATCAGTGAGCTTCCCAAACTTCCTTTCATTTGTTTTCTTTGTTTACAACATTTTCAAAGCAGACCGTCCTCTAAGGATTGGAGCAGGATGTTCTTAGCCTTCTTATCAAGTTAGATGACTCTCTCTCGTTTATCATCCATTCTTCTTTAACTTTGATCTGTATACGGTTTGGATCGTCAGTGGTTGGTGTAAGCTTGGTTGGAATGTAGGGACCATTTTGAATGGTCTCAAATAGATCTTCATCTATTGAGTCTATGTATGCTTGCATCCTGACTTTCTAGTTAGCAAATTTATCCTTGTTGCACATTGGTGGCTTGCTGCCTCCCCCGGTCCTGGATTCGCTTGGTACGAGTGCCATTTAGATCTACTAAAGCGTGTAAGTTTGTAAAATAGAACACGCTTTCGATACCAATTGTTAGTTCTAGTAGGCACAAGTTATCTAGAAGGGGGTTGAATAGATATTTGAAAATCTTTCCTTTTTAAACTTGTTCTTAGATAATGATTAAAACTTAGCGGAATTAGTATTTGATTTAATCTTCTTTACCAAGCAATGGAGTTATGAGCGAGTAAGGCAGTTATAGCAGATATAGCATGAATGTAAACGACACAGTTGTTTTTAAGTGGTTCAGAGCACTTAAAGCTCCTAGTCCACTCTTCTACTCAACGAGTAGGATATCCACTAAGGATGTCTTTTACAATCTTCTGAATCACACAGATTCCTTCTAGATCAGCAGTCTAGGAACTTCTCTAGTTCACTCTTAAACTCTTCAAGTCCAGCAAACTTGGCTTTCTTACAGTTCACTATGAACTCTTCAAGTCCAGCAGACTTGGTACTCTTCTTCAGTTGATTGATAGTTGTTGAGTTCTTGATGGTTGCTACTCAGTGGCTGTGTAAGCACTTGTTCTAAAGAACTGAGTAGCTGAGCAAGCTTTGCAATATCTCAGATCGTAGAGTTGAGCTTGAGAGAGATGTTCACGTTGTTTGTTTAATGCTTTCTTGATTCTCTCTCATCCGTCGATGCAGATATATGTGATGTTGAAAACTATCTCATTGGATCCATCCGTTGTGGCATTAAATGCGTCCCGAACTTTTTGTCTTGTGATGGAGACATTTCGCACATCTTCGAATTCGCATTCGCCCACCGACACTGCTGAAGTCGCTTTCTCACCTACCACCTGAAAAGGTGTTTTGTCCCTCTTACCCATGGTATTATCCTTAGCTTCTTCAATACGCTTCTTTGGATATTTTGTATATTCTGGGACTGATGAGCACTGCAGCATCTGGGATCCATTCCTCACTTATTGAAAACACAGATCATGAGTCTCGACGTTTTCTGACATGAGACAGATGATGCTCTACGAAATTGATCGTGGTGTTCTACGATTTAGATCGTAGTGTCTTGACATCTTTGCATACTACGAAGCTGAGAGCACTAAGATTTCCCTTAAACCTTCGCACACTACGATCTTCCCTTGCTCGTGTTGTTGACTCTACGTTCCCGAGAGCACACTACGATCGTTGACTTGTAAACTTCATGTTTCCTTCAGCATACTGCGATCATGGAGTTGGCTCGGCAAACGTTGGGACCACTCTACGATTTCCGAAGAGTCCCCTTCAAGGCAGGCACACTACGATCTTCAGGCTCTACGTTTTCTGCCTTGACTCCTGCAATGTTGATCGGATTGATGCACTTCGATTTCTTCAAGACTAATTTATTACATCTTAAGATCAACCTAACAGTTTTGATCTTTCTATCTATACATTCTTTATCAGAATGGTACATGTTGAAAGATTAGATCAACCTAATAATTTTGATCTATCACTAAGTCCTTGTACATATATTCATTTAAGGACCTTACAAATAATCATGAACATATACATTAAAACATTAAATCATAATATGCATTCTCCCAACATTATTGATTTGATAATTTGAAATATTGTGAAATGAAAATTATTGAATCAATAATATAAAATATCAACGTAGCAATTATTGAATCAATAAAATAAAATATTGAACAGTAATTACTGTAACAATTATTGAGTAGTGACTTCTTACGTAAGCATCAATAATCCAAGATATTGTACAATACCGTGTGCTACCATGCAACCACGCGTATTACTGTACTTTTACCACCGGGTATTTCAACAGTTAACGGTAAAACTTTCACCGTTATTTTTATAAAAAGATATTTCTGTCGTTTTCTAACTCCGACAATAATTCTGTTGTGGGGTCCACTAATGATTGTTCCATCGTACGAATATTCTCCGACCAAAAAGAATATTCCCCGACCAAACGAATATTTTATAACAACTTGCTTACTTTGCAAAATTTATAAATATTACCCACAACTATAACATTATATCAAATCCACACCATAATATTCAAAATGATATTTAGAGAAAAATTAATCTTTATTCATAAAAGTTGGGGTCTTATTACAACCTCCCCTTCTTATGAAATTTCATCCTCGAAATTAGAGTACATACATGGTATGTCGAAGAGGTGAGGATACCTTGACTTCATTTCAGATTCTAACTCCCAAGTCATTTCCTCAACATCGTGGTTTCTCCACAAAACTTTGATTTGAGGTATAACCTTGGAGCGTAAAATATGTCCCTTCTTATCCAAGATTTTAACAAGTACCTCTTCATACGTTAAATCTTCCGCTATTTCGTCCGGTTCTAACTCGATAATGTGGTTCGGGTCTTCCACATATTTACGTAACATGGATATGTGAAAAACGTTATGAACACGAGACATACTTGGCGATAAGGCGAGTCTATAAGCCACAGTTCCTACTCGATCGAGGATTTCAAATGGGCCAATGAATTGAGGATTTAGCTTTCCTCTCTTTCCAAATCTTGTAACTCCTTTCCATGGAGCGACACGTAATAACACATATTCTCCAACATTGAATTCCACGTCCTTTCGATTAAGATCAACATAACTCTTTTGTCGTTCTTGTGAGATCTTTATACGTTGCCGGATCATTTGAATCTTTTCCGTAGTCATACGTACCAATTCCGGTCCCAACAATGTTACTTCACCCACCTCATCACAGCATACTGGAGAACAACATTTTCTTCCGTACAAGGCCTCAACAGAGCAATTCCGATACTTGCTTGATAAATGTTGTTGTAGGAGAATTCCACCAATGGCAAGAACTTGTCCCAACTTCCTTTGAAGTCAAGGACACAGAGTTTTAATAGATCTTCCAGAGTTTGAATAGTATTCTCCGACTGCTCGTCCGTCTGAGGATGAAATGCCAAACTAAATCGTAAATCTGTGCCCATAGCTTTTTGCAAACTGACCCAAAACCGTGAAGTGAATCTTCGATCTCGATCAGAAACTATGGATACTGGCATACCATGTAGTCTTACAATCTCATTTATGTACATACGAGCGAGACGTTCAAGTGTATAAGTTTCTCTTATAGGTAAGAAATGAGCAGACTTGGTCAATCTATCGACAATGACCCAAATTGCATCTATGCCTTGAGAAACCTTGGGAAGACCGGTAACGAAATCCATGGTAATGTGCTCCCACTTCCATTATGAAATTTCAAGTGGTTGAAATGGACCTTTTTGAACTTGATGCTCCGCCTTGACACGTTGACATGTTAAACACCTTGAGAAAAACTCTACTATCTCTCTTTTCATATTGCTCCACCAAAATGTATGTCGAATATCATGATACATTTTGGTACTCCAATGATGGATTGCAAATGGTATGTTGTACGCCTCCATGATGATATTATACTTCAAATCAGAGTCGTTAGGAACACAAAGTCTGGAGTTGACTCTAAGTATTCCTTCTTCATCGATTCTTGCTTTCAAAATAGCACCTTCTTACATTTTCTTCTTCATACGCATCAGCTCCAAGTCTGTAGTTTGAACTACTTTAACTTTATCGATTAAAGTCAGTTCTACTCGTATATTTGCCATCATCATGTGGGTCCCTGGAGTCTTTATCTCTATCTCCATCCTTTGCAAGTCATACAAAATGGGCCTTTGCGTTGATAATATCGCACGCATACCAGCATAAGATCTTCTACTCAATGCGTCAGCTACAACGTTCGTTTTTTCAGGATGGTATTGAATAGTATGATCATAATCTTTCAGCAGTTCAAGCCAACGTCATTGCCGCATGTTCAGTTCCTTTTGAGTGAAGAAATATTTGAGGCTTTTATGATCCGTAAAGATCTCCATTTTCTCTCCATACAGGTAATGCCTCCAGATTTGAAGTGTGAAAATGACAGCTGCCAACTCTAGATCATGAGTAGGATAATTCCTCTCATATTCTTTGAGTTGTCGCGATGCATATGCTATGACTTTCCCATGTTGCATGAGAACACATCCCAAGCCCTTGCCTGAAGCGTCACTGTAGATGACATAACCCTCCGAACTAGATGGTATTGTCAGAACAGGTGCTGAAATGAGTCTCCTCTTGAGTTCTTGGAAACTCTTCACATTCCTCGCTCCAACCGAATTTTTTATCTTTTCGAGTCAACTGAGTTAATGGAGTAGCGATTCGAGAAAATCCTTCCACGAATCTCCGATAATAACCAGCTAAGCCCAGAAAGCTACGTACTTCGATAACTGACTTAGGTTGCTCCCAGCTTTGAATTGCTTCAATCTTTGTCAGGTCAATAGATATTCTATGATTTGATATCACATGCCCAAGGAATGCTACTTCCTCAAACCAGAACTAGCATTTCTTCAACTTGGCATATAGCTTGTTTTCACAAAGCTTTTGGAGTTTTAGCCTCAAGTGTTGCTCATGATCTTCACGGCTTTTGGAGTATATGAGGATGTCATCAATAAAGACAACAACAAAATGATCCAAATATTCCTTGAATACTCGGTTCATCATATCCATGAAGGCCGCAGGAGCATTAGTTAATCCAAAAGACATGACTAGGAATTCGTAATGCCCGTACTGAGTTCTGAAAGCAGTCTTTGGAATGTCATCAGTTTTAACTTTTAACTGATGATATCTGGAACGAAGATTGAACTTTGAAAAGAATTTAGCACCTTGCAACTGGTCAAACAGGTCATCAATTTGAGGTAACGGGTACCTATTTTTTATGGTGACATGATTCAACTCCCGATAGTCAATACAAAGTCGCATACTTCCATCTTTCTTCTTTACGAATAGAATAGGAGCACTCCAAGGAGACGTACTAGGACGAATGAAACCAATGTCTAACAATTCCTGTAGTTGGGTTTTTAACTCCTGAAGTTCAATAGGAGCCATTCGATATGGGGCTTTGGAAATAGGTTTTGTACCAGGTTCAAGGTTGATACAAAATTTGATTTCTCGCTCTGGGGGTAGGCCAGGAAGTTCTTCAGGGAATACGTCAGGAAATTTATTAACAATAGAAATATCATTCAAATCTGAAGTATTTTTGTTTAAATCTGTGACATGGGCTAAGAATGCATGATATCCATTTTTCAATAAACGAATAGCTTTATGGCTTTATATGACAGTGATTGACTTTAGTGGTTTGGTTGCTTGAATAAACATAATAGGTTGGTTAGGAATATGAAAGCTAACAACCTTACAAAAATAATCGATTTTAGCATGATGAGTAGTTAACCAATCAATCCCTAAAATCACATCAAATGCAAGTATTTTCAAATAGATAAGATCGACAGGTAACGTGCAGTTACCAATTTGAATCAAACAAGACTTATAAACAGTGGATGTAATGAAGGTTTCTCCCAATGGAGTTTCAATAGATAAATTAAAGTCTAATTTCTCTGGAGATAAATTTAAACGTTGAGCGCAAATATGAGAAATAAAAGAATTGGTAGAACCGGTATCAAATAAGGTATAGACTTCGCTAGAGTTTATGATTAGCTTACCCGTGATCACCTCGTTTGGATTCCTCGCTTTTTGGGAGGTTACGACAAACGCTCTCCCTTGAACTACTGGTTTTATCTTGTCTGGGACGGCCTTTGATGCCTTTATCCCAGCTAGACTTGACTTTGGTGCACAATAAAATCGGGCTAGGTGACCTTCTCTTCCACAATTGTAACATGCTTTGGACTGCTGCGTACAGTTTGGACTGATGTGTCCCTCCCCTCCGCATTTTTAACATACGAACGGCGGTCGTTCTCCTTCCTTAACAACATGTGCTGGTGATGACATCTTTCCATCATTATTGAATTTTCTCTTCTTGAAATTTTCATTTCTATTATCTTGGCCATGATTACCACCGAAGTGGTTACCATTTCTGGCATGTTGATTCCCTCCACGTTTGTTGTCACCGCTTCGATGACTGCTACCACTGGTATTATCGATTTGCCGGCTTCTCTCTCTTGGTTGGGTTAACTCATTATCGCGCTCCAATAACTGAGCCCTATTTATAACATCTGAATACAAACACAGTTTGTGAGAAATTAGGTATTGATGTATCTCAAGTTTCAAACCTTTTAGAAACATCCACGTCATTCTCTCCTCATTATCAACCAAGTGGGACGCAAACCGGGATAACTCGATAAACTTAGCTTCGTACTGTGACACGGTCATATTGTTTTGCTCTGGCTTGATAAACTCCACCTCCTTCATGTGACGAATACTTTCGGGAAAGTACTTGTCGTTGAACAGTTCTTTGAACTTCTCCCAAGACATCTTCAGTGCGGCAGGTTGGGTACATTTTACAGATTCCCACCAGTAATCTACATCTCCTCGCAACATGAAGGTGGCAAAGGGAACCTTTTGCTCCTCGGACCATCCCAAGACATCAAATATCTTGGTGATCTGCTTTATTCACGCCTATGCCTTAAGTGGTTTTGGCTCTCCCAAAATATCTGGTGGTCCCAATTCCTTGAACTGCTTAGCTGTGACCATCCGTGAGTTGCCAGTGTTTCCACCTGCATTTTGGACAGGAGTCTCTCTTGCCTGATGTTGCATGAATTGCAGAAAGCCTCTGAACATTCCGTCTTTCATCATTTGGTCGGTGTTGTTGTTTACCTGAGGATTATTGCCCTCCTGATGCACATTATCCTGGGTATTGATCTGTGGTGACTCAACGGTCTCCTGTGCTCCATTGCTAATCTCAACATTCTCGGATGCCATTTTCAAACACTACCACAAAACAAGGGTTAATTGACATGCCACGTATTATCCCTATATTATAACCGACCAATTAAATAAAAATTAAACTTAGGTAGGTCATACTAGCTAAGGAATTACCCGTCTCTCCCCTCCTAGTTCTAGTCTCATATCTCAGCCAAGGATCATATCCCTAACCCGTCTCATTGATGTAAAAGTTTAAAGAATTACTTGTTGTTATTCCAAGTGAGCCTTGTTTGCTCACTCTTGCCTATAAAATTTCTTACAGCTAAAGCTGAAAAGGGTGACGTACCTAGTACCAGTAAGGGAAAAGGAAAGATAACCAAATACTGAAGACTTGTAATAGTTTTGATAGCTTTATTTTCAGACTTTGGTTTAAAGATTGTAATGAAGTTTATTTAATTTTCCGCATTTGAATGTTTGTAATTAAAGGTAATTAGATAACCTGGGAGATTTTTATTTAAGTTTCATCCTCTATGGGCATGTTTTTTTTGTTATTCAATTTTATTATAATTGGGTAGTTATAAATGAATGTTTTGATTAAGTGAACACCAAATCTTGAGGAAATGAAGTACCAGGATTTGGGGGTGTCACAAGTTGGTATCAATGTATACATTCACTGAGGGTCTAATGACCATGAATTATGTCCACAGTTATAAGTAATCTTTCAACTTTAACTTTAACAGTCATAAGACTATAAGGACTCCACGTACTTAGGGGGATCAACCCTTCGTACAATGTATTGTGCACAACCATTTTAACGCTAAGCGTAAACCTCTATTAAAAGAGTTGTTCATCTCAGTATTTAGAATACAAGTCCGCACCAAAGTAAGTTTGGTTTGGATACATTACAGGGTAATTTAGAATTCAACGGTAATCAACTAAGGATTAGTTGATTACAAAAGAAATAATTGTATGCTATGGAATAATCATAACTGAATTGATCTTTGTAAATTAACATCATGCTTTAGGAATAATCTAATAGCATAAGCATTGAATAATCATAACATTCAAGGTTATTGAGAATTTGGGTACTAAACATGCATGCTAACTAAAAAGTTACATATTAAAGAAACTTGCTCAATAATAAAATATAAGATTTAGAATACTTGCATCCTCATGAACCAATAGATACAAGAGCTTTATCAATAATAAACAATCTAGCTCTACAAAAGTGTAGAGTTAACAACTTGTGTAATTGAAATTGAATTAAAAGCAATAACGTACTCAACGAAATTAAATTTTTTCATAATGAAGTTTTAGAGTTAGAAAACTTGCCTTTAGCACAAGCTAAACCTTACAACTTGAATCAATACCCTATACATATGTCATCATGACATAATTAGTTATTACCAATCATTTTATATCTATATAAACAACTATATACATCATGTAAGTTAAATTACCCATTCACATAATCAAACTATGTTACTACTAGGTAACACTTGATAACATGTTCATTCATAGCTTAATACTACTGAAATTATCATTTAACATTCCAATTATTAACACATAACATTTATTTTCAAACTTTATGTAAGAAACTAAAACCATCGGACCATTACGCTAACTTCACATGCATACATACGATTCACGTTGTGGTTGGTATTGGCATATCATGCACTGAGTCATGAGCCAAATATTGTCGTCATGCGTGGTAGTCATGTGCCAAAGATTGGCGTCTTTCATGGTAGGGCATCAATTGCTGATGAGATTTATATTTATACTATTGGGCGTCATGTACACATGCCAGAGTCAAAACTTCGGCGACCAAGCTCGGCAACAGTATGAACAAAATGCCAAATTGGCCTACAAGCTCCAATCTAATAGACTAATTAACATGTAATTCGTATAGAGACTTCATTTAAACATATTGTGAAGACTTTTAACATGATTCTACCCATAAAATAATATAAACATCAAATTTACAACACCCAATTTCAATGTTTTTGGCAAAAACTCCATTTTTGATGTTTTTAATGAAAATCAACACTGTGATTTTGCTTTTCAACCAAAACAGTGAATTCAAAATATCACGGTTATGATTATATATACTCTATCAAATTCAATAGTCAATTTATATATATTAACAATTAATCAAACCTTAATTTCATTTTTTAGACTAAGTCATACTCATATATGTTTTCATATGAACACTCTGTAATATATTTTTCTTCACAAATTACATGCATACATAAAGTAATTGATTATAATCATACATAACCTCTAAAAAAAGTTTTACAACAACAATCATCATCTAAAGCTATATACACAAGAAATTCATCATCCATAATTATTTACAGAGACCTTTTTGGAGAAGAAAACTAAACATTAAAAATAAAATACAAGGATTAATATCCTACCTTTGATTAAGAAGATGATACTCTAGAGTTTAGAAGAAAATAGTTATGATTACAATCTTCTTTTCCCCAATTCCTATCTCAAAAACCTGTTAGAATCACTCACTTTTCTCTCTATAGTTTTCTTCTTATCTCCCTTTTTCTTCTTCTCAGTTTTCTTTCTTCCTAACTCTAACATACGTACAATAATTATAACGTATATAGTAATAATATATATTAAATATATAATATCACTCTAGCTATAAATTATATCAGTTATGTAAGTTTTGAAAATCAAAAGCCATAAGGCTTGTTTGGTTAAGCTAATAAAAAAATAACCCATTAACCCTTACACCTTGTTTGGTAAACTGAATTAAAACAAATGGATTAATCCTTATACCTTTATTGATAAAACATCATTAGATTAAAGACTTAATATGCAATAAGACATGTTTGGCAAAACTAAATTAAACTCTTTTAATTTATTTTAATAATTCCCTTATAGCAAGGTTATTTGTCACACTTCTTATTAAATTAAATAATCAATTTAATCAACTTAATCAATTAAAATATTAATCTATTAAATTACTTTAACACATAATTCAATATTAAATAAATTATAATTTCAACCAACTAACACTTTATTTTAACCATAAATTCCAATTAAAATACTATAATTCATTTAATCATTATAAGCTCTTATAGCTTACTTATTATATAATCTCATAGCAATTAATTTTCTTAGCTCCTTAATTATTTATTCAACAAATAATTAACTAAACCACATCAACTCAAATTGCCATTAAATACTTATATAATTCAATAAATATTTAATATTGCAAATAAATATTTAATATTTAATTATTTATAAAACAAATAAACATATCCATTAAATACTTATATATATCAATAAATATTTAATATTACACTTTAAAATTCTGGAATATTACATCATTCCCTCCTTACAAGGATTCTGTCCTCAGAATCACAACTCAATCAAATCATTCGTTACATTTTCTTTCCTACTTACAAAGATTCTGTCCCCAGAATCGAAGACACAGATTAAACAAATAACTCAGGGTACTCTTTCAACATTTTCTCTTCGAGTTCCCACGTAGCTTCTTCAGCGTTGTGGTTCCTCCATATCACCTTCACAGAAGGTATCACTTTATTCCTAAGCACTTGTTCTTTCCTTTCGACTATCTGGATAGGAACCTCTTCATAAGACAAATCTTTTTCGAACTGCAACGGTTCATACTCGATCACGTGATTTTAGTCGGGTTTATACGGTCGTAACACCGAAATGTGAAAAACATTGTGAATGTTTTCCAATTCTGGAGGTAGAGCTACCTCGTAAGCCACTTCACCCACTCTTCGTAGCACTTCAAAGGGTCCAATAAACCTCGGGCTTAGCTTTCCCTTTTTATTGAAACGAATTTTCCCCTTCCAAGGAGAAACTTTTAGGAATACAAAAGTTCCTACTTCGAATGCACGATCTATTCTGTGTTGATCAGCATACTTTTTTTGTCTGTCTTGGGTTGCTACCAATCTTGTCCTGATGAGTTTGACAACGTCAGCAGTTTGTTGTACCAGTTCTGGTCCTAATAGTTGGCGTTCACCGACTTCATCCCAGCACAGTGGAGTTCTGCACTTTCTGCCGTACAATGCCTCGTAAGGTGGCATGCCGATGCTCGCGTTGTAACTGTTGTTGTAAGCAAATTCCACCAACGGTAAATGTTCTTCCCAGCTTCCTTTAAAGTCCATGACACATCCTCTCAGAATATCTTCCAGTGTCTGAATTGTTCGTTCTTTTTGGCCATCTGTTTGTGGATAATAAGCCGTACTCATTCGCAACTGTGTCCCCATGCATTCTTGTTGTCTCTTCCATAAATTTTATATGAATCGTGGATCTCTATCGGACACAATTGACACTGGCACCCCATGCCTCCAAACGATCTCTTTAACATACAATCTTGCTAATTGCTCAAGATTGAATCTAATCTTTATTGGTAAAAAGTGCGCTGATTTCGTCAGTCTTTCCACTATCACCCAAATCGCATCGCATCCTCTCTGAGTAGTTGGAAGGCCCACCACAAAATCCATCGTGATGTGTTCCCACTTCCATTCTGGTATTTCCAACTGTTGGAGTAATCCGCTGGGTCTTTGATGTTCGACTTTTACTCTTTGACATGTTAAGCATTTGCCACGCATTTTCGTGACATCCCTTTTCATATTCGGCTACCAAAAATGTTGGCGTAAATCTTTATACATTTTCGTGCTTCCTGGATGAATTGAATATCTTGAGCTATGAGCTTTGGTCAAAATTTCTTCTTTCAACTCTGGTGTTGCTGGAACCCAGATTCTTCCCTTAAACTGTAGTAGTCCTTCGGTATCGATCTTGTATTTTACATCACTACCCTCAATTAGATTCTCTTTGATTTTCCCACACTCTTCATCTTGTAGTCGAGCATCCTTCACTTTGTCCACTAAAGTTGGATCAGCTTCTATCTGGAATAGTTGTTTGTCAGATTCTTTTGAAAATTTGATCTCCAACTACAGTTTTGTCATTGCTGAAATGAGCTCCTCCTGAGTTGTTATCAACATTAACTTTTCCCGACCTTTTCTGCTTAAAGCATCTGTAACCACATTCACTTTGCCCGGATGATAAAAGATCTCACAATCATAATCTTTTATCAATTCCATCCATCTTCTTTGACGCATGTTCAAATCCTTCTGAGTGAAAATATACTTCAGACTTTTATGGTCTGTATAGATCTCACATTTCTCTCCATAAAGATAGTGTCTCCATATCTTCAGAACAAATACAACTGCAGCCAATTCCAAATCATGAGAAGGATGCCCTTTCTCATAATCCTTCAGTTGTCTTGATGCATACGCAATAACTTTGTCGTTCTGCATAAGAACACAACCCAACCCTTTGTGTGAGGCATCATTATACACCACAAAATTTCCTGTATTATCTGGTAATGTCAACACAGGTGCCATACTTAACTTCTTTTTCAAATCTTGGAAACTCTCTTCACACTTCTCCGTCCAAACAAATTTTACAGATTTCCTCGTCAAATTTATCAACGGAGTGGCAATCTTGGAGAAATCCTGGATAAATCGTCTGTAATACCCTACTAATCCTAAGAAACTTCTCACTTCTAATGGAGTTCTTGGTTGTTCCCAATTTATCACAGCTTCAACCTTTGATGGATCCACTGAAATTCCATCCTTGTCAATTATTTGCCCAAGAAATTGTACACATTCCAGCCACAATTCACATTTAGAGAATTTCGCATACAACTTTTCTTTTCTTAGCATCTCCAGCGTTAGACGTAAGTGTTCCACATGTTCCTCTTGAGTTTTAGAGTACACTAGAATATCGTCGATAAACACCACCACAAAGTTATCTAAAAATGGTTTAAACACCCTATTCATCAAATCCATGAATGCAGCAGGTGCATTGGTTAATCTAAAAGACATCACCAGAAACTTGTAATGTCCATACCGAGTTCTGAATGTCGTTCGTGGTATATCCTCCTTCCTCACTTTCAACTGGTGATACCAACTTCTCAAATATATTTTCGAAAAGTATTTAGCACCCTTCAATTGGTCAAACAAGTCATCTATTCTTGGCAACGGGTATTTGTTTCTAATAGTGACTTTGTTTAACTCCCTGTAATCAATGCAAAGACGCATTGATCCGTCCTTCTTCTGCACGAATAAAACTGGCGCTCCCCACGGCGATACGCTTGGTTGAATATATTTCTTGTCCAGCAGCTCTTGCAACTGTACCATCAGTTCCTTCATTTCTACCAGAGCCATTCTGTACGGGGCCTTCGATATTGGTGCTGTTCCCGGCGCCAAGTCGATCACAAACTCTATTTCTCTGTCAGGCGAAAGTCCTGGCAAATCCTCTGGAAACACGTCTTCAAATTCCTTCACCACTGGTATTTCTTCTAGTTTCACACCCTTCTTCTGAGTATTGACTATGTAAGCTAAATAGCCCACACAGCCTTGACTCAACAATTTCTTAGCCTGCATAATCGTCAGACATTTCATTTGTCTAAGCGACTTGCTACCATAAAATACTACCTTTGACGGAGTCATAAGGTTTATACACTTCTTTTGACAATCAATTACCGCTCCATATTTGAATGGCCAATCCATTCCTAAAATAACATCAAACTCTCCAAGTCTAATCGAAATCAAATCTACCAACAAGATATTCTCCTTAATGTTCACCCTACAGTTCTTGTATACGAATCTAATATGGATTACTTCCTTATTCGCAATTTCTAAGTTCAAAGAAAAATTCAGTTCTTCTCTAGGCAATTCTAACCTCTTAGCAAATTCATCCGATATAAACGAGCAAGTAGCACTCGAATCAAATAATCCATATGCATTAATATCATTGATTGGGATAATATCTAACACCACATCTTTTGATTGCACAGCATCTTGCACAGTCATGTTGAAGGTTCTGGTTGTGGGTTTATTTAATGCTGCAGGTCTTGTAATGGACCATGTACCTCCATTGTTACCGCCATTGCTTCTGGTAGTCACTCCATCCTTCTTCTTAAGGCATTCAGTGAACCTTGGATCCGCACGTGAAGCATGCATTCTTCTTTGGTTGAGTGCAATTTGGGGCGATGTGACCCTCCTGGCCACAATTGAAGCAAGCTCGTTTCCCCATCAAGCACGCACCCTTGTGAAATTTCCCGCATGTCGTACATGCTTCAAACTTTTTATTTTGCTGGTTACCCTGCTAGTTTCCAGCACCCATGTTTCCATTCCACTTCCTTTTCAAATTGTTGTTGTTGTTGTTGTTGTTGTTGCCACCACCACCACCTCCATTCTTAATCTCATTCTCATTCTTCTTCTTCTTCTTCTATTCTTGATTGAATTTTGTCATTTTTGCTTTTCACCTCCACCTTGGTAATCTTGCCTTCTCCATCATCTGCTTTATGAACTACTTCAACTAGAAACAGGAAACCCCATTGCATGACCTGTGGCTTGGGTCCTGTTCAAATCTCTTCGCTTTACGCACATTCGTCTTTGATTCGATATGGCGCAAACCTCACCAACTCATTAAATTTCGCGGCATACTCAGATACCGTCATCGTTCCATGCTTTAATTCCAGAAACTGCACTTCTAACTGACTTTTCGAACTCTCCAAAAAATAGGTCTCGAAGAACAACTCCTTGAACCTATACCATGCCATCACCCCTGGCCCTTCACGAGTTTTATTGTCCTGCCACCAATAACTAGCTTCTGCTTTCAACATGAAAGTTGTGAAAGCAGTCTTCTGATCATCCCCTACCCTAGCGACATCGAACACCTTTTCTATCTCCATAATCTAGGTTTGTGCTTCGACTGGATTCATGGACCCACGGAATTCAGGTGGTCCAACCGCCTTGAAATCCTTAAATGTTGTACCATGGTTTTGTGGTTGATTTTGCAACGCTCCTGTCAGTAGTGTCACTAATTGTTGAATGGGATTACCATCAACATTGTCGTTATCGGTTCCTTCAGTGGTTCTTTGTCGTGTTGGTTGACGTTTGGGAGGCATTTTCTGTTAACAGTACATTCATTAGATTATTATTCAATTCTTTTAAGTAATTTCTACTTAACTTGTCTCCAAAAAGAATTAACCACATAACACATAACACTTTGAATAAAGTAACAACTTTTATTTATTCATACTCTTTTTGAAAACATAAAAAATAGCATCACTGCAACCTACATTACTTTCCTGAACTACAAAAGTTTCAGGTCAACATCATAGTCATATCCTATAGGTTGCATAACACTTGGGATTTACAATTTATTTAACCTTTCACTCATCGTACAACAGCTACGATGTTCTATTAAGATACTTCGTAGCCCTATCACGTTCTTCCTCCATGACTAGAAACATTGTTCTGCGATCTAATACATATGATGGCAGCGTCTCGAACTGAATAGGATATCCCATGACCCGATCTTGAGCTCGATTAATTGCGGTGTTAAATACTTTATCCATCTCTTCCATCTTCATCCTCTTTGCTTGTGCGTCTCTTGCTGCTAATCTAGTTCGTTGAAAAGCTTCCTCGTAAGCATCTTCAGCTCTTGCCCTCTTAGCAGCTTATTCTCTCAGCTTGTTCTTCAGTTCAGCGACCACTTCGATCAGTTGTTCTTTCTCTCCTTCAGTCTGTACTAGTTTCTCCTCGACATTTGTCAGTCGTTCTTCACGATCCTGGATCTCGCCGTCTTTTTGTGTCAATGTAGTATGTTGTTCAGCCACTATCTCCTGCAACTCCTCAACTATATCCTAAAGTTCCACGTTACGGTCGTAGACTTCATCGTACAACGAGCAGCCATCGAGGTTAGTGGAGTCTCCTCCTCCTCATCCTCGTTATCCTCATCCTCCTGTGGTAACTCAATGGGATCCTCCTCATCTATTTCCACGTCATCATCCTCATCTTCAACTACTGTGACCAACGGGGCTGACTCCCGTGGCAGTAGTTGTTCCCAAACTACCGGAATGTCGCGAGGCTCCTCTTCTATAGGCATTTGAGCTCCCTCCTCTCTAGCCTGACTGGATTCTTTGACATTAGTCATCCTGTCAACCAAAGTTTAAGTTTTAATTACTAATCATTACTACTCGACCCTCACGAGCACATAAGTTGTAAACACATAATCACATAAGTGTTTTATTACTTCCTCCTTAAAACTCAATAAGAGTTTATCATCACTATCTTCTCGAAGGTTACTTCCTAAGGCTTTTCCCCCACCTAAGGTTCATAACCTAAAGCTTCGATACCAACTTGTGACACCCCCAAATCCCAGTACTTCATTTCCTCAAGATTTGGTGTTCACTTAATCAAAACATTCATTTCTAACTACCCAATTATAATAAAATTGAATAATAAAAAAAACCTGCCCATACATGATGAAACTTAAATAAAAATCTCCCAGTTTATCTAACCTTTAATTACAAACATTCAAATGCAGAAAATTAAATAAACTTCATTGCAATCTTTAAACCAAAGTCTGAAAATATAACTATCAAAACTATTACAAGTCTTCAGTATTTGGTCATCTTTCCTTTTCCTTTATTGGTTCTAGGTACGTCACCCTTTTCAGCTTTAGCTGTAAGAAATTTTACAGGTAAGAGTGAGCAAACAAGGCTCACTTGGAATAACAACAAGTAATTCTTTAAACTTTTACATCAATTGCCAATACTAGGTTCAATAGAACTGAACAATGTGTTCTATTAACTTTCGATAAATTATAACATTCACTGAGGGTCTAATGACCACGAATCATGTCCACAGTTATAAGCAATCTTTCAACTTTAACTTTAACAGTCATAAGACTATAAGGACTCCACGTACTTAAGGGGATCAACCCTTCGTACAATGTATTGTGCACAACCATTTTAACGCTAAGCGTAAACCTCTATTAAAAGAGTTGTTCATCTCAATATTTAGAATACAAGTCCGCACCAAAGTAAGTTTGGTTTGGATACATTCTGAGGTAATTTAGAATTCAATTCAGAATCAACTAAGGATTAGTTGATTACAAAAGAAATAACTGTATGCTATGGAATAATCATAACTGAATTGATATTTGTAAATTAACATCATGCTTTAGGAATAATCTAATAGCATAAGCATTGAATAATCATAACATTAAAGGTTATTGAGAATTTGGGTACTAAACATGCATCATGAATAGTAACTTGAACGATAAAGTTGATCATCACTAGAATAAAGCAACTCACATGCTAACTAACAAGTAACATATTAAAGAAACTTGCTCAATAATAAAATATAAGATTTAGAATACTTGCATCCTCTTGAACCAATAGATACAAGAGCTTTATCAATAATAAATAATCTAGCTCTACGAAAGTGTAGAGTTAACAACTTCTGTAATTGAAATTGAATTAAAAGCAATAACGTACTCAACGAAATTAAATTTTTGCATAATGAAGTTTTAGAGTTAGAAAACATGCCTTTAGCACAAGCTAAACCTTACAACTTGAATCAGTACCCTATACATATGTCATCATGACATAATTAATCATTACCAATCATTTTATATCTATATGAACAAATATATACATCATGTAAGTTAAATTACCCATTCACATAATCAGACTATGTTACTACTAGGTAACACTTGATAACATATTCATTCATAGCTTAATACTACTGAAATCATCATTTAACATTCTTATTATTAACACATAACATTTATTATCAAACTTTGTGTAATAAACTAAAACTGTCAGACCATTCGCTAACTTTCTCACATGGCGCCGATTTACTTTGTGGTTGGTGGCCATGAGATTGATTTAGCGATGCTAATGCGACTCACAGGCAAAATATTGGTGCTACTGGCGTGAATGCCGTATATATGAAGATTTACGATTTATCTTTTGTTGAGGCCATGACATGGCTGAGTCGTAACTTCGGCGACCAAGCTCAGTAACAGTATGAACAAAAAGCCAAATTGGCCTACAAGCTCCAATCTAATAGACTAATTAACATGTAATTCATATAGAGACTTCATGTAAACATATTGTGAAGACTTCTAACATGATTCTACCCATAAAATAACATAAACATCAAATTTACAACACCCAATTTCAATGTTTTTGGCAAAAACTCCATTTTGATGTTTTCAATGAAAATCAACACCTTTGTGATTTTGTTTTTCAACCAAAGCAATGAATTCAAAATATCATGGTTATGATTATATATACTCTATCAAATTTAATAGTTAATTTATATATATTAACAATTAATCAAACCTTAATTTCATTTTTTAGACTAAGTCATACTCATATATGTTTTCATATGAACACTGTAATATATTTTTCTTCACAAATTACATGCATACATAAAGTAATTGATTATAATCATACATAACCTCTAAAAAAAGTTTTACAACAACAATCATCATCTAAAGCTATATACACAAGAAATTCATCATCCATAATTATTTACAGAGAACTTTTTGGAGAAGAAAACTAAACTTTAAAAATAAAATACAAGGATTAATATCCTACCTTTGATTAAGAAGATGATACTCTAGAGTTTAGAAGAAAATAGTTATGATTACAATCTTCTTTTCCCCAATTCCTTTCTCAAAAACCTGTTAGAATCACTCACTTTTCTCTCTATAGTTTTCTTCTTCTCTCCCTTTTTCTTCTTCTGAGTTTTCTTTCTTCCTAACTCTAATATACGTAGAATAATTATAACGTATATAGTTATAATTTATATTAAATAAATAATATAACTCTAGCTATAAATTATATCAGTTATGTAAGTTTTGAAAATCAAAAGCCATAAGGTTTGTTTGGTTAAGCAAATAAAAAAATAACCCATTAACCCTTACACCTTGTTTGGTAAACTGAATTAAAACAAATGGATTAATCCTTATACCTTGTTTGATAAAACATCATTAGATTAGAGACTTAATATGCAATAAGTCATGTTTGGCAAAACTAAATTAAACTCTTTTAATTTATTTTAATAATTCCCTTATAGCAAGGTTATTTGTCACACTTCTTATTAAATTAAATAATCAATTTAATCAACTTAATCAATTAAAATATTAATCTATTAAATTACTTTAACACATAATTCAATATCACATAAATTATAATTTTATTCAACCAACTAACACTTTATTTTAATCACAAATTCCAATTAAAATACTATAATTCATTTAATCATTATAAGCTCTCTAGCTTACTTATTATATAATCTCATAGCAATTAATTTTCTTAGCTCCTTAATTATTTATTCAACAAATAATTAACTAAACCAAATCAACTAAAATTGCCATTAAATACTTATATAACTCAATAAATATTTAATATTGCAAAAAATATTTAATATTTAATATTTAATTATTTATTCAACAAATAAACATATCCATTAAATACTTATATATATATATATATATATATCAATAAATATTTAATATTACACTTTAAAATTCTGGAATGTTACATTGCCCATCTTGAGTCGCCAAATACATGGTACAGAATTTAAATACAAACTTCTTTGATACAATATGACAAAACGTAGCTGAGAGTTTCAACACGGATAATGTCTTGTAGAGAGTATACAAACTCAAATAAAGTCCTCATTACAATTATTATCACACTATTTCATATAAAAGTGAGGACTACTATAGCCACCTATCTGGACCGTAACTCCGTTCCCCGACTAGTCCCAGCTATATTCTCATTTCTTTAAGAGAACAATGAAAGCAAAGGGTGAGCTCAACTAGCCCAGTATGAAATATTATGACTAAGATAATGCAGAATAAATTATTGTTAGCCTTCAATAGCGTTAAACTGATAAAATATAATAAACATCAAGTTTAACTGCAGCGGAACAAGCAATCCATTAGAAGAGTCAAGAAGAACATGATATCTACTATCTTCTATGATTTAAAAAGTTTACCAACAGTTTTATCGCTGAGACTCAACTTAATAAATAATCCACATCATCGAATCATCCCTGCACTACGGGCCAAGGATATTCATTAGTATCACCAATGGTCATGATCATACCAACAACTGTTCATCAATGCACTACGGGCCAATGATGACTTTTACCACATCATTTGTAACATTACGGGTCATGAGTATACCGAATAATCTCTGGTCATAATCATACCAAACAATAGCCAATCTATGCACTACGGCCAAAGATGACTTTTATCACAATATAAGCATGAGGATGATGACAATGATATAAGAATTCAATTTAAATGAGAGCAAGGATAAATTTTAAAGATTTATAATTCAATTTATCCAAAATTCAATAATGTCCAAATTGCCAACATGATACTGCTTTGTGGAGTAAAATTCAAGAATAATATTGTATCAAAAATAATTTGGACAGAAAAAAAATTAATTTTTATCATGAATAGTATCCCGTGAATAGTAACTGAGTAAATAGTACCTAGTGAATAGTACTTCGAGAATAGTAACCCGTAAATATTACTTCAGGAATAGTAACCCGTGAATAGTACCCCGACATGAAAATGTTAAAATTTATCAAGAATGCTCAGAATAATATTTCCATGAAAAGATACTGGATGAAGCGCAAATATCAAGGATATTCTACTAATTTCATGGAGTATAGAAGCCATACTTATCAACATAAGTGTAGAATTAGAAATATGAAACGAAATAATATTACTTACATACAACAGAGTATGGAAGAAAATATTATTTCTTACGAATATTGAACAAGAATAATATCACTTACGAATCTGAAAGAAATAATACCCCTTACCTTAGTAGGAGATTGGATCTAATGATAGTAATGTAAGAATACTCTTCTTCTTTTCTCTTATTCTCTCTATACTTTCTCTCTCTATAGCTTGAATTGAAAAATAATGAAGAAATGAGCTTCTATTTATAGGCTTGGCAGAGTAAGGGTAAAATAGTCTTTTCGCCATAATTTATGACATCATCGCTTACATTGTAACAACCCAATATTTTCTATATAAATAAATCATAAATTTTGCGTATAAATTTTTTTTATATTTTTTGTGGAAATGTGTGCTAGGTAATGTGTATATATATGTATGTGATAAATAAAAATTTATTTATTACATTAATTATTACAAATAATTTATTTTAGAATTATTGATTATTATAAATTATATTATTATAATAATTAATTTTATAGTAGAAATATTTTTATTAATTATTTTCTATGAAAATATATGTATATATTATTTAAATAATATATGAAATTGTGACACCCCCAAATCCGGATTACCTGACCCCTGTGTTTGGTGTTCACGATCCACAATATAATACCATTTAACTACCCATTCATATATAAATAGGAATACATAAGTCATTAACATATGTTGTTAATACATAAGTCCCAGGTCCACTAACCTTAACATTACAGAAATACCCCTTAGATATACAAAAAGGGTTTACAATCTAATACAACATAATAATAATATTGTTCGTTATACTACTCCAGCATCTTGCCTTTGCCTTTGTTCTTCTTCGATTTGATGGCCTCTTCGATTCTAACTGAAATGTTTTATATATAGCGAGGGTGAGCAACAAGTTTTCCCTGCAAGTTAAGACATACAATAAATGTATACGAATTAATAAGAACGGACTATCTATCTTGATAGAATGAAAGCAAAGTTCGGTGAACTTTGAAATAGTTGAACAAATTGTTAATCAATAACAAGTCTTCTCGTATTCTAGGCAACGCAATAATCTGATAATGAAAGAGTACAACGCTTTCAAAATTTCTACGATATTCTATTGAACAAACAAGAATCAATTTTACGCAATAACAAAATGGAATATTTTTCCAAATTTATGCTGAGCGGTCCATTGGATCTAGAACTTCTACTTTCTCAAGTATTTATCAAAGATTTACTTTGATACATACGCAGGAGTATCAGCTAACCATAAAGATTAAATCATACCCTTCTGCAAGTACTTAGAGACGGTCAACTCCTTGTACCCTATATTATGCATAATACTTAGGTCACGCACAATGGTCGAATATACGACTTAAAAATGTTCCCTTTATATAAAAGGTTGTTCTTCTCAGTCTTAGAATGAAGATTTGATTTAACAACAAAATTTAATGATTTCAATTTCTATTTACTTATCGATCTAGCCAAAATAATTGGCATCAATCTATCAATAACAATTGAATTCTCTTCTCGAATCTATCAAGTTCTAACAAATGTTCGTCTAGCCAGAATAATTAGCTAAGACATTTCTCAACATAATTTGACAATAAACAGGAATTATCTGTACTGTCAATTCTATCTTCTACGAATATGAATATCCAACAACAGTTATTCTACAAATGTATATTCTCCGAATTAGTAATTCAATTTGAATTATTAATCATACATTAAATGCGAATAATCAATAATAAATTCCCTGGACATGATATAATTAACAATAATTAACTATTATAATAATTGAATGAATATAACTCAAGGTTGAGTTAGGAAACTTGCCTCTTCTGTTGATTACAGCTACACAATAAACTTATCTGCTTTCGTAAGACCTATAACCAATAATATCGGTCTCATAATTAGCACAATAATTCACAACACATAATACTATAATTTACAGTTAAACTTCTCCTAGGCACATTAACACATAGCCACATCAGTGTTTATAACCTATATAAACACTTATCAAGTTTAATTAGTTAGGTCTGGTTGGACTTCGGTCCATTCTCGGTGTTCTAGTCACCCTATTCGACAACTAATACAGTTATTGTCACTTAAACTCGGTCTGTAAGCTTCAATATTATTTTAGATAAGTCAAATATCGTTTATAATATTATTCAGAAGCTTTTAATAATTTATAAACAATTATTATAATTTATAATAATTTTTCAAACACTTAAATCATTTTTAAATGATTTAATTATCAAATAATCTTATTATCATTAATATTTAATAATATAAAATATTAATAACATACTTGTCAAAATATTAAAGTTATTTTAATAACTTCAAATATTTTAAATCATCAATATTCTACTTAAATGATTTTTAAATTAATTAACATTATATTTAAATCGTCACCATTAATATTTAAATATTAATAAAAATATTATCAAAATATTAAAAGTCATTAATTATAACTGAAAATATTTTTAAATCATTTTTTTCATTTTTAAATGATATTTAAATCAATAAAATCATTTTTAATTCATTTATTTAATATAATAATTAAATAAATCTAATATCATTAATATTAATTTATTATTGAGAATTCTCCAAAATATTGAAAATTATATATTATAATTCAAAATATTTTCTAACACTTTATTCTTATTTAAAATGATTTTAAATCAATAAAATTATTTTAATCTAATTTATTTAATAATTAAATAAATCTAATATCATTAATATTAAATTATTAATGAAAATTCTCTAAAAATATTAAAAGTTACATTTTATAACTCAAAATATTTTTAAATACATTATTCTTATTTAAACTGATTTTTATATAATTAAAATAATTTTTCTCTAATTTATTTAATACACTAATTAAATAAATTAAATATCATTAATATTCAAATAATTATAAATATTAATGGAAAATGTCCCAAATAATTAAAAGTTATTTTTCAGAATTTAAAATGATTTTTAAAATCATTTTTGGTAATATCTATAATTTATTTCTAATTTTAAATAATTTTGAAATATTCGTAAATTAGAAAATAATAAATTGTCATTATAGAGCTTTAGTGATGATGGTCGTCATTGTTGGTGTTCTTCATTTCAAGAACAACCGACGGTAAGAAGATATCAAGAGGTCAACTTTGACCGTCAATAGATTTTAATACCAAATGTTTCTAGGAAATTTCTCACCATCATCTTGTAGTCAGTACACCAGACTACAACAAACAACCATTATTTAAGTCATATATCAACATATCATGAAGATCTGGACTTGTAAACATTCTGTCAGACCTTACCTGGGTTTCTCCAGAAACCCAGAACTTCGTCTGGTTACTTTCATGCCCATTTTAAGGTAGGTTCTGGTCCTTAGATAGGTGATTTCTTGGTTCATAGATCTAGTACTCATAACATAGAACATATATATTATAACAAATCAGTCCAACAATAATAAATTCTCCAGATACAACTCGGTCAAACGCTGTCAGAAACAGTGTTCTTAATGTTTTCTGGAAATTCCAGAAAATGACTTTGTGATCAGAGGAGCATCTTTGACCATCTATTCCGTCCAACTGATTTGTTGTTTAAGAGATCTAGAGATACGGATCTATAGTCCATCTAGCAGGGTACAACATATATACAACATTAACAACAAACAACACAACACCTGACATTAATCGAGTTCCAAAAATCTTGTCAGACGTTACTTTGAACTTTCTGGGTTGCCCAGATTGTGCTTGGTCATGCCCAGTCAACGGATGGATGTACTACCACTTCCAGATTAAAAACAACATAACAAGCTACAGATTCAAAACTTAAAACAACTAGAATCAATAACGAACAAAGATCTGTGGCCTCTGACATTAGCTTGACAGACCACAAACCATGTTCTTGGGCAATTTTTTGGAAAACACTATTTTAAAGCCATTTGATGCTATGGATCCAACATGGATCTTCATAGATCAACTAAAAAAAACTTCTAACACAAATATAAACACTTAACCACAAAATTTTTCTAAACATGAATGATCAAAATAGGTTTTAGGTTTTATACCTCTTAGCCAAATCTTTGAACCTAGCTCTCCGAATCTGATCTATGTGTTTAAGAGAGGTATTTTGTGACTGATACACTAGTATTGTGAGACCCCAAATTTTCTGAATAAAGATTTAAATTTCTCGAAATATTTTTTAAATATTATGGTGTAGATTTGATATAATGTTATAGTTGTGGGTAATATTTATAAATTTTGCAAAGTATGCCAGTTGTTGTATAATATTCGATTGGTCGGGGAATATTCTTTTTGTCAGGGAATATCCGTACGACGGTACAATCATTGGTGGACCCCAAAATGGAATTATTGTCGGATTGAGAAAACGACAAAAATATTTTTATAAAAATACGGCATGAGGTGTTACTGTTAAAACTGTTGAACTACCCTTAGTAGTAAAAGTACAAAGAATACACGCATTGGTTGCGTAGTAGCACACGGTATTGATTATTGATGCTTACATGAGAAGTCACTCGGTTATACTCAATTATTGCTCTGAGAATTGTTGCATCATATCTCTTATATTATTGATTCAATTATTGTCACATTATCATCTCAGTATAATATGTTATATTATTAAATCAATAATTGAAACGACAAGTTATTATATTAAGGATTAATAATTGTTGAAAGATTAAATATGTGTTGATTAAAAATAAAATGATTTGTGGTAATATTTATTCAATCCTTGATGTATATAAAGAGTCTCATTATGAGGCGTTTGTGGTAAATTTGGTTATTCTATGGGGGCCCATATGTCATCATCTAAGAGTCTCTTTCGCTTGATAGTAATTACTTTTACCAAAGAGGCGTCGAACATGGTGTTTCACATTCTGAAGGCCAAACCACTTTTCTTTTCACATCATCACCGTCGTCAAGCAGCTTGCCTTTTCACATTGCAAGTGCTAAGCTAGAAATCTTCTATAAATAGAGGCCTAGTTCTTCATTATTTTCACTTAATTCATTTGTTTTATAGAGAGAGAAAGTATAGAGAGAATAAGAGAGAAAAAGAAGAGTATTCTCATTACTACACTCACCGCAGTATTCAATCTCCTATTAATGTAAGGGGTGTTATTTCTTTTGTAATCATGAAGAGAACTTCTTTTATTCCCTTATTTATTATTCTGTTGGAATAACCTGTATACGCGGGCTACCCTATACTTGGTGAAATTCTTTTGTTATTCCAGTCTTTATTATTCTGTTGGAATATATCGTCTCAGACGCTTTTACTACGGACTGGTTCCGATCTTTATTATTCGTTGGAATATCACATGCATGCATTTACGTCGGACCGATTCCGGTCTTTATTATTACGTTGGAATATCCTCAGATGTGCATTTTGTGGGACTGGTTCCGTTATTTATTATCTCGTTGGAATAAACTTGCCTGCAAGCGGTCTATCGCATGCATGGTGATTTCTTTTGTTATTCCATTCTTTATTATACTCAATTGGTTAAAACTTTGACTTCTATATTCCATGAAATTAGTGAAATATCCTTGATATTTGCGCTTCATCCAGTATCTTTTCATGGAAATATTCTTCTGAGCATTTTTGAATTTTACTCTACAAAGAAGTATTATGTTGACATTTTGGACGTTATTAGTTCCTGTATAAATTAATTCTTGAACTTGTTTTATTGAATTCTTATATCATTGTCATCATCCTCATGTTTATAATTTGTTGAAAGTCATCGTGGCTTTTGTAGTGCATAGATGGACTTGGTATGATTATGACCGAGGATTATTCGGTATAATCATAAGCGTAATGTTACAAATGATGTGGAAAAAGTCCTCATTGGCCCATAGTGCATTGATGGACGGTTTACGGTATGATTATGGCTATGGATTCTCTTTCGTCAGTAGTGCAAAGATGAATTGTTTTATGGCATGATCGGACCAGTTGATAAAAAACATGATTATCTTTAGTCAGTAGTGCATGGATAATTCGTGGTCGTGATACTTAAAGAATATCCTTGGCAGTAAAGTGTGGGGTGATTCGATGATGTGGATTATTTATTGTCGAGTCCTAGCGATAAAAGTGATGAAAAACCTTTTAAATCATAGAAGATGGTAGATTTTATTCTCTACTTGACTCTTTCTAATGGATTGCTTATTCATTGCAGATTAAACTTGATGTTTGTTATATTTTATCGGTTTAACACTTTGTTGAAGGCTAATGATAAATTATTCGCATTATCTTAGTCATAATATTTCTTATTGGGCTAGTTGAGCTCACCCTTTCTTTCACTTTGTTCTCTTGAAATGAAAATATAGCCGGGACGAGTCAGGGGAGCGAGTGATGGTCCTAGATGGTGCATTAGTAGTCCTCACTATTCGTGAAATAGTGTGATAATAATTGTAATGAGGACTCCTTTTGAGTTTGTATACTCTCTAGTAGATAATATTTGTATTCAAACTCATAGTTTATGTTTTGTCGTATTGTACACTGACAGATTTGTATTATTAAGTTGTATTTGAATTTTGTACCATGTATCTGGCGACTCAAGATGGGTGATGTATACCTAATTTTGGGGGCGTCACAGTTGGTATCAAAGCTTAGGGATATGATCCCTGGCTAGGATGTGAGAATAGAACTAGGAGGGGAGAGACGGGGAATTCCTTCGCTAGTATGACCTACCTAAGTTTATTTGGTATTTAATTGGTCGGTCAGAATATAGGGATAATATGTTACATGTCAATTAACCTTGGTTTTGTGGCAGTATCTAAAAATGACATCCGAGAATGTTGAGAATAGCAATGGAGCACTGGAGACCGTTGATTCTCCACAGATCAATAATCAGGACAATGTGCAACAGGATGGCGATAATCCTCCTGTAAACAACAACACTGATCAATTGACGAACGAGGGTACGTTTAGGAGCTTTTTAGAATTCATGCAACATCAGGCGAAAGCGGCTCCTGTTCATAATGCAGGAGGAAACAATGGCAACCCACGGTTGGTCACCGCTAAGCAATTCAAGGAGCTGGGACCACCGGAGTTTTTGGGAAAGCCAGAACCACTTAAGGCGGAGAAGTGGTTAAAGAAGATCACCAAGATATTTGATGTCTTGGGATGCTATGGGGAGCAAAAGGTTCCCTTTGCCACCTTTATGTTGTGTGAAGAGGCAGATCACTGGTGGGAATTTGTAAAACGTACCCAGCCTGACGCCCTCAAGATGTCTTGGGAGAAGTTCCAAGAGCTATTCAATGACAAGAACTTTCCCGGAAGCATTCGTCACATGAAGGAGGTGGAATTTATCAAGTTGGAGCAAAAAAACATGACCGTGTCGCAGTACGAAGCTAAGTTTGCCGAGTTGTCCCGATTTACGTCCCACTTAGTTGATAATGAAGAGAGAATGACGCGGATGTTTTTAAGAGGTTTGAAGCCGGAGATACGTTAATATCTTATTTCTCATAAACTGTGTTTGTATTAGGATGTTGTAAATAGGGCTCGATTAGTGGGAGCGATAACTTAGTCAACGCAACCAAAAAGAGCAAAAGGCAAAATAATAATCCGGTTATAATGATCATCAAAACGGTGACAATAAGTATGGAGGGAATCAACATGCCAGAAATGGTAACCACTTCGGTGGTAATCATGGTCAAAACAATAAGAATGGACATTTCAAGAAGAGGAGATTCAACAATGATGGAAAGACGTCAGCACTAGCACCCGTTGTTAAGGAAGGAGAACGACCACGTATCATATGCTTCAAATGCGGAGGAGAGGGACACATCAGTCCAAACTACGCGATGCCGTCCAAAGCATGTTATAATTGTGGAAGAGAAGGTCACTTAGCCCGATTTTGTCGTTCACCGAAGATAAGTTCAGCTAGGATGGAGGCACCAAAAGTCGTCCCAAAAAAAGTCAAAGCCGGTAGTTTAAGAGAGAGCATTTTTTTTGTGACAAGGAACCTGAATAAAATTATCACGGGTATGTTAGTCATAAACTCTTGCGAAGTCTATACCGTGTTAGATACCGGTTCTACTCACTCTTTTATTGCACCTAGTTGTGTTCAATGTTTGAAGTTAACTCCGGAGAAGTTAGACTTTGATATATCTGTTTAAACTCAGTTGGGAGAAACCTTCGTTACCTCCACTATTTATAAATCTTATTCAAATCAACATTTTCACGTTACCTGTCAATCTTATCTCTTTGAAAAACTTGCATTTGATGCGATTTTAAGAATCGATTGGTTAACTACTCATCATGCTTTTCGTAAGGTTGTTAGCTTTCATACTCCTAACCAACCTGTTATGCGAATTCAAAGTAACCAAACCACTAAAGTCAATCCTTGTCATATCAAGCCATAAATAAAGAGCCCCGATCCTTTCGTTGTTGACTTTCTTGTGTGGAATGCACCGAAGCCGAACTTTCCGTAGGGGACGTTGTGAATAACGGTGACAAGTTAATAGGTATCAATGTAACGTGTTATCCAAGTCTTGGACGAGAGTCACAGTTTTGAATGATATTTCTATTGTTAATAAATTTCATGACGTATTCTTGAAGACTTCTTAGCCTACCCCTAGAGTGTGAAATCGAATTTTGTATTGACCCCAGTACAAAACCCATTTCTAAAACCCTCAAATATTTCTTTACTTAAAATGAACGTAACATGCGCCAAAGACGTTGACTCGAGCTGTTGAAGATTATGATCGTACCATGCAATACCATCGTAGGAAAAGCGAACGTGGTAGCTGACGCGTTGAGTAGATGATCGTATGCGTTTACGAGTGCGATGTTGTTAACACAAAGACCCATTTCGTACGACTTATAAATGATGAAGATAGAGTTAAAGACTCTAGGAACCCACGTGAAGATAACAAATATACGAGTGGAATCGACTTTAATCGATAAAGATAAAGTCGCTCAAGCTATATACTCAGAGCTGATGAATGTGAAGAAGAAGGTTCAAGATGGCGTTATTCTAAAAGCAAGAATCGACGAAGAGAGGAAATCGCAACCCTCGATTTAATTAGCCTATTTGAAATTCTCGATGAAGTAGGAACTGTGGCCTATAGACTCGTTTTACCACCAAGTATGTTGCGTGTTCAGAACATTTTTTTTTCGTATCGATGTTACGTAAATATGTGGACGTCCCCAACCACATTATTAATTTAGAATCGGACGAGATAGCAGAAGATTTAACGTATTAGGAGATACGTGTTAACATTTTGGATAAGAAGGATCATATTCGACGCTCAAAGGTTATACCTCAAGAGTTAAAATTTGAAGTGAAGTCAAGGTATCCTCACTTGTTTGGCATACCAGGTACGTACGTAAATTTCAAGGGCGAAATTTCATAAGGATGGGAGATTGTGAGACTCCAAATTTTATGAATAAAGATTTAAATTTCTCAAAATATTTTTTTAAATATTATGGTGTGGATTTGATATAATGTTATAGTTGTAGGTAATATTTATAAATTTTGCAAAGTATGCCAGTTGTTGTATAATATTCGATTGGTGGGGAATATTCTTTTTGTCGGGAAATATCCATACGACGCAGACAATCATTTGTGGACCCCCTAACGGAATTATTATCGGATCGAGAAAGCGATAAAAAATATTTTTATAAAATAACGGCGGAGGTGTTACCGTTTAAACCGTTGAACTACACGGTAGTAAAAGTACGATGTCTGGCGTGTGGTTGCATAGTAGCACACACCAGATTGATTATTGATGCTTTACGTGAGAAGTCACTCGGTTATATTCAATTATTGCTACGATAATTCTTTGCATCATATCTCTTATATTATTGATTCAATTATTGTCAAGATTATCATACGTATAATATGTTATATTATTAAATCAATAATTGAGACGACAAGTTATAATATTAAGGATTAATAATTGTTGAAAGATTAAATATGTGTTGATTAAAAATAAAATGATTTGTGGTAATATTTATTTAATCCTTGATGTATATAAAGAGTCTGTTATGAGACGTTTGTGGTAAATTTGGTTATTCTATGGGGGCCCATATGTCATCATCTAAGAGTCTCTTTCACCAATAGTAATTACCTTTATCAAAGGCCAAACCACTTGGTGTTTCACATTACTGAGGCGTCAAACCACTTTTCTTTTCACATCACCGGTCGTCATTGCTTTTGCCTTTTTCACATTGCAAGTGCTAAGCTAGAAATCTTCTATAAATAGAGACCTAGTTCTTCATTATTTTCACTTAATTCATTCACGCTTATAGAAAGAGAAAGTATAGAGAGAGAATAAGAGAAAGAAGAAGGGTATACATTACTACACTATCTGCAGATTCAATCTCCTACTAATGTAAAGGGTGTTATTTCTTTTGTATTCATGAAGAGAATTTCATTATTCCATTATTTATTATTACATTGGAATAACCTGTATATGCGGGCTACCCTATACTTGATGAAATTCTTACATTATTCCGATCTTTATTATTCTATTGGAATATCATGTATGCATGCGTTTTTACGCGGACTGGTTCCGATCTTTATTATTCTTTTGGAATATCCTGCTTTGTGCTTTTCGCCGGACTGGTTCCGATCTTTATTATTCTGTTAGAATATCCTATCTGTGTGTTTTACGCCGGACCTGGTTCCGTTATTTATTATTTTGTTGGAATAACATGCATGTGCGGTCTATCGCATGCATGGTGATTTCTTTTGTTATTTCATTCTTTATTATACTCAATTAGTTAAAACTTTGACTTCTATATCCATGAAATTATTAAGATATCCTTGATATTTGCGCTTCATCCAGTATCTTTTCATGGAAATATTCTTCTGAGCATTCTTGAATTTTACTCTACAAAGCAGTATCATGTTGATAGTTTGGACGTTATTAGTTCCTAGATAAATTAATTCTTGAACTTGTTTTATTGAATTCTTATATCATTGTCATCATCCTCATGTTTATATTTTGTTGAAAGTCATCTGTGGCATGTAGTGCATAGATGGACTTGGTATGATTATGACCAGGGATTATTCGGTATAATCATAACCGTAATGTTACAAATGATGTGGAAAAAGTCCTCATTGGCCCGTAGTGCATTGATGGATAGTTTTTGGTATGATTATGGCTATGGATTCTCGTTGGTTGTAGTGCAAAGATGAATTATTTTATGGCATGATCAGGACCGTTGATGAAAACATGATTATCTTTAGCCGTAGTGCATGGATAATTCGTGGTCGTGATACTAAAGAATATCCTTGGTCGTAGTGCAGGGGTGATTCGATGATGTGGATTATTTATTAAGCTAAGTCCCAGCGATAAAAGTGATGAAAAACCTTTTAAATCATAGAAGATGGTAGATTTTATTCTCTACTTGACTCTTCTATTGGATTTCTTGTTCCACTGCAGTTAAACTTGATGTTTGTTATATTTTATCAGTTAACACTGTTGAAGGCTAATGATAAATTATTCTGCATTATCTTAGTCATAATATTTCTTACTGGGCTAGTTGAGCTCACCCTTTCTTTCACTGTTCTCTTCAGGAAATGAGAATATAGATGGGACGAGTCGGGGAACGGAGTGATGGTCCTAGATGGTGCATTAGTAGTCCTCACTATTCTGTGAAATAGTGTGATAATAATTGTAATGAGGACTCCTTTTGAGTTTGTATACTCTCTAGTAGACAATATTTGTATTCAAACTCGGCTTATGTTTTTGTCGTATTGTACCTGATAGCAGTTGTATTATTAAGTTGTATTTGAATTCTGTACCATGTATCTGGCGACTCAAGATGGGTGATGTATACCTAATTTTGGGGTAGTCACAAGTATAACTCGTGACTTTAGAGAGAGAAGGAGTTGATGAGAGCTTGAGAGCAAAAATGCCTAGTTTTTATGAACTTTCTCTCTCCAACATCTCTTATATATTGCTTGTTGTTGCTAGATCTGATGTGCTGGACGATTTTTGTTGGATTTCTAAGCCACAAAGTCAAGACATTTGGTTACCAACTAAAGTTGCTAACAAATATTGCAAGTTACATATTAAAATAAACTAAAAGGGTATTTTAGTCATTAGCAAATTAAATTTAATGGTATACTTGGAATTTGGCATACCCTTAGGGTTTAACCCTAAGGTCCTAACCCTTAGGTTTTACATCATTAACTTCTAGGATTTTCTAAATTTGGGTTTTAATTTAGAAAATTAAAATTTTGAAACTAAAATTAGGGTTTCCTAATTAAATTAGGTTTTCTTAATCATATCAACGTTTAATAAATATATTAGGCCTTCCAATTAGGATTAGGGTTGCCTAATTAGGGTTTAGAAATCTCGAATATGAAATTAAGGTTTTAATTAAAAAATTTAAAATTTCTAAATTACAAGGAGCGTTGACCGGTCATGACTTCATGTTTCTGGATAACCTAGAACATGAAGAATATGTCTGACAGCTAGTTCGAGAGCTTATAACTTGCTATTGTGATGTTGTTTGACCATGTTTGTTGTTGGATCTTGTAGTATTACATTAGTACTACAACATCTAACCATTAACTAGTCCTGAAACACTTTACACACTGAATCATTGATGGTCAAACATTGTCCCTCGAAACTGTGTATGAATGTTATGGGTTTCTCAAGAACACCTAAGGCGACACTTACTGTCGCCAAAGGCTTTAGCGACAGACTTAGTTAATTTTAATTAATTAATTTCCAAAAAACATTTAAAAATAGAAATTTATTTTCGAAAATTACAAAAATTATTTTAAGTTATAAAAATTAACTTTTAATAATTTGAAATATTTTTCATAAATATTAGTATTTATTTAAATATTATTGATATTTAATTTATTTAATAAATGCATTAAATAAATTAATTAAAAATGATTTTATTATATTAAAATCATTTTAAATGATAATAAGTTATTTAAAAATATTTTAAGTTATAAAATATATCTTTTAATATTTTAAAGAAAATTTCATTAATTATTTAATATTAATGATATTAGATTTATTTAATGATTATATTAATTAAATTAATTTAAAAATAATTTTAATATTAGAAAAATCATTTTAAATGAAAATAAAGAGTTTTAAAATATTTTAAGTTATAAAATATAACTTTCAATATTTAAAGGTAAATGTTATTAATTATTTATTTATTATAATGATATTAAAGTTATTTAATAATTATATTAAATAATTTAGTTTAAAAATGATTTTAATATTATAAAAATCATTTTAAATGAAAATAAAGTGTTTAAAGATATTTTAAGTTATAAAATATAACTTTTAATATTTAAAGTATAATTTCATTAATAATTTAATTAATGATTTTAAATATTAATGATATTAAATTTATTTAATAATTATATTAAATAAATATTTTTAAAATTATTTTATTAATTTAAAATTATTTAAAAGAAAATAAATAAATTAAAAATATTTTAAGTTATAATTAATGACTTTTAATATTTTGATAAATAATACATTAATACTTTAATATTAATGGTAATTATTTAAAAATTATTTTAAATGTTTAAAAATTATTTAAGGGTAATATTAATACTTTAAAAATATTTTAAGTTATTATAAATAACTTTAATATTTTGGCAATGGTTTCATTAATAGTTTAATATTAATTAAATATTAATGATAATAGAATTGCTTAATATTTAAATCATTTAATAATGATTCGGTGTTTGAAAAATGATCATTATAATAAATGTTTAAAAATTATTATTAGTTATTTAAAAATAATACGACTAATACTTACAGATATTAAACTTCGAGAAAGAGTCTTACACTCGATAATTACCGAAAAAAAGTACATGATTTTTTATGCAAGCGTTTTGAGAAATTGATCTCGAACTTAGATATTTGATTGTATTAATGTTCGTTTGTGATTCAAGGATTATTGATTATGTGTGATAATGTGATTAGGTTATGTCTTTGTTGCAATAAAGCGGTATTATGTGTTATGATATGTTATTCTAATCAGTAAAATGATCTTATTAATGATAGGTTGTTATAAAAAGATAAAAACTAAGTTCAAGTATTGTTGTTAAAAGAGACCGAGCAAGTATCCTACCTTTGCATTTCCTTTATGCAATGGACATGAGTAAGAATGTTTTAGAATTATATTATTATTGTACTATATTATTAACCCTATTATCGTATATATTATATCTGATCATTGTTTATCAACATGATATTATATATATATTATATAATTATATATATATATTCTATATATATATTAATTTCTAAATATGGTTATACAAGTTACTCCTCACTTGGATAATCATTATATTTCACATGTTGATATCATATATATATATATATATATATATATATATATATATATATATATATATATATATATACCTCTAAGCTATTTAACCGACTAGACACGTATTTAGAAATATCGTTGAATATGATAAAACCTTTTTGTATCCAATCAAATTGTTTTGGTTGGATTCATACTAAGTATGAACATCCGTCAAGGAAAACTTTTATATGTAAGGCGGAATGAGTAAACGATAATATCGTTCTTATATGCAGTATTGATCAATACTAGGCCCATTAGAAGTACAACCTCGTGCCCGTAAGTTATGACGGTTTGCGGATGAAGTTCTGCTAAAACTTATCAAAAATTTAAAACAATGTTCATAGTATTTCACCTTAACCCTATTTATAGTCAATACGTAGTTTTCAAAAAATTTGAGATAGAGTTGTTATGTTATTATTATCGGTTCAGTTTACTTCACAACTATTAAATCGTTGTAGAAGTGATGTATAAAGAAAACATTTAATCCTTTCACTAAATATATTATAATTGTTATTACTTCTTTGGGCACTCAAATGCTTATCCTTGCTTAATTTAAATGTTTTTTGATTGATCGTGATGAACACGAAGGGTCATGCGAAACAAAGGAAAAGGAAAACAAACAGAATAAGATTTTTGGTATTCTATGTAATAGTATGACTTTATTAAGATAATGATAACTATTAAGTATCATGTAAATGAATGTTTAAAGGTTGCGTACCTGGGAGTAGACTCTGATGCATATGTAAATTAAGTTTGATATTTTTATTATTGTTATTATTATTAGTATTATTCCGCTCATAGAAATGGTATCGTAAAGCACCGAGTTCGGGTTTTCAAGTACCCGAGTTTGGGGGCGTTACAAGTTGGTATCAGAGCTTTAGGGTTAGAAACCTTAGGTGGGGTAGACCTTAGGCTATAACCTTAGAACAGAGGGAAACGTTGAAAATATAAATAACTCATATAGAGTTTAAAAGGAGATGAATCGGATAAATTCATCGTCAAACAAAATACAAGATAACTTATATAAAACTATTATTTACAGTGTGTATAAACTATATGCTAATCAGGATAATTTATGTGTGTAGATGTCAGGTGGTAAAGGCTTATTATATGCTTATAGCATGAAGAAAGATTAAATCCATACACCCGAGCTAATATCGAAGCCAATAGTTGAAATAGAGGCTCATAATGAAACCAACTCGGATGAGGTGGTTATTTTGGAAAACGTAGTACTAGATCCAGAAATGGTGGAACAAACAGATAGTGATTCAGACACCGAAGTTGGAGCTGATCAAGCATCAACGGAAGTGCAGGATCTGAGGAACCAAGTTACCTCTCTGGAAAAACTGTGAGAAATAGAAAAGCTGCTAAATAGTCAATTGCAAAAAGCCTTAATAGAAACAATGGAAGAACAAGATAAGCTTAAAATCCAAATTGATCAGATGGGAGCCCAAAGCAACATATCGAGTGTAGCTCCAAGCAATAAGGGGAAAAGAAAGATGAAAGACCACGACTTAGGAAAATCTAATAAAAACCAAGGGAAAAAGATATGTTATATTTGCGGCCATGAGGGACATACCTCTCCTCATTGTCCCGACTTTAAGTAAGCTGAATGTTTTATTTGTGGGTTGGAAGTTCATTGGGCGAAAGATTATCCAGAATTAGGAAAAAGGTGTAGGAATAATTAGGATTAGTTGTTGATTATGTATGTTTGATAATGTGCATGTGTAATGTAATATTCTCAACTTTTGTATTAGTCAAGACTGTAAATCCCGACTTTTGTGGTCACAAAGGGATAGCTGATGTTTAAAGCATTATGTGATATGCTATGTAAAGTATTCGTTAAATGAATATGAATCTATGTTTAAGTAATGAAACAAGTTTAATATATTAAACTTAATTGATAAGGCTTAGAATGTAAGAATAATTTATGATAATGACGCCAAGACGAAAACGAAACCCAATGATAGAAGAACCTATCAACAAAGCTGGAGAACAACCAGACCCGATACAGAATTTCTCGAATGTAATCGCTCAAGCTATGCAGAATGGAATACTAGTCGCGGGAAATTAGCCAGACAATCAATTGACAAATTTCAAAGGCTTTAAGGCCGTCGTACTGCCAAAATCTAGAAGATCAATTGACCCTGTTGACGCGTTTGTGATAACTAGGGTAACGAAGGGACAAAAGAAAGCTTTTGCCACCTATACGATGAAATGAGATAATTTCGATAATACCGGAATTAGGCCGGGAGTGTGTTTAAAAAGAAAGTTTGTGTGCTATAAGGGTGGGCATGAGGGACATATCTCTCCTAACTGCCCCAATCTAAGAGTATATAGTGGGTGTTTTATTTGTGAATCAATGGAGCATAAGGTGAAAGACTGTCCAAAAAAGAGAAGGGAGGCAAGGAATGTGAATACAGGAAAAGGCAGCAGGACATTAGCGACAATGGGACCGACTTCAACAAACAAACTAACAGAACCAACTACAAGAGTCTTCAGCATGACAGTTCAAGAAACCGTAGCAGCCGGGGATGCAACTCCTGATATTATTCGAACAAATGTTATTTTCTTATATACGATTTACTATATATATAATGAATTATTTTATAAATAAATTTTGAAGGACGAATTTGAGTTCTTTTAGAAATCAAATTTCTGTTTAAACAGATAGATAAGCTTTTTGCTGAATAGTTAAAGATCGGTTCGATCAATTATGATTGAGATCTACTTGCAATGATTGTGTATGTTATGTACCCTGGTATCTATAGGTTTTAAAATGGTGATTCCGGGGACGGAATCTTTATAAGGGATGGTGAATGTAACAACCCGATATTTTCTATATAAATAAATCAAAAAATTTGCGTATAAATTTTTATTTTTATTTTTTTGGTGGAAATATGTGCTAGGTAATGTGTATATATATGTATGTGATAAATAAAAATTTCTTTATTACATTAATTATTACAAATAATTTTATTTTAGAATTATTGATTATTATAAATTATATTCTTATAATAATTAATTTTATAGTAGAAATGTTTTTATTAATTATTTTCTATGAAAATATATGTATATATTATTTAAATAATATATGAAATGATTTTTAAATTATTATAATAATTATTTAATTATATGAAATTAAGTTAGATTAATTAAGTTAATTATTTTAACTTAATTGATAATGTTAAATATGTAAGATAAATGGATATGGGATCCAAACCCCTAATTTTGGATTTTGATCAAAGAATGAGAATAATAATATAATATTAATTATATTTTGATTTTTCAGTGCTATAAATATGTACTGTATGTACGTATTGATAATGGTTGGTCAATTATGGTATATCAGTAGAAAATCTAGTAGTACTGTTATTTGATCTTAAATCAAAAAAAATATCAGTGAAAAATTGTGTTAATGTGATTATAATAAGTGTTAGAATTATAATCCAAGTTAGTAAATCCAAATTTTTAAATTTGGAACCTTAACTTCGAAATTATGAACCCTAATTTAGTAATTAGAAATCCTAATTGTGATTTGGTAACCCTAATTGCTAATTATAAACCCTAATTGCTAAATTAGAAAGGTTAATTATAATTATTAAATAATTAAACGCTAATGTTCCTGTATAATGTAATTAGAAATCTAATCTAATTAAAAAAACCCTAATTTTCTTTTTTTAGAAACTAATTTTTATTTTAAACCCTAAATGAAAACCTAGAAATTCATTATGTGCTAAATCTTAGGGTCAAACCCTAAGGGTTTGTCGAGATTATAATATTGTCATTAAATTTGTGAACAAAATTACCAAAATACCCCTCTTTAGATTTTTTATTATGTAACTTGTGAATATCTTGCCAAGATGGGAGTTGGTGGCCAAATGTAACTACTCTTTTGACTTAAAATTCACACGCTATCAGCCAAGTACTAGCCATACATGCATCTAACACTTGTATATATAGAATTGGAGAGAAAAAAAAATCATTTGGTAGCCTAATTTTGCACAACTTTCATCCTTGACTCTCTCTAGCTCACACCTCCGAAATTTCTTAGCATATCAGTCCCCAAAACCAGCCCCACTAATACCCATAACCAAATTAGTGGCCTAGAATCATAACTTGTTCATAGAAGGTATAAACCCTAACTTGAAAATCTGACCATTGATCTGTTGTTAGATGTTAAATTTTTTGTGTTAAACATGTTATATATGGTGTATAATGATGATCTGGGTTGCTAGATGTTAGATCCATAACATCTAGAGGCTCAGATTTGAAGATTTTCAAAATCTAGAAAAAGTTCAAACTGTGGTCTGACAACGAATGTCAGTGGCCACCAATCTTTCTCTGATGTGTAGTTTTGTTGTTTAAAGATTTAATCTTCTAATCTGATATGTGCTCTTTGATCTGGATCAAGAATCAGGCTTAGATCTGGTCTAGATTGCATGTTATTCGTGGTCAAATTAACCACGTTGACCGACATTGACCGGAAGAAATCTGGGCAGCCCAGAACATTCCCAGATAGGTCTGACAAGAAGTTCATGGCCTTTGATCTTTCTGTTTGTTGTTGGTTTGTTGTTCTTGTTGCATCTAGATTGTAGTATGGTATATGAACTCCATGTTTATGCCTTAAAATCTCTTAAACCTCAAACTAGATGAAAGTAATAACTGGTCAAAGTAGTTAAGTTGTTCACGTGTTCGGTTTTCTAGGAAACCCAAAAAATCTATGAACACGGTTTCTGACCAACTTTGACCGGCATAGATCTTCGTACTGAGATGTTGGTACATGTATTTTTGGTGCTAGATCGGTACACTTGTATGTTGTCTAAACACTAGAACCAGTAGATCACTAAAACGTTACACATATTTCAAGTTGTGGAAGCCCAAATATGGCTACATGAACTGTTCTTCATTTCTGGGTAACCCAGAAAATGAAGAACAGCTCTGACAGCCTTTAAATGGCTTATAACTTTTTGATTATTGATGTTTAAACTTGTCTAGTGTTCAAACAAGATACCCTGCTAGTTCCACTACTATCCCCGATGTCTATCACAACCATTACATGAACATATTGACTGAAATAGGGTCACAAGGAGCGTTGACCGGCCATGACTTCATTTTTCTAGGCAACCCAGAACATGTCTGACAACTAGTTTGTGGGCTTATAACTTGCTATTGTGATGTTGTTTGACCCTGTTTGTTGTTGGATCTTGTAGTATTACATTAGTACTACAACATCTAACCATTAACTAGTCCTGAAACACTTTACACACTGAATCATTGATGGTCAAAGATGGTCCCTCGAAACCGTGTATGAATGTTCTGGGTTTCTCAAGAACACCTAAGGCGACACTTTCTGTCGCCAAAGGCTTTAGCGACAGACTTAGTTAATTTTAATTAATTAATTTCCAAAAATCATTTAAAAATAGAAATTTATTTCCGAAAATTACAAAAATTATTTTAAGTTATAAAAATTAAATTTTTATAATTTGAAATATTTTTCATAAATATTAGTATTTATTTAAATATTATTTGTGACGCCCCCAAAATAGGTATACCCGACCCATTCTGATTCGCCAGATATCACACTATAAAAATTAAATACAAACTTCATTTATACAACTGTTGAACTATCGTAAGTAGTGCAACATGATTAGCTGTGAGTTTTAATACAATATTGTCTCGTAGATCGTATCCAAACTCAAATTATTACAATGCCATATAAAAGACAATGACAAATATTTCAAGACCCCAAAGAAGATTACTATCTTGTTTATTCTAATGAGATGTACTTTTGACGCTTCAAGGTGGGTTCTCATCACCCTATTGTTGTTTGCCAAAATCAATTATTAAGTGACGTATAAAATCGACACACACATCTTAGGTCCTCAATACAATTTCTCATTGCAAAGTCATGCCATTTTATAATGTATTGAGAAACTTAACGATCTCGGACCATCACACTATTTCCTGTTATCCCCGCTTTCGACCCAAAGACTCTTATTACACGAAAGGAATTGTGAAGCAAAAGGGTGAGCACAATTAATGATAAAGAATATCATAACTAAAGATAATTAAATTATCAATAGCTTTTGTCAATAATAAATCGGAGATTTAGAACATATGGTAGATAATAAAACTTTTCAACCATAATTGCGGTGAATCAACAATCCATTAGAAGAGTGAAGTAGAACATAATGTCTACTTTCTCTTCCAAATTAAAAGTCCATCGTTAATATTTCATTCTGTAATACTCATCAAACGGTTTTTTCGTTGTACCCCAAGACAAAGAGAACTTTCATCACTGTCTCCACGAACCACTAAAGATTTTAAATAAGTTCACAATTCATATTTATAATCATGTAAATCAACAGTTTCTCCTTGCCACAAAGGATTAATAGAATGTTTACTCAATATCCTTACCCCCAAAGGTGAAGATATTCAAATGTAATAACAATGATCATACCAATCGATTGTCTATCTTTGCACTACTGGCCAAAGATATTCAACTATAAAACCAATGGTCATGATCATACCAATCAATTATTTGTCGGTCTTATTACGACCAAAGACATTCAATTTGTTAACTAATGGTCATGATCCGCCAATCACATCATTGAATTATCCATACACTACGGCCAAGGATATTCGTTATTATCACTAGTGGTCATGATCATGTCATACTCTCATCCATCTTCGCTTTTACGAAGTCAAAGCTATCAAGCAGTTGAGATCATCTTTGCACTACAGGCCAAAGATATTCAACAACATATCATCTTTGCACTACAGGCCAAAGACATACAACTGTAAAACCCATAACCAACAGTATAATAAAGAATGGAATAATAAAAGAATTTCACCATGTATGCAGTACTTCGCATGAGCAAAGTTATTCAACATAATAATAAAGAATGAAATAATAAAAGAATTTCACCATGTATGCAGTACTTCGCATAGACAGGTTATTCCAACATAATAATAAAGAATGGAATAACTGAAGAACTTCACCATGCGTGCGTAATCCGCACAGACAGGTTATTCCAAAAGAATAATAAATGCGGAATAATAAATAATAGAACCAGTCGCAGAATACGCATGATGTGATATTAAAACAGAATAGTAAAGAATGAAATAATAAATAATGGAATAACAACAGACTTCACGTGTATACGGTAATCAGCGTATCTGAGTTATTCCAATGAGAATAATAAAGAATGGAATAACAAACAGACTTCACCGGTATACGGTAATCAGCGTATCTGAGTTATTCCAATGAATAATAAATAATAGAACCAGGTCAGGTGAAATTCACACCGACGGGATATTCCGACAGAATAATAAAAGAATTTCACCAAGTATGCGGTTTTTCGCATAAACAAGTTATTCTAACATAATAATAAAGAATGGAATAACAGAAGAAGATCACCAAGTATTGGGTAAACCGCATATACAGGTCATTCTACCAAGTATAGGGGGTAAACCGCGCATACAGGTTATTCGAACATAATAATAAAGAATGGAATAACAGAAGTTCTCTTCATGAATACGAAAGAATAACACCCCTTACGGGTACAACAAATAATATCCCTTACGATAATAATATCCCTTTACCTTTCAAATAAGAGTATTCCGACTAGTAGGGTGAGGATATACTCGAAGAAAATTTGCACTACTCTCAAAGTTTTCTTAAACTCTAAAGAAATACGCTCAAGATTATAGAAGAAGAATTCTCTATAGTTTTCTCTCTGAGTTTCAATGAATTCGTGAAATAATGAAAGAATGAGCTTTATATATAGAAGAATGGAATGAATAGTAACCAATCCATGAACGGTCCAGATTGATTTACTTTAATCGGATAGTCCATATTTAAAGCAAAATCTTTTAAATAAAATATAATATATTCTATTTTATATAAAAAGAGTTTTACTATGCAAACACTATGTATGCATTTATGCAAATACTATGCATAATAAAATATAATATATTCTATTTATAGAATAACTTTAATAAAGTATTATGTTTTATATAAAAGATTTTACTACGCATAATAGAATATAATATATTACATTTATAGAATAACTTTATAAAAGTATTACATTTTATATAAAAGATTTTACTATGCAAAACACTATGCATAATAGATTATAATATATTCTATTTATAGAATATCTTTATAAAAAAATGCATTTTATATAAAAAGTTTTTACATTATAATTTCAACCAACGATCCGAAAAATTAGTACATCTCTTCATGGAATAATATTGTACCCAAAAATGATTTGAATGAGAAAAGAAATATATTTTGTTAGGGTGAATAAAGATTCAGGAATAGTAACTCATGAATAGTAACTCGTGAATAGTAACTCATAAATAGTAACTCGTGAATAGTAACTCATAAATAGTAACTTGTGAATAGTACTCCAACACAAAAAGTGTCCCAAATACCCGAGTGAATAATACTAGAGTGAATAGTAACTGGGTATTATATGACAACTTGTCTATTTTAAAAAAATTTCATATATCACCCTTAACTTTAACCTTTTATCAATTTAACCATTCACCAAAATAGAAAAATTGAATACTTTTATTTCATAAAATTCGGGGTCTCACATTATTGATATTTAATTTATTTAATAAATGCATTACATAAATTAATTAAAAATGATTTTATTATATTAAAAATCATTTTAAATGATAATAAGTTATTTAAAAATATTTTAAGTTATAAAATATATCTTTTAATATTTTAGAGAAAATTTCATTAATTATTTAATATTAATGATATTAGATTTATTTAATGATTATATTAATTAAATTAAATTAAAATGATTTTAATATTAGAAAAATCATTTTAAATGAAAATAAAGAGTTTAGAAATATGTTAAGTTATAAAATATAACTTTCAATATTTAAAGGTAAATGTTATTAATTATTTATTTATTAATGATATTAAAGTTATTTAATAATTATATTAATTAACATAGTTTAAAATGATTTTAAAATTATAAAAATCATTTTAAATGAAAATAAAGTGTTTAAAGATATTTTAAGTTATAAATATAACTTTTAATATTTAAAGGATAATTTTATTAATAATTTAAATATTAATGATATTAATTTAATATTAATAATATTAAATTTGTTTAATAATTATATTAAATAAATATTTTTAAAATGATTTTATTAATTTAAAAATCATTTAAAAAGGAAATAAATGAATTAAAAATATTTTATATTATAATTAATGACTTTTAATATTTTGATAAATAATAAATTAATACTTTAATATTAATCGTAATTATTTAAAAATAATTTTAAATGTTTTAAAATCATTTAAGGGTAATATTAATACTTTAAAAATATTTTAAGTTATTATAAATAACTTTAATATTTTGGCAATGATTTCATTAATAGTTTAATATTATTTAAATGTTAATGATAATAGAATTGCTTAATATTTAAATCATTTAATAATGATTACGGTGTTTAAAAATTCATGATAAATTATAATAAATGTTTAAAAATTATTATAAGTCATTTAAAAATAATATGACTAATACTTACAGATATTGAACTTCGGGAAAGAGTCTTACACTCGATAATTACCCGATAAAGTCGACGGTACACCGACATGTTTCAGAAATTGATCTGTACTTAGATATTTTGACTGTATTAATGTTCGTTTATGAATCAAGGACTGTTGATTATGTGTGATAATGTGAGTAGGTAATGTGCTGACTGCAATAAGCAGTATTATGTGTTACGATATGTTATTCTAATCAGTAAAATGATCTTATTACTGATAGGTTGTTATACAAAAGATAAAAACTAAGTTGCGTATTGTTAGCAGCAGACCAGGCAAGTATCCTACCTTTGCATTTCCTTTATGCAATGGACATGAGTAAGAATGTTTCAGAATTATATTATTATTGTACCATATTATTAACCCTATTGTCGTATATATTATATCCGATCATTGTTTATTAATATGATATTATATTATATAATTCAGATATATATTCTGTTCGTTAATTTCTAAATATGGTTATACAAGTGACCTCACTTGGATAATCATTGTATTTAATCACATATTGATATATATATATATATATATACCTCTAAGCTATTTGACCAGCTAGACACTGATTTAGAAATATCGTTGAATATGATTAATCCTTTTTGTATCCAATCAAATTGTTTTGGTTCAGATTCCCGATTAAGTATGAACATCCCAATCAAGGGAAAACTTTTATGCGCCCAAGGCGGACAGAGTGAATGATAATATCGTTCTTGTATGCAGTATTGATCAATACAGGGCCCATGGGATGTACAACCTCGCGTTCGTAAGTTATGACGATTTGCGGATGAAGTTCTGCTAAACCTTATCGAAAATTTAAAACAATGTTCATAGTATGTCACCTTAACCCTATTTATAGTCAATACGTAGTTTCAAAAATTTGATAGAGAGTTGTTATGTTATTATTATCGGTTCAGATTACTTCATAACTATTAAATCGTTGTAGAAGGGTAGTACAAAGAAAACATTTAATCCTTTCAGCTAATATTTATAATTTTTATTACTTGATGGGCACTCAAATGTTCATTCTTGCTTAATTTAAATGGTTTCAGCCAATCGTGATCAACCTAAAGGGTCATGCAAAAACAAAGGAAAAGGAAAGCAAACAGAATAAGATTTTTGGTATTCTATGTAATAGTATGACTTTATTAAGACAATGATAACTATTAAGTATCATGTAAATGAATGTTTAAAGGTTGCGTACCTGGGAGTAGACTCTGATGCATATGTAAATTAAGTTTGATATTCTTATTATTTTTATTATTATTAGTATTATTCCGCTCATAGAAATGGTATCGTAAATCACCGAGTTCGGGTTTTCAAGTACACAAGTTTGGGGGCGTTACATACATCATCGATCATATTACATCATTGATTACCTCATCATCTGATGACATTATCGCTTACCTCATCGTCCGATGACATCATTGCTTACCTCATCGTCCGATGATATCATCATATACATCATAGAAAATCAGATTCAATTTGTTCTCTTCCACATCCTTTTACTTTTATACCATGAATTTACTATAATAATGTTACCATTCAAATTATAAAAAACATACTATTATATAATCACATCATACTACTATAATGTAATATTAAAATAATATATTTGAATGAATTATTTTATCGGAAAAGATAAAATACCAACTTTCAACAAATGTCACATGCTAAAAATACTTCAGTTTAAATCCACATTTAATAAATATTTTCTTATCATAAATATCAACAAATAATTATTCACAAATAATATTACAAAATTACAATATTGACAACCAGGTCGTTCCCAGGAAAGAGGGGGCTTTCCGATAAGGATTTCTCCCTATTGGCGTGCAATTAGGTGACCAAACCCCTTTCCTCGACAGAACTTTCTAGACATTGTCAATAATGCAAATAATAATATTATTCAAATAATATGAATTATTGATTTGATAATTTGAAAACATTGTGTGAAATGACAATTATTGAATCAATAATATAAAATATCAACGTAGCAATTATTGAATCAATAAAATAAAATATTGAACAGTAATTACTATAACAATTATTGAGTAGTGACTTCTTATGTAAGCATCAATAATCCAAGATACTATACAATACCGTGTGCTACTATGCAACCACGCGTATTACTGTACTTTTACCACCGGGTATTTCAACAGTTAACAGTAAAATTATTACCGTTATTTTTATATAAAGATATTTATGTCGTTTTCTAACTCTGACAATAATTCTGTTGTGGGGTCCACTAATGATTGCTCCATCGTACGAATATTCTCCGACCAAAAAGAATATTCCCCGACCAAACGAATATTTTATAACAACTTGCTTACTTTGTAAAATTTATAAATATTACCCACAACTATAACATTATTTCAAATCCACACTATAATATTCAAAACGATATTTAGAGAAAAATTAATCTTTATTCATAAAAGTTGGGGTCTTACATTGACATAATCCAAGTCCAATTGGAAATGACAAAGTCCAATTACCAAAGTCCATTAAGGACTATTTGTATTCTACTCGTACAATTCTCGTATTCTCTTCGTATATATTTCGTACGATATTTGTATTATACATCATAATAATCTTCATACTATACTCGTATAATAACTAGTATCATACTCGTATTTCTTACATATAATAACCATAATCATTATACATAGCCATTAAATTCTCGGAACTCACTTTTCCCAACTCTTAAGTTTTAAGTCCGCAGGCAAAAACTTCATTTGTCATAACTGAAATATTATTGGATATTCCGTTACATCTTAGTATTCTCTCATTATGTGTTTCCCAAAAATTCAAACTTAATCTCCGAGTAGAACGGATGAATAGTGTTTTTATGGAAACTTCTCAGAAAACTTCCATTTTCATCTTGGAAATTCATAACAAATAATCCTAATACATAACCAGAATCCTAACCACATTCGCACATTCTAGGTCATAGAACGACCTTTAAACAGCTTACTCACATAAATAAACAATTAAATTCATTTAATTCAAATAATTAAATTAAAATTTAATTCAAATAAAGATCCGATTTTCTCGGGCGTTACATCTTTACACAAAAGGAGTTGAATATGAGGGAAATTAATGGATAATGGAGCAAAATGGGCAAAATTAATTGAGCACACTATGTCTTCAATTGATAAAATTTGAAAATAATTTGACACTATAATGGAGGAATTGAGATGGAAATGGGCGAATTGAGAGATAAGGAGAAAAATCAGAAAGGGAAAAAAACTAGTCGTTGTTGTCGCAAACAAGAGCATTAAAATAGATGACTCATTCTCGACGACACGCCCATCGATACTTCCCTGTCGAGATTGAGTCAATATCAACGACGTTTCCGTCGTCTGTGATAATAGTGTCTGTCGCCAATGATATACTGTCTGTCGCCAATGAGTTTTTCCTCCACTGCCAAATTGTTTTTGCCAAATTTCCCCTGGAAAAATGGTATTATCAACAGTGAGGTCATTATCGACGGGACATTGGTCGTCGCCAATCTCCCGTTTTTGTAGTGATTTGTGATGCAATTAGCGAGGCTATCGACAATGCCCGGTGACAGCAGTATAACAATCATTATCCCCAATAGATGGGAGTAACCTTTAAAAATTTTAACACTTATTTAGCACTGCATACTTTACTCATGACATTGCATCATTGGATATACCTTGTCATATTTCAAGTGTCTAGTAGTCTTTGTCATGTTCATTTCATTACATTGCATATACACGACAAAGAGGGGCATCTGTAGACACTCGAAATTTTTATTTCCTTTTACTAACCATGTAGGAAGCCAAAAGCGCCTTTTAACACTCCGAGGGAAGACAACATCACAACTTTAACCCCAGAAGGGCAAAGATGTAATTTTGCCAACACAACATAGAGCAGCAACCATTCGGCTGAGGATAGGGTCATAAAAAGCCACCACAGCAATCCCGAGTTGTAAACTACGCAAGACAGATCCACGGACTACCTTCGGATACTTGAAGATGTTATTTTGGTCATGGACCCATCTTTTCAGATACTGAAATTGTCAAGTTCGATGACACTGCGTAGCACTCAAAAAAAGCTTTCTGGATTGGTATGGCAGGTCTCCCAACTATTCCCAAATTGAAAGGAGCGAGCTTTTCCAGTGCACATTAATGTGAATGACTAGCGAACATCTACCCAGGGATAGTTTTCCCCTTTTTCTCTGCCTTCCCGAACTCAGAATAGGGAAAATAATATACCATTACGAAGATATCGGAAAGATCTTTCCGAAACGATATGGCACGTCTTCTAATTCCTCCCAGATTGAGAGTTATGGTCGTTCCAGCGCGCATCATGAATAACAGACTTCGCAAGTCAAAAACCAAGCAAGTGGGGCCCACTTTAGGGTTATCGTAGGTGTACCTACAGCTGCCTCCAATACACCTGCAACTCCCCCTTTTTCATCTTTAAATGCACGAATTTCAGCTCATTTGGAAGAGGAGATGATTGCTAAAGAAAGAGAGTAGTTTGGAGATAGAGAAGTCGTAAGTTAGAGAGAGAAAGATGCTAGATCTTGCTTCTAAATAAATATCAGCTCTAAACACTTCTATACATATAAATCTTACTATATCAACTTTTTACCAATTGAAATCAAGTTCTTTGAAACTTTCAGCCTTTCGTTTGCAGATCTCGTGTAAATACGTAAGATCTTCTCAAATATGTGTTTATTTACTGCTTTAATATATATAAATATATATATATATGTGTTATATATATATATACTGCTAGGTTGTGCATAGATTTAGCTTTTTACCGATCGTTTTGTTTAAATAGTTGATATTTGAAGTGTTTTGACTAGATCTATCCTAGATTTAGCCTGATCTAGCATTTAACCGGTCCAAAAGCTTCATAACTTAACCCATTGAGCTAGATAAGCACAGATCTAGGTAGATCTAGTTTATTTTCAAGTTTTGTAAATATTGTTTGTCGACGTCGAGATTTTTATTTGTCCCTTTTCTGTTCTTCTTCTTTGGTGTTCTCATGTTAGGTGAGATTTGTTTGAAAAAACAAGTTGTGAAAAGGTCCGACATGTATATGTCGACGAATGGACTGTAAGAGTCGTCAGTTGGTTTTTTATATGGTTGTACCAACACAACTGAGAAGAGGTTTGCACATTGACCCAGTGATGTGACACTGCTAAACGGGTCTGTGAAACCGAGATTCATTAGGGTCCGGGGGCTTGATTATGTGGAGGGAAGGTGTTAGGCACCCCCTGACATCCGTGTTACCACGGTGACCACCACTTTTCAAGAAACTGTTATATGAATGTGTATGTGTCTGGGTCAATGTGCAGTTATATAAAAGTAGTGTGAGGCCTCGTTCGCACCTATATACACAGGGTTTGAATTTATATAAAAATTCTGTTTTAAACAAGATATTGCAGTGATGTTTTGTAAAAAAGGTTTTTCAAAACCTTATGCTCAATAGTAATTGAGACCTTCTACACTTCCATTTTTTTATTAAGTGTTCGGCTTGATTGTTTTTAATTTTTTGAGATGCGAAGCATCCTCGAGAAAATAATGTACAAAGCAGTGCCGAACTCCTCGTGGGCATAAAAATCATCTGAGGAAATCCAAACACCGTGAATAAATTTACAAGCTACTTACAGTTGAAAATGTCCATCACGGGAACCAAATCTAGATCCAGTGGACTGAATCTGTGATCACATGATTCTTAGGCTCACATGATTGTGCAATTTATATGAAAAGCGATGGCGATTATATATATAAAAGTCGTAAATATATATATGAGACATGATCAACCACCACGAAAGCGCCTCCATGGGGATCGAAATATAAATAAAGTTGTAAAAGCAATCAACCGCCAATGAAGTAAACTCCAAAGGACGAAAATATATATATATATATATATATATATATATATATATATATATATATATATATATATACGAAAGTAAATAAATGCTCCAGACGTAAAGTTCAGGCTCAATCGAGGCATAACTCGATAATGTTAGTCCATATATAAATATATGTGTATATATATATTTATGTATATACAAACTGAAATGAAACCACGGACTGAAGTCCGGGAATACACACGTAACACGACTCTCAACGTGAAGAAAGGTGTGTACAAAGATGAAGAGAAAGGCTTTAAAGTGTGTAAGAAGGCTTACAGTGGACTGTCAAATAAGACTTCTATATCTTTAAGTGGATGAACACTCAGCTCCCGCCGGTAAAAATAGTAGCTATATGTGAGCTCACAAGTGTTTAAAATGAGAAAGCACTCTGTTTAGGGTGTGTATAGAGCAAATTGGACAGTGCTTCCTCGCCTTTTCTCTTTATAAAATGGCCACCCTAAGCCCTCTATTTATAGAGGGGGGAGCCGCAGGTGTACCTGTGACTAGCCGCAGATGTACCTACGGCCGTCGGGGGTGCCCCGGGCTCTGTGGGTCCTACTGTCTCGAAGTACGTGCACGCGTGCACTGTGATGTCCACTCAAACTTTCAGAACTGTAATACAGGCATCCGATTGAGGTGTATAAGACCAATTTTAGACCGCCGTTGTCGAGAGCTATGCCATGACATAGGATTAGAGGTTGTACGAAGTCAGGAAGATGGGACCATGCCCTCTGTCTTCAAGCTTCAAATTCTATCTGGTGTGCTGCCTTGCGTATTAGTCACTCGGGATTGGACCTCCTTGGTTCTTATGGGACATTGCTGTGTAGAAATGTATGTATGTTGTTGTTGAGACGGCACAATGTAAGGTCAAGGTGGCAAAATGACAATTTTACCCCTCACCGGGGTTATCTCCGGTTTCAATGACAGCGACGTTGCTCGGGGTTATCTCGAGATTGATCTGCCGTAATCTTCAAGGTCTTCACGGTTATCGCTGAGGTGTGCCTGTCTTCCCGGTGTTATCCCCGGGTCTTGTACTGAGTGCCTCGGTGTGAGTTCCGAGGTTGAAGTTGATTGAATGCATTTGTAACAAGCATTTCTGGGGTTATCTCCGGAACTGCAACTGCACTCCTTGGGGTTATCTCCAAGGTTAGCACTACTATTCCCGGTGTTGTTTTTGAGACTGGAACTGAGCATCTCGGGGTTATCTCTGAGATAAAACTGTCCTCACCGGTGGAATTTTCGGTATTTGAACTGCATCATCTCCCAAGGTTATCTCTGAAAAATGAATCTGCCCTCCTGCAATGTTAGTGACAGGTGTGCAGAAAATTTTGAGTGTCTACAGGTGCCCCTCTTTATCATATTCATGCAATGTAATGGCATGGATAGGATAAAGAATCCTAGACACTTGAAATGTAACAAGATAAACATGATGCCATGTGCAGCAACATGATTCAAATGTATGATGCATATGTTTTGTTGGATTATTCTCCAACACGGTGGGACAACTGCCGACTCCCTGTTGCTTCTACCGGGGATGACAATAGATAAGCAGCCTGATGAACTATCATGGACGTGCGATCCACAGCTACCAGGAATCTTTAGGATTGTTGACATTGGGGTTATCATCAAAGCCTTGAATCCTTGATACAGACTTTATACTAAAGATGTATCTCTCATGTACAAGAGACTGTGTGTAGATGTAGCCTTGTCTGTTTGAGGATGTGTATAACATATTCCATCATCGGTCCTCCCCGACGACGATGATCCTTCCTGGTTTGTATGGCCAGGACATATCAATGTTCTATCGGAGTTACTGCCAACAGTTTGTGTTGTCAAGGTTACCTGACCTTCACTGACGTGTACATCACCGGATAATATCCTAGTTGGGCAAACTGTCAAGGTTGCTTGACCTTCGTTGACTTGTACATCAACAAAAAATGCGTGATACCCCCGCCGGAGATATGTACTTCGACATATGAAAACGTGTGATACCCCCGCCTGGGTTCTGTTTGATCTTCGCTGACGTGTGCATCAACGGAAAATGTGTGATACCCCCGTCGGGGTTTCTGTATTTGGATAGATGAAAATGCATGATGCCCCCACCGGGGATACTGCTTGAGAATGTGTGATGCCCCCTTCGGGGTCTTCTTTATTTGAGAATGTGTGATGCCCCCGCCAGGGATTTCTTTATTTTAGAATGTGTGATGCCCCCACCAGGGATTCCGAAAGGATTAGGGTGACGACCCTAAATTGGCGGCATTGGACCTGCGTGAGGGTATTTAGAATGTGACCTTTAACAATTTGAGATCATCTAAGATAGTGTACCACGGTTTGGGCGTAACAAAGATGAGTGATGTGATGTGCGACCGATTCGCTCACCGAGAAAACCAGGATTTTAAGTTATTTTGCTCAATCGCGTAACGTTTTTATTCCTGATTTAGCCTTCTCAGGTTGTGAGATCTCCTTTGGAACTCGAACTGGACCGACCCGAAGGGGTGGGACCCAAGTAGGGGTGCCGCTGGTACACCTGCAGCAGTCGCAGGTGGACCTGCGGCCAACCGTAAATTTCCTTAAATGGACAAGTTGTTTTCCCAAGTCATTTTCAAGTCGTACACGAAGGAAAATCGAGAACTCTTCTTTGATTTCTTTGAGTTTGGACGATCTTTTCGCAAATTTCACCACCGTACAAGTGTTCTACACTATCCTGGTAACGTATGCATGTCTTCTTTTCCAGTTTTTATTCGTTGGAAAATGACTTATCATATAAAATGCATCTAAACACATAGTAGTAAATATGCATGCTTAAATGACTTGATACAAAATATTCAACATAGTAAATGTTAATATTAAACCATGTTGAACATAATGATGTGAAAAAAATTAACTTTTGAGACAGTCAAATTGGCACCTTTTTCTGCTATTTTTTATCCTATTTGAGGACAAATGAGCAAAAGGTAAAAATACAAAATAATCCTTGTAATTAAACTACCCTTATGGATTGATGACTTTGACTTTTTAATGCATATAGTATGTATATGATTGTGGACAGGTGTGCTACTAAACGGCCACCTAGTCATGCCTATGTGCATGTGGATAGTCCTATTTATAAAGGGGACTATGGCAAAAAAATTCAAAATGTAGGCATTGAATAGTCCTGCATTTTTAACTCTACTGTAGACGTATGTTAAAGTAATGCATGTATGCATGTAGTCATAAAATGCATTTTGAAAAGAAAGCTCCAGGTTAAAAATTACCACACCCTTTCTGAGTTGATTTGGAGACTTTTGTCCAGATATTATGGATCTGGATCAGCCAAGTAGTTCCCGCAGGACCACTTCTGGTGTACGGAGGAGGGCTTCTGAAGTGACTCGACCCCGTTCTGTTAGACAGCCTCGTTGGTTGGTGGAGGCGGTGATACATCCAGTCCAGGTTGATGTGCCGGACGTCGAGGACGAAGAGGAGGATGTTCTGGTTACGGACCCCACTCCTGTTGCACATGTTCCCCATAGGGACCTCCCGAGTATTCAGGTGGCAAACCCAGAGCTTCTGGGTGATTTGAGTCGACACCCCCTCGATGTACTTGCATGCAAATGAGGTATAAAGATAGATCTTAATCTTCCTTCTTTCCTATTGATGAGGAGTAAAGGATTTTGATGTCAATCTTCATTTCATGTAGGTTCCCGGCTTTACACAGCCTCGAGGGAACTGGTTCATCATTCACTCCATGTACCAGGCTCTGCATCCTGACTATGGAGAGATTGTACATGATTGGGGATTTGGGGCGTTCTTTTCCATCCTTCCCAGCCGCTGTCCCTGGGGTTACCTTAGGGAATTGTCTGAGCGATGGTCTCACCAGACTTAGTCACTCCATTTGCTGGACTGTGAGGTGATGATGATGCCGATGGATTGGTGGTTTATCACGGGTATTGTGACGCCCCCAAAATAGGTATACATCACCTATTCTGAGTCGTCAAATACATGGTACAAAATATAAATACAACTTAATTATACAACTATCGTGTACAATACGACAAAACATAAGATGTGAGTTTGAATACAAATATTGTATACTAGAGATTATACAAACTCAAAAGGAGTCCTTATTACAATTATTATTACACTGTTTCACAGAATTATGAGGACTACTAATGCTATCATCTGGTCCTCGTCACTCCGATTCCCCGACTAGTCCTCGCCTACGTTCTCATTTCTCAAGAGAACAATAAAAGTAAAAAGGTGAGCTCAACTAGCCCAAAGAGGGAAATATTATGACTAAGATAATGCGAATATATTATCAAGAGCCTTCAACAAAGTTAAATTGATACAATATAACAACCATCAAGTTTTCTTTGCACGTGAACAAGTAATCCATTAAAAGAGTCAAGTAGAGAATAAAATCTACTATCTTTTATGATTTAGAAGGTTTTCATCACTTTTATCGTTGGGACTCAAACTTAATAAATAATCCACATCATCGAATCACCCCCCACACTACTACGCCAAGGATATTCTTTAGTATCACGACCACAATTATCCATGCACTATGTGCCAAGAATATTTGTGTATTCAATAATGGTCATGATCATGCCAACAATCGCCCATCAATGCTCTACGGACCAATGAGGACTTTTTCCACATCATTTGTAACATTACTACCATGATTACACTAGAATAATCCCTCGGTCATAATCATACCAAGTCCATCTAAGCACTATAGGCCACAGATGACTTTCAACAAAATATAAACATGAGGATGATGACAATGATATAAGAATTCAATAAAACAAGTTCAAAAATTAATTTATCCAGGAACTAATAACGTCCAAATTGTCAACATGATACTGCTTTGTAGAGTAAAATTCAAGAATGCTCAGAAGAGTATTGCCACGAAAAGATACTGGATGAAGCGCAAATATCAAGGATATTCCACTAATTTCATGGAGTATAGAAGTCAAAACTTTAACCAACTAAGTATAATAAGAAATGGAATAACCAAAGAAATCACCGTGCATGCGATAGGCCGACAAAAAGTTATTCCAACAGAATAATAAATAACGGAATCAGTAAGGGGTAAAAGCGCATGCATGAGGATATTCCAGCGAGTAATAATAAAGACGGAATCAGTCTCGGCGTAAAACGCCATGCATGTGATATTCCAATAGAATAATAAAGACGGAATCAGTCCCGTAGAACGCATGCATGTGACAGGATATTCCAATGTAATAATAAAGATCGAATCGAAGTTCGGCGTGAGAACGCATGCATGAGGATATTCCAAAAGAATAATAAAGACGGAATCAGGTCCGGCATAAAACGCACAGGCAGGATATTCTAACAGAATAATAAAGACGAAACCAGGTCCGGCGTAGAACGCACATACAAGATGTTCCAACAGAATGATAAAGAATGGAACAACAAAAGAATTTCACCAAGTATAGGGTAGCCCGCGTATACAGGTTGTTCCAACAGAATAATAAAGAATGGAATAACAGAAGTTCTCTTCATAGATAAGAAAGAAATAATACTCCCTACCTTTAGAAAAGCGGATATGGAATAGTGAGGTAGCAGACTTTCTTCTTCTTTCTATAATTTCTCTCTATAATAATCGCTCTAAAGCTTTTGTGGAATTGGTGAGAAATGAAGGAAGAATGAGCTTCTATTTATAGAAAATATAGTTTCGATAATTGCACGTTTTGGGGCTCGAAAAATTACAGTACAATACCTCGAACTTTTCTTTTATTTTTAATTTAGTCATGAAGTATTATCAAACTTGCACCACCTCCCCTAATAGTAAATAATGTGATTCAATAGTAAATTATGTGAATCAATAGTTCTAGACATGTGAAAATATGAATTACAGTATAGTACCTCCATCTATACCTCCATTTTTAACTTAGTCATGCAAGTATTATCAATCTTGCACCAACTCCCCTAATAGTAACAAGAATGTGAAACAATAGTATACACATGTGAACAAATAGTTATATAAGCATGTGAATTAGTAGCAATTAAATGCTCATTTATCCGATAAATTACCCGATTTATCAATATAACCCCTAGACATCAATTATCATCGGAATAAATGTCTATTTTCACTAACACAAACAATTCCAACATAATGAAACTATTTTTATCAAAAATATAAATTTTGAAATTTCAAAGTTTGACTTTTCCCGAAAAAGTCAACTGTTGTCTTTTTGACCAAATAGTGAATCTCGAAAAATTTTGTGTTTATAGACTATTTTTACTAATTTCGTCGTTCCGGACTCAAATATCACGTTTGCATCTCCAAATTCATCTCCAAACACAACTTTAATTTTAATAACATTCGTCATTAATATTATAACTCACACTATTTATCAACCAGGTCGTTCCCAGGAAAGAGGGGGCTTTCCAATAAGGATTTCTCCCTATTGGCGCGCAATTAGGAGACCAAACCTCTTCTTGACAGAACTTCTAGACATTGTAAATATTGAAATTTATAATATGAATAACTTTATCGTCTCAAGTATTGATTTAATAAAAAACATTTTATGCAGATGATAATGTGACAATAATTGAATCAATAATATGATAGATATGATGCAAAGAATTATTGTAGCAATAATTGAGTATAAGCGAGTGACTTCTCACATAAGCATCAATAATCAATACCGGTGTGCTACTTATGCGACCACGCCAGACATCGCATTTTTTAACAAGGGTGTTTCAACATTAACGGTAAAACTTTCGCCGTTATTTTCATAAAGTATTTTTGTCGTTTTCTCAATTCGACAATAATTCCGTTGTGGGGGTCCACCAATGATTGTGTCGTTGTACGAATATTCCCTATTAAAATGAATATTCCCCGACCAATCGAATATTATATAACAACTTGCGTACTTTGTAAAATTTTTAAATATTACCCACAACTATAACATTATATCAAATCCACACCATAATTTTCAAAAATATATTTCGAGAAAATTTAATCTTTATTCAAAAAGTTGGGGTCTTACAGGTATAGAGTTTGGAGGGGCACCAATGCCTTGTACGACATTTATTACCCCGACTGTCGTCATGTCCTTGTTAGGAGTTCCGGTTGAGGCGCTCAAGGGCAGGACTGTGTGTACAGGTCGTTTGAGCGTAGGTTCTATGAGTAGGCTATTGAGTGAGCCCATACCAGTTGATGTCAGAGTCAGGGATCGCATTCTTCGGCGATTGTTCCTGATGATCATTAGGGGCTGTTTCATAGCTGATAACTCTTCTATGGTGTCATTCGCTTTGATCAGCGCCACTCGACATGTGGACCGTATTGGAAAGTATGATTGGGGTTCCTACACCTTTGCCTATTTCCTCAAGAGCATACGTATACGTTCGTAGGGCTTGACTGAGGGTTGGTTAGGATTCTACCCATTTCTGCTGGTGAGTATTTCTCTTTTGTTTTCCCATGTATAGGTTTAAGAGTGTTCACTGACACCAAATGTTTGCCTTTGTCTTGACAGTTCTGGGCCTCTGAGAGGCTTCCATGCTTGTGTCCTGTGAGTGTGTTAGGATTGGATACCTATCCACGAGGACGGCGATGGCATCATTTCATACTGGCGGAGGTCCTTGTAGCTGAGGGTTTTACTCATTGCTGCCTAAAGCTGGAGTTATTGACAGCTGACGTCATCACATAGATTCCCTATTCTGGGGAGCACTTGGCCATTGGACTTGAGGATTGATACCCGACTGGTGTCGAGTATTTAATTTCCACCCGTAGGGTTCCTCTCTTTACTGATGGAGGATGGGAGCTCTATTTAGGAGAGCGTGCTATTAGGAGCACCACGGGAGAGATTCGTATACTGATCTTGCCTCTTTCTAGGTGTTATTGGCCTTTGTTGCAGTCACCCATCCTTGATATCCCATTATTGGGTGTTAACGGTTTTGCACTGCCAAAGGGTCCCTACACTCATGAGATATTCCAGTATTGGTGGTCCCCTCGTACCATTGGAGCCCAGACTCGCGCCACTCAGTTCATGGGGGATATGGGTCCAAGATATGTGATGATGACGGATTGGCTAGCTTTGTATCGAGATCCAGACTCATTTGACATGATTGATGATTTGACCCAAATGTTGGGCCAAGGCACATATTTTTATCCAAGCATTTGGGCAGAGATCCGGCAGAGGCATATACTTTTGATCCTTTCAACTCAGGCGCTGGCCCCTCAGATGACCCATTTGGCTTTGTCGGTGCAGATCCTCCCTTATATAGGCCTGACATCCCTGTTGATAGAGATCCAGTAACTAAGAAGGAGTTACATCAGGTGGACAGGATTGATGATGTAGATATTGACACCATTGTCTTCTTCTGATGTGTATTCTCGTTATCTCTTTTGATAGGCCTCTGTTAGATAGTTGGTGGTTGTGCCCCATTCTCGCTATATCTTTTGATAGGCCTATGTTAGTAGTAGGGCATTTGTGCCCCATTTCCCTGTATTTTTAACTATACAGAGATGATGTATTAGATGATGATATACTTAGGAATGTATGTACAGTTTTTTATTCCCTATATCATATTGCCATCTATTATCTGTAATGCATGTATCATGTTATGCATATGTATGTATATCCAGAGATATTCAGCATTGACCCCTGGATGGTCTTATGATACGGCCTTCACAGATATCTTCTTCAACAGTCAGTCGCATAGATCATACCCTACCAGTATTGGTGGCATCCCGTCTGAGATCTTGGTATGATAGCATGTCACCTCCAGATAAGGTGACCGTAGATTTGCTACTACAGCGTTACATGACCCTCTTGATGTTTTAGGCTCCCGCAGGTTTTGTGGAGGGTATACTGGATCATTGGATACCAGAGAGACATGTCTTTCGATTTAGTACCCAAGAACTGACTCCTATAATTGAGGAGTATGAGCGGTTGACAGCTTTGCCCTTAGACAGACCTTGCACTCATATGGCTGTCGGAGATATGCGCCGGCAGTTCATGACCCTCACCGGGTTACGCCGTAGATTAGTAGAGGATGAGATTACATCTGGTCATGTATTATCCCAACGTTTCCTGATAGACAATTTTGGCTCATTGGACAGCTACACACGTCATTCTGGGGATTTCACCAAACCAGAGGATCAATGGCATATGGCCAGAGTGGATGTATTCTTGATGTGCATAGTGGCGTATATATACATACCACGGTATATGAATGAGCTAGACATCGGTGTTATCATGGTAGTGAGAGCTCTCAGGAAGGGTCATACCATCATTCCGATGATTGTGGCGAAGATATTAAGGTCGGCCACGTTTTGCAGTACCTACCCTGCACGGGTATTCACAGGCAGTTCGGTCGTGTTATACGTGTGGTTTATGTCACACTTAAGATCGATTAGCACTTTCTGTCGACACGGGTACTGCTTTACCATGATATAGCTATGTCTTACTCCTTTCGGCAATCGGAGTGTACAGACGTTATGTCTTGGTTGGTATTCTTAGCAGAGATCAGTGATCCGTTTGGCATCCTGCAGTGCACAGGGCTCAGCTCACCCTACAATTTAATTACTCATGCTCCGGGCATGGATTATCTCCCTCTGGCTAGTCTGAGGGGCATGACTACCTACCGCCCCCTGGTCGTGATGTCATAGTTTGACCAGTTCCAGGACTTCCATCCTTTTGAGGGGGCGTTAGGTCAGCATTTAGCTTCTTGCCATCTATCAGCAGAGGACCGATCCTGGGTGTATGCATATTAGGATCAGCGTGAGATAGCTGATTTTTCTGTTAGCCATCCAGGCTGTTTGCCAGAGTATTCTGCGTGGATGGCGACAGAGACTTCATCGGCTGTGGTAGTATCCATAGTGTCGGGTATTGATTCAGATGGTGGAGAGTCCAGGGAGGACATTGATTCACACATTGAGGAGGAGCCATCGACTGGGTTGCTAGTAGCTCTATTAGATTCTCCCAGTACTATTACTATTGTGATCCAAAGATTCAAAGACAAGATTACTTGAGCGTAGTCTTCATCTGATGACCTTTGAGAGAGATCAGGCTAGAGCCTTGATGTTGACAGCTCTTGATGGGAGAGACGCAGCTCTGTTAGAGAGAGACGAGGCATTAGCTCATAGAGATGCCACTGTAGTTGAACGAGATGAGGCCAGATCAGCCAGAGATGCCATGACAGTCGAGAGGGATAGCGCCATATCTGCTCGGGATGTAGCCATCACAAATAGTACCACAGTGAGGTCCCTTACCAATGGCATGATTGCAGAGATGAACACGTATATTGATGAGCATAGAGTCACCATGCAGATGGTTGTATATCTATTAGCTCGTGTGGATACCCTTGTACAGGAGACCATAACATTACCTCCTTCTGCTAAGAGGGATGCCATGTTGGGCTTGATAGCTCACATATACACTGATTTGTAGATGTGCTTGTATTTTCCTGCACAAACTAGCTTAGCCATTTGTTATGTACAGTTCATATTGTATATATCAAACAACATTATATATAGCAGGGAAATATATTTTTGATCACTTCCTTTTTAGTTATGCCTTGTTGCTTGCTTGATATTTGTATGTTTCTTCAGGGCTTCTGTTGGGTAAAATCTAGTAACGTACAACACGCAAGTATACGTGGTCAACAAGTAATAAAGTGAAAGTAGAGTATCGTTCTCACGATGAATTATTTAATAAAAATCACCAAGTACTAACCCATAACCAACTCAATCTTATTTAAACGAATGAATTTTAATTTATAATTAAACTACTATTAAATTCCACTAGTTAAATTAAGATTATGGAGATTTAAGATCACAACTTCACTTATTGCTTCATTTAAGTTAACACACTTCTCATCAATTATTCTCTATCATGAATTGTTAATCAAGAATACTAAAGCAGATAAAACCATCTCTCGATGCATAATACCCATACTAACTTAAATCTACAGATGATAGAATTAAGCAAGACATCCTAATTAACTAATCCACTATATCTCTATGTGAATTACAATTAAAAAGGATTTAAAGCACAAGTTCTCTATAAGATTACATATGGCATAAAGGCATATCTCTATCCTAAACACGAATCATGAATTTTATTTATGTAGAAATCACAAACACATGCTATCATGATAAGATCTAAATTAATACTTCATCTCTCGAGTTCATATAGATTATCACGGTAATTGTTAGCTAGGCAATTAAGTAATTAAGTCCAAATCACAATAGACAATCATCACAATAGAACATAATAATTGATAACGAAACATATTAAAATAAACTACATAATAAGATCCATTGTAATCTCAAACAAAGAATTAGTTCATTATTATTGAATTAAAACTAAGAATCCACAATTGAATAATCATTAAAAGAAAAAGATAGAAGAAGATGAGAAGATAGAATCTATTGTCTGTAGATTTGATGCTCCCTCTTTGCTCCTACTTTGAATCTTTAATGATCTCCAAGTTGCTTCGATCTCCAAATCTTATTAGAACAAGTGTTTTCTCCTATTCTAATCTAATCTAATGGAATCCTCTTTCTAATCTAATCTCCCCTAATCCTTGTGATTCTCCTCCTTTTATAAGTCTCTTCATATGTCTTTAAGTCTTCTTGGAAGTCCTTGAGTCAATCGGATCGAAACAATCCTTCCCGAACTCAAAATTGGACAAAATTCGTATTTTCTAGGCTACCCCCGCCCCGACGGGGGTTTATACACTAAAAGAGCCCGCCTCGGTAGGCTAGGGGCCTGTTTTGGAACTGGCATGCCAACCCCGGTGGGGGTGTTGTGAAGGAATTTTTTCTACTCTGACTTCCTTTGGAAAAATGGCCATAACTTCTTCGTTTGAACTCCGATTTTGATGATTCAAGATGTTCCGGAAAGAGGATACGTAGATCTACAACTTTAATGCTTTTGGGTTTTTCGAAATAATGACTGGAGCAATGTTGAAAGTGGCTCTTAAGTGGCTGCTATGTAAATGACCACCCGAAACATTGACGTTCGACGTCCGTTGGTACAAATGTCATAACTCTTGCATCCGAACTCCGATTGGAATGATTCAAGTTGTTCCGGAAAGCTAAGAAGAAGCTCTACAATGTAATCCAAGTTCCAAGACAAAAAAATGAAATGAACATGAAAGCCCAAATGATGTCCGGATTGTTTTTCTTTGCGATTTCATACCAATTCTTTGCAATCATAGCTCCCAAGCATATAATCTACAAAACGAACACAAAATACATGAAAAGTAACTAAGAAACATGAGATTAAACAACTAATTCAAGTAACAAATACCGGATAAGTAGGTATAAAACCTACTTATCAAATACCCCCAAACTTAAATCTTTGATTATCCTCAAGCAAAAACATAAAATAACAATGATATGCAATGCAACTAATCTACATGTCTACGAATCTAGCAGTAATGACAGAAACAAGTCTATTCAACCGACCTTAAAGAAATCAAGTAAACATGATAATACATCATATCAAAACCAATCAATAACTTCTCAATCAATCATCAAATCTTATATTGTTATCACTAATATAGTGCGTGTGTGCTCCATAACAATGTTTGTAACGCCCGAGAATTTCGAAGTTTGAATGAATTAAATTTTTATTTGATTATGTGAATTAAATGAATTTAATTGATTTATTATGTGAGTAAGATGTTCGAAGGTTGTTCTATGACCTAGAATATATGGATGTGGTTAGTATTCTGGCTTTGTGCTAGTATTAATGGTTGTGAATTATCAAGACAAAAATGAAGGTTTTCCGAGAATGTTTGCGTAAAAACACTATTCATCCGATTTCGTTCGGAGCTAGGGTTTGAAATTTTGAGAAACGCGTAATGATAGAATACGAAGATAGTATGGAATATCCAATAATAATTCCATTATGGCAAACGAAGTTTTCGCTTGCGGACGTAAAACCTAAGGGTTTGTGAAATAGGTTTCCGAAAATGAAATGCAATGCGTAGAGTCGTTTCGGGTATTATACATATGAAATACGAGTATTATACGAGTATGTTATGAAGAATAGTACGACGTATAATACGATTATTATATGAGTATTAGACGAAGAGAATACATGAGTTATACGCATAGAATATGAGACGTATTAATGGAGTATGAGTTAAGGGTTTGGTATAATCTAATTGGACTTAAACCAATAGCAAGCCCAATGAATTAAGTGTTCAAGCCCAAGTTAAGGCCCAACGTTAATTTATGTCAAGCCCAATCCGAAAAGTAAACCGCGGGTCGAACCGGTGGATCATGGGATGGGTAAAACCCATGGGGCAACCCATGGGATGAACCATAAGAGAGTGGGCCGGCCACTTGGTTGTCAAGCCAAGTAATAAACTTGCTCACCAAGTACTTTACTTGGTGACAAAGTTGATAAAGGAGGTGGAATAGTAAGGAGGTGCTATGTTAACCATTTTGCCCTTCATGTTGGTTGCCTATAAATATAAGGCTTGTGTTGGTCATTTGGTGTTTTTACAAAGCTTGACCAACTATATTGAGAGAGAAAAAGAGCTAGAAACATATAATGTTTCTACTTCCAAACAAACCAATAGACGTTTATCAAGAACGTTAATTTCTTCAAAGGAAAATTCTAATAAACTGTAATCTTCATCTTTTTTTTGATTTCTTTCTCGTAGAAGAATCATAGATTGGTGGAGCATGTTTATTGAGGAGATATAAGGATGCCTATTAATGACCAAATCATTGATAGGTCATGACCAAATAGAAATCGTAAGTGTTTACATAAGTTAAAAACCATAGAAGTCTTGAACATGAACTTTGTTTAGGGATGAACGTTTTAAAAACCATTATAGCTAAGGAATGTGCCTATTGTTTGGTTAGGATGACTATGAGGAATCAATGGAGTTTTCCATTTGATTTGGCTTATAGAACATGAGTAACAAAGTTATGGCGAATTTTGCAAAAATAGACGTTAAACGTCGAAAACGTAAAAATCCCGGATTAAAGGTCAAAAGTTGTCATGTGACTTGAAAACGATGGTTTCCAATGTTAACACGTGAGATAAGGTAATTAAGAGTCGTTGGCAAAAGAATCGTCTCATTCCGCCTTATAACGAAGAAAACGAGTATTGAACTGTCGAAAACGTTAAACGAACGCTTAAAAATGAACTCAAAGGTGAATTCTGAGTTAACGGATTCGAAAATGTGAAATTCTTATACGAACACAAAAAGGATGTAATTTGTGAGTTGTAGGCTTTCGAATGTGTCAATTCGGATTTAAACAAATTAGGAATCCGGGAGTTTCGTAAGAATAACAAAACTGTTTTGGACAACAGGTACACAGAGACTTCGGGCCATGTCACCAAACTAGTGTAAAGTGGTCGCGCCTCGGCCAGATTTCGTACGAGTAGTACCGCTAACTCGCGTCATAAATACCACTAGAATACAAAGGATGTCACGCCACAGCGCCAACAATAGAAAAATGTTGACCAAGTTAGGTTTTATTCCATTTGAATGTAGACCTAAGGTAAGACATTGAAGGTACTTAATGTACATAATAAGACTGACCTTAAATCACTGATAAGGTGTTAATGTAAGAAGATCTAGTAAGGTTTAATAGAAATTAAACGAAGAACGCGAGAATGTAATAAGTAAACTGTAAATGACGTTCAACGTTGGTACTTAACCAATAATGATCGAATGTCGGTTAGTAACGTAAAAAAGTTAACGAACCGTGATGAAGTAAAGAAAGTCAAATCGACTTTAATAACGAAGCTAATACAAATAAGACATAGAAGAGAAAGAAGTTGGTTAGAACCGTAAAGTTAGTTTGTTTGATAACTAATTACAGTGTGCTATGTGAATGTATCATGTAGATCATGTAAAGACTGAGAATAGTTGAATTGTATATTCGAAGACGCTTGAAGGCAAGTCTTTCTTAACGCTTGCCTAACCTTCGTGTTAGTCAAGTTTTATGTGATGCATGTTATACAATGCATGAATGGTATTAAAGAAAGAGTCGATGCATGTTTTAACTTGGCCAGATAAGTATTGAAGAATTGACTGATTTGTTTACAAGTCTTTCGATATAGAACTGATAACGCTATCCTATGCCAAGTATTTGGTATGGATGAGAAGATAAGTTTGTCTATGTACAAACAAAAGTATTTTTCATCGATTATTCGATGGGCGCGCGAGGTTGCCAAATGTTGAACGTAAATACGTTTAACGTAAGAATGTTGATCAACATAGAGTACAATAGGCTGATCACCTAGAAGTGCTCGTAAGTAAAGATGGATGGACGGCCTTAGTGCCGGATATCATTTTCAAGTATGAAAACGAAAAGAGTATGTTCATGGTTCATCGACAAAGTTCATCATTCCTAAGCTATTATATATATACTTTGGAATTGTTGTTATGACATGAGAAGTACTAGTCAAATATTTCATAGTGCTTCGTAGATAATTGTTCAGATATAGAAATAAAGCATGTAATTGTTAATGTGATACTCATATGATTCTTTGTTAAGACTTGCTGAGCTAGTTATGCTCATTCTTGCTTGAACCATATGTTTGCAGCTAAAGCCGAACGAACTGAGAGTTCTAAGAGAGATAAAGGCAAGGCTAAGATGGACAATTAATCGTCCCATAATAGATTAGTGTATTTGGTTGTAATATACTTATGAAGAACAACGAATATATTCGGTTAATGAACCTGGGAAAGGATTTATTACAAATGTAATACAAAGATAGTAATTACACTCATTTTGTTGTTATCTCAATGGAATGATTGTATGAATTGTAGTATCGTGGAGCACCATCTGTCGGGTTGGAAGATACTCGAATTTGGTGGCGTCACAGGTTGGTATTAAAGCCTTAGGTTATAAAACTTAAGTGGGGAAGAACCTTAGGCTAATAATCTCGTTAGGAAAGGAAGAGTCCGAAGAAAGTTAACTCGAGTCAAATAAGTTAATAAGGTATTGAGGAAACTCAAGATCAAAAGATTTAAAAGATGGAAAGTACCCCTAAAAGGATTAAATGTGATTTAAGCTTATATTATGGTGTATTATGTACTAATCAATTTGTTATGTGTTATTGTAGATGGTGGTCGATAGCTTGATGTATAGGGATATACATGTGATCAGCGAGGAGTTCGTGAACCGAGTTGAGCCGGTACATGTGCCTATACCAGACATACCTGTAGCGATTCTAGAAGAGTCAGAGCCCGAGGAATATTACTCATAGGAGAACTATTCTGAGGAGACCATGGGAATAGCATCATATCTGAATATGATGATAGATGTGGAGGATGACATGGAGGTGACATCGATTAATACGGTGATGCCTACCCTAGAGTCAACACCTACAGAGACTATGAGGGCAATGTACCTCTCAGTTCTTGACCGTAACGTGCAACTGCACAATATGGTGCAGAACCAGAAGGAAGAGATCAGTGATCTCTACGGGGCGAAGGAGTCTGCAGAGTCAGACTATGAGATAGAGCATGATGAGAAAGTGCTCATGACTGACAAGGCTAAAGACTATAAGAACGATGTCGTGAACTTCGTGAGAAACTGGCTGAAAAAGACCAGAAGATAGCACGAATGTCATATATAAATGACAGTGCGCACGAGGATTTCAAGCTTAAGATAGCTTATTATTTTATTGAGTCGGGACAGACTCGACATACTATAAGTCGAGATATTGTGTCGATTCTAGCGAACGAAAAGCATGAGAATGTTGTTAAGCAGTATTAGAAGTAGTATGGTACATACTTTTGTGTAGTGACATAAAACCCTCTTTTGTATAATTAAAGGGTAGTCTTTTTTTTTTTGTAAATCCCAATTTTTGTAAAAGTCAATCGCGGGATATATATGTAATAGCTTTTGGGCTATGGAAAGCAACTTGTAAATAGTTCTGATCTATAAAGAAGCATTTTAATATAAGGAAGTTTTTATTTTAATTTGCTTTGTTGTGTATGAGTTGTTGTTCAGTTGTTTGACGACTAATAACGAAGTAAGCAAATAAGTAATAATCGAACTTTATTTATTTAATCAGAAATGCCACCAAGAAGAAGACAACATAACCAAGAGGCGGAATCGCATAATGATAACGAGGGGGGTCCTAATAACCCAATGCAAGAGTTCGTTAATTTATTAACGGCTGCATTTAACCAAGCTGGGGGTAGAGCACCCGCATGACCTAGGGTAGCCCGAACGACTACCTTTAAGGTAAGTATTTGGTACGGATGAGAAGGTACGTTTTTCTATGTACAAACAAAATTATTTTTCATCGATTATTCGATGGGCACGCGAGGTTGCCAAATGTTGAACGTAAATATATTTAATGTAAGAGTGTTGATCAACATAGAGTACAATAGGTTGATCACCTAGAAGTGCTCGTAAGTAAAGATGGATGGATGGCCTTAGTGTCGGATATCATTTTCAAGTATGAAAACGAAAAGAGTATGTTCATGGTCTACTGACTGGTTCATCATTCCTAAGCTATTATATATATACTTTGGAATTGTTGTTATGACATGAGAAGTACTAGTCAAATATTTCATAGTGCTTCGTAGATAATTGTTTAAATATGGAAATAAAGCATGTAATTGTTAATGTGATATTCATATGATTCTTTGTTAAGACTTGTTGAGCTAGTTATGCTCATTCTTACTTGAACCATATGTTTGCCGCTAAAGCCGAACGAACTGAGAGTTCTAAGAGAGATAAAGGCAAGGCTAAGATGGACAATTAATCGTCTTGTAATAGATTAGAGTATTTGGTTGTAATATACTTATGAAGAACAACGAATGTATTCGGTTAATGAACTTGGGAAAGGATTTATTAAAAATGTAATACAAAGATAGTAATTACACTCATTTTGTTGTTATCTCAATGGAATGATTGTATGGATTGTAGTATCGTGGAGCACCATCTGTCGGGTTGAAAGATACCCGAATTTGGGGGCATCACAATGTTAGCTGATATAAAATCAATTTTAACACATAACAAGTCTCTTCGAAGGCATCATACAGTGTAAACTCAAGAAATCCAAAAAAAGCTAGATCCAACTAAAATCAAACAATTACCAATATCACGGGTCAACATGGGATACTTATGCTTTATTTTTCATCTACGGGGGATTTTTTCTCTTATTTCCTGTTTTATTTATTCTTTGTTTTTCTATTTTTTTCTTTTTGGATAGTGAGTGCGTTTTACGCTCCATCTCACGCCTGTGTTTATGAGGAGTGCATTTCACGCTTCTTCTCGACCCACTATAATGACTCAATTTATTAAACTCAATATCTTTTTTTTTTTTTTTTAGAAGCTTATATACCCCACTTTTTCCCCCAAACTTAGGTTCTGCCTAATTCTTAGCATTCACGCTTTATTCTTGTCATTCTCTTATTTAAACTAGCATTATCCTTTCGAGGTCCTTTATGTATCAATTTAAACTCAATCATTCAACAAGTTGTTTTCTTTGCTTATCCTTATTATACGGTTTCAAAGCAGGAAAAATACTCAATTCATAACAAGAAATCACATCAAAGCTCTAATGGTCAGTACTATACTTGTCTACCCAATTCCAATCTCATTATTGGCCAAAATAAACTTAAACTATCAAACAGCTGGACTCATGCAAGGTGAATATAGTAACTAACTATTATTTTTTATTTTTTATATTGTTTTTTAAAGAAAGTGAATGCAAAAACTAAATGTAACTATATGAACTACAATGTAAATAACTAACTATATGCAATATGACACTAAAATGCCCCCAAACTTAAACTAGACATTGTCTTCAATGGCTGAAATAGAAAAAAGTAAAGTAGAGGACTTCCCTGAAAATATAGCGATCCTCCTCCTTGTTCGCTAAGTTTGGAGAATAAATTAGGCACATGGAACAAATTGGGCAGCACACTTGAATTTGACTTGAATAACCTTTTCATAATCTTTTGCATGTCCATTGAACCTCCAATACCTACACTGAAGAGAGACAACATGGATTAGAATAGCACTTGGATTGGTAAGAGAACTTAATAAGTAAATTATTTCCTATCTACTAAATAAACTAGTAAAGCAAATAAATAGAAAGATTCCTGAGTTGCTTCCCAATTAGAGCTTGAATTAAAGTCTTTCAGCCTGACTTTGTCTGGTCAACGCTATCCAATTCCTCTTCAATAATTGAGGAACCCTCCATCCATCGAAAAATAATGTACTAGGGTCAATACAAAATTTGATTTCACGCTCTAGGGTAGGCTAAGAAGTCTTTATGAATACGTTAGGAAATTTATTAACAATAGAAATATCATTCAAAATTGTGACTCTCATCCAAGACTTGGATAACACATGTAATGAAGGTTTCTCCTAACGGAGTTTCAACCAATAAGTCAAAATCTAACTTCTTTGGAGTCAGATTTAAATGTTGAGCGCAAGCAAGAGAGATAAAAGAATAGGTAGAACCGGTATCTAATAAGGTATAGACTTCGCAAAAATTTATAATTAACTAACCCGTGCTAACTTCGTTGGGGTCACTCACTTTTTGAGAAGTCACGAAAAAACACTCTTCCTGAAACCACTGACTTCGTTTTGTCCGTATCCTCCTTTGGTGCCACCGTCCCAACTGGACTTGATTTCGTTACAGGACAAAATCGAGCTATGTGACTGTCTTTTCCACAACTAAAACATTTCTTGGAAATCTATGAACAGTTTGGACTTATATGTCCCTCCTCTCCGCATCTGTAGCATCTAACTGGCGATCGTTCTCCTCCCCTAGAATTTGTTGATGGTCTTTGGTGCTAGTCTTTATTCTTACGCGTCTTCCGTCATCGTTAAATATTCTCTTCTTGAAATTTCCACTTGAATCATTTCTTCTACTATCTTGGCCATGATTACCACCGAAGTGGTTACCATTTCTGGCATGATAATTTCCTCCACGATGGTTATCATTGTTAGATGACCAGTTTCCACCGATAACGATTATTATCGTGTTGTTGCTCGTTATCCTTCGGTTAATTTGGCTCATTATCGCGCTCCAATAATCGAGCCCTATTCACTACATCCTCGAATATAAACAAAGTTTGTGAGAAATGAGGTATTGACGTATTTTGGGTTTCAAACCTCGCAGAAACATTCGCGTCATTCTCTCCTCATTATCAACCAAATGGGATACAAATCGAGAGAACCCGGCAAACTTAGCTTCGTACTGCGACATGTTCATATTGTTTTGCTCCAGCTTGATGAACTCAACCTCCTTCATGTGACGAATACTTTCGGGAAAGTACTTGTCGTTGAACAATTCTTGGAACTTCTCCCAAGACATCTTCAGTGCGGCAGATTGAGTACGCTTTACCGATTCCCACCAGTAATCTGCCTCTCCTCGCAACATAAAGGTGGCAAAGGGAACCTTTTGCTCCTCGAAACATCCCAAGACATCAAATATCTTAGTGATCTTCTTTATCCACGTCTCTGCCGTAAGTGGTTCTGGCTTTCCCAAAAACTCCGGTGGTCCCAGCTCCTTGAACTGCTTAGCGGTAACAAGTCGCGCGTTGCTATCATTTCCACCCGTATTTTGTGCAGGAGTCTCCCTCGTCTGATGTTGCATGAATTGCATAAAGCCTTTGAATATCCCATCGCTCATCATTTGATTGGTGTTGTTGTTTACCTGAGGATTATTGTCATCCTGATGCACATTATCCTGGGTATTAATCGTTGGTGACTCAACGGTCTCATATGCTTCATTTCTTATCACAACATTTTCATATGCCATTTTCAAACACTGCCACAAAACAAGGGTTAATTGACATATCACATATTATCCCTATACTCTGACCGACCAATTAAATACCAAATAAAGTCATACTAGCGATGAAATTCCCCGACTCTCCCCTCCAAGTTCTTGTCTCACATCTCAGCCAGGGATCATATCCCTAAGCTTTGATACCAACTGTGACGACCCCAAAATAGGTCCATTCCACCAACCCATTCTTAGTCGCTAAATACATGGTACAAAAACAAATACAACTTCAGTAATACAATTGTCGTGCAAAATACGACAACACATATACTGTGAGTTTGAATACAACTATTGTCTAATAGAGAGTATAAAAACTCAAAAGGAGTCCTCGTTACAATTATTGATACACTATTCAACAAAATAGTGTGGACTACTAAAACAACTATCCTAAACCATCACTCCAAACCCCGGCTAGTTCCTGCTATGTTATCACCTCCTGAGAAGAAAAATGGAACAAAAAGGAAAAGGGTGAGCTCAACTAGCCCAGTAAGAAAATATTATGACTAAGATAATATACAACAAATTATCGTTAGTCTTCAACAGGGAATGATCTGATAAAATATAATAGACAACAAGTTTTAGATCAACAACTGCAGCGGAAACAATAATCCATTAGAAGAGTCAAGTAGAGAAAGAATTCTACTATCTTCTAAGATTTAAAAGTCCATCATCAATATTTTATCCCTGTAAAATCAATCAATATAGATCTTAAATCAAATATTCATCTTTGCACTACAGGCCAAAGATATTCATTTGTATCACCAGTTGGTCATGTTCATCTCAACACCTGTTCATCTTTGCACTACGGGCCAAAGATATTCATTAGGTAATCATTCATCTTTGCACTACAAAGCCAAAGATATTCATCGATTAATCATTCATCTTTGCACTACAGGCCAAAGATATTCAGTAATATCATCATTTAGGACTAAGGATGATGAAAAATATCTTAAAGAAAACGAATCCAGTGAGATAAAAGATCAAATATTAGGGATTCGTATTACAGTTTATCCACGTTCAAAAATACTTCATAATAACCAATTTTGAAGCAGAATTCAAAATAAAGATCAAAACATAGATACAATCAAATATAGTAACCATAATAGACACCTTGGATAAAAAGAAAAAAAATTCATTTTTCAGTGAATAGTGTCGTATTCGTGAATAGTGCCGTATACGTGAATAGTACCGTATACGTGAATAGTAACCCCGACACAAAAAGTTCCAAATTTGATAAAAAGTTTATACCAACATTTTGGTATAATGATATTGAAGAAAATATCATTTTAAGAAGAATATAACACCCCTTACCTCGCAAAGACAATACTTCTAACTGGAATACGGGATATAGTGCTGAAGGAACTTGCACCGCTAATTAGAAACTCACAAAGTATCTAAATACTCACAAAATACACTCGATAATATAGAGAGAGAAAGAGCGAAAACTTATTTCTGGTGTGATTTTCAATTCTAACTTAGCCCTCTATTTATAGGAAAATGTTAGACACCAAGCGCAGACTTGACTCGCAGAACTCCGATGGCTTTACCTGCTACTATTGCCACCCACCACATTTGAAATAAAATTCAGCACATTTCTTCACCAACCACAAGTGGGGCCTACTCAATTCTAGAATTTTTCACCAAAATCATTTATAAACCTAATTTCTGAATCAGTCACCTCTTAAAATTCATAACAAATCATACGCTCATTTTTAACGGTTCAAAATTTATGGACATATACTCAACTTATATATGTATAACATATTCAAAAATCACAACGATCCAAAGGTCAGATTAAAAATTATAACGCACGCAAAATATCTCAAGAACAGTGATTTGATCTTTTAATACCTCCAATCCAACAAAATACTGATAAAAATACCTCAACATTAATTCCTTCATTTATAACCACATAAATAAATCCATCATTTATATCCACATCAAATAAATATTTCCTTATCATATAAATCAATAATTAATTATTCACAAATAATATTACAGAATCACAATTATGATAACCAAGCCGTTCCCAGGAAAGAGGGGGCTTTTCGATAAGGATTTCTCCTTACTGGCGCGCAATTAGGTGACCAAACCTCTCCTTGACAGAACTTTCTAGACATTGCTAATAATGCTATCTCATAATATTATTCAAATAATATGAATTATTGATCTGATAATGGGAAATACTGTGCAGTGACAATTATTAAAACAACAATAATTTAAAATATCAACGCAGCAATTATTGAACCAATAAAATAAAATATTAAACAGTAATTACTGTAACAATTATTGAGTAGTGCCTTCTTACGTAAGGATCAATAATTCAACAATACTATGCAATACCGTGTGCTACTTTGCAACCACGCGTATTACTGTATTTTAACCACCGGGTATTCCAACAGTCTTAACGGTAACAACTACGCCGTTATTCAATTTTGTCGTTTTCTTCATCTGACCGTTATCCGTTATGGGGCCCACAAATGGATGCGACGTCGTACGAATATTCCCCGATAGAAAGAATATTCCACGACCAAACGAATATTCCCCGACAATTGAATATTTTATAACCACTTGCTTATTTTACAAAATTTTCATATTTCACCCATAACCAAAGTATTATATCAAATTAATACCTTATTATTCACAATAATAAATAGAGGAAATTCGATTTTATTCATTAAAAAGTTGGGGTGCTATAATTAATACAGCCACTGGAGATTTCGGAGTGGAAATGGGAAAATATCACCATGGACTTTGTGGTGGGACTTCCAACAACGAGAAAGGGATACAACACTATTTGGGTAATAGTGGATCGGTTAACTAAATCGACTCATTTTCTACCAATAGGAGTTAGTTATAATTTAGAACAGTTAGCTAAACTTTACATCAAAGAAATCATTTCCAGACATGGAGTACCTGTTTCAATTGTGTCCGATCGTGATCCACGATTCACGTCAAACTTTTGGAGGAGTTTGCAAGAATAAATGGGAACGCATTTGAGATTGAGTACGGCGTATCATCCACAGACGGATGGACAGAGTGAACGAACGATTCAAACGCTAGAAGATATGTTAAGATCATGCGTTATGGATTTCAAGGGGAGTTGGGACGAGCATCTACATTTGGTAGAATTTGCTTACAACAATAGTTTTCACGCTAGTACAGGCATGCCGCCTTACGAAGCATTGTATGGAAGGAAGTGCAAAACACGACTTTGTTGGGATGAAGTAGGTGAACGTCGAATGTTGGGACCGGAGATGGTACAACAAACGGCAGACATGGTGAAGCTGATAAGAGCTCGAATAGTAGCGGCTCAAGATAGACAACGGAAGTATGCAGATCCTCGTCGAGAGAAGAGAGAGTTTGAAGTAGGTTCATATGTTTTTCTAAAAGTATCGCCTTGGAAAGGGAAGATACATTTTGGAAAGAAAGGGAAGTTAAGTCCAAGGTTTGTAGGACATTTTGAGATTTTAAGAAGGTTAGGAGAGGTAGCTTATGAAGTAGCCTTACCTCAAGAAATGGAAAGAATACACAATGTGTTTCACGTGTCTGTGTTGCGTCCTTATAAACTAGACTACAAGCACGTAATAGAATATGCGTCTATTCAAGTAGAAAAAGACTTAATGTATGAAGAACTTCCCATTCAAATTATTGATAGGAAGGAACAAGTCTTGAGAAATAAAGTAATACCTTCAGTAAAGGTAATTTGGAGTAACCACGATGCTGAATAAGCAACGTGGGAGCTCAAAAGTAAAATGAAGGAAAAGTTTCCTCATTTGTTTATGCAAGAATAGTGAGATTCTGGGGACAGAATCCTTATAAGGAGGGAAGAATGTAACGCCCGAGAATTTCGAAGTTTGAATGAATTAAATTTTTATTTTATTATGTGAATTAAATGAATTTAATTGATTTATTATGCGAGTAAGATGTTCGAAGGTCATTCTATGACATAGAATATACGGATGTGGTTAGTATCCTGGCTTTGTGCTAGTATTAATGGTTGTGAATTATCAAGACGAATACGAAGGTTTTCCGAGAATGTTTGCGTAAAAACACTATTCATCCGATTTTGTTCGAAGCTAGGGTTTGAAATTTCGAGAAACGCGTAATGATAGAATACAAAGATAGTATGGAATATCCAATAATAATTCTATTATGGCAAACGAAGTTTTCGCTTGCCGACGTAAAACCTAAGGGTTTGTGAAAGAGGTTTCCGAAAGGGAAATGCAATGCGTATAGTCATTTTGGGTATTATACGTATGAAATACGAGTATTATACGAGTATGTTATGAAGAATAGTACGACGTATAATACGATTATTATATGAGTATTAGACGAAGAGAATACATGAGTTATACGTGTAGAACACGAGACGTATTAATGGAGTATGAGTTAAGGGTTTGGTATAATCTAATTGGACTTAAACCAATAGCAAGCCCAATGAATTAAGTGTTCAAGCCCAAGTTAAGGCCCAACGTTAATTTATGTCAAGCCTAATCCGAAAAGTAAACCGCGGGTCGAACCGGTGGGTCATGGGATGAGTAAAACCCATGGGGCAACCCATGGGATGAACCACAAGAGAGTGGGTCGACCACTTGGTGGTCAAGCCAAGTAATAAAATTGCTCACCAAGTACTTTACTTGGTGACAAAGTTGATAAAGGAGGTGGAATAGTAAGGAGGTGCTATGTTGACCATTTTGCCCTTCATGTTGGTTGCCTATAAATATAAGGCTTGTGTTGGTCATTTGGTGTTTTTACAAAGCTTGACCAACTATATTGAGAGAGAGAGAGAGCTATAAACATATAATCATTCTACTTCCAAGCAAACCAATAAAAGTTTATCAAGAACGTTAATTTCTTCAAAGGTAAATTCTCATAAATCGTAATCTTCATCTTTTTCAATTTCTTTCTCGTAGAAGAATTGTTGATTGGTGGAGCATGTTTATTGAGGAGATATAAGGATGTCTATTAATGACCAAATCCTTGATAGGTCATGACCAAATAGAAATCGTAAGTGTTTACGTAAGTTAAAAACCATAGAAGTCTTGAACGTGAACTTAGTTTAGGGATGAACGTTTTGAAAACCATTATAGCTAAGGAATGTGCCTATTGTTTGGTTAGGATGACTATGAGGAATCAATGGTGTTTTGGCTTATAGAACATGAGTAACGAAGTTATGGCGAATTTTGCTAAAATAGACGTTAAACGTCGAAAACGTAAAAAGCCCAGATTAAAGGTCAAAAGTTGTCGTGTGACTTGAAAATGATGGTTTCCAATGTCAACACGCGAGATAAGGTAATTAAGAGTCATTGGCGAAAGAATCGTCGCATTCCGCCTTATAACGAAGAAAACGAGTATTGAACGGTCGAAAACGTTAAACGAACGCTTAAAAATGAACTCAAAGGTGAACTCCGAGTTAACGGATTCAAAAATGTGAAATTATTATACGAACACATAAAGGATGTAATTTGTGAGTTGTAGGCTTTCGAATGGGTCAATTCAGATGTAAACCGAACAAATTAGGAAGTCTGGAGTTTCGTAATAATAACAAAACTATTTTGGCCAACTGGTGTATTGAGACTTAAATTGCCAGTGGGCCAAAACCGGTGTAAAGTAAAGTGGTCGCGTCATGGCGCCGGACTTTACCAAGTACTGCTAACTCGTGGTGCAGCAAATACCACTAGAATATTAAAGGATGTCAACCGCGGCAAGCGTAAATGAGAAAAATGTTGACCAAGTTAGGTTTTGTTCCATTTGAATGTAGACCTAAGGTAAGACATTGAAGGTACTTAATGTACATAATAAGACTGACCTTAAATCACTGATAAGGTGTTAATGTAAGAAGATCTAGTAAGGTTTAATAGAAATTAAACGAAGAACGCGAGAACGTAATAAGTAAACTATTAATGACGTTCAACGTTGGTACTTAACCAATAATGATCGAATGTCGGTTAGTAACGTAAAAAAGTTAACGAACCATGATGAAGTAAAGAAAGTCAAATCGACTTTAATAACGAAGTTAATCCAAATAATACATAAAAGGGAAAGAAGTTGGTTAGAATCGTAAAGTTAGTTTGTTTGATAACTAATTACAGTGTGCTATGTGAATGTATCATGTAGATCATGTAAAGACTGAGAATAGTTGAATTGTATATTCGAAGATGCTTGAAGGCAAGTCTTTCTTAACGCTTGCCTAACCTTCGTGTTAGTCAAGTTTTATGTGATGCATGTTATACAATGCATGAATGGTATTAAAGAAAGAGTCGATGCATGTTTTAACTTGGCCAGATAAGTATTGAAGAATTGACTGATTTGTTTACAAGTCTTTCGATATAGAACTGTTAACGTTATCCTATGCCAAGTATTTGGTAAGGATGAGAAGGTATGTTTGTCTATGTACAAACAAAAGTATTTTTCATCGATTATTCGATGGGCACGCGAGGTTGCCAAATGTTGAACGTAAATACGTTTGACGTAAAAGTGTTGATCAACATAGAGTACAATAGGTTGATCACCTAGAAGTGCTCGTAAGTAAAGACGGATGGACAGCCTTAGTGCCGGATATCATTTTCAAGTATGAAAACGAAAAGAGTATGTTCATGGTCTACTGACCGGTTCATCATTCCTAAGCTATTATATATATACTTTGGAATTGTTGTTATGACATGAGAAGTACTAGTCAAATATTTCATAGTGCTTCGTAGATAATTGTTCAGATATAGAAATAAAGCATGTAATTGTTAATGTGATACTCATATGATTCTTTGTTAAGACTTGTTGAGCTAGTTATGCTCATTCTTGCTTGAACCATATGTTTCATAGCTAAAAGTTCTAAAACTAATCGAGAGTTCTAAGAGAGATAAAGGCAAGGCTAAGATGGACAATTAATCGTCCCATAATAGATTAGTGTATTTGGTTGTAATATACTTATGAAGAACAACGAATGTATTCGGTTAATGAACCTGGGAAAGGATTTATTACAAATGTAATACAAAGATAGTAATTACACTCATTTTGTTGTTATCTCAATGGAATGATTGTATGAATTGTAGTATCGTGGAGCACCATCTGTCGGGTTGGAAGATACTCGAATTTGGGGGCGTCACAGGTTGGTATTAAAGCCTTAGGTTATAAAACTTAAGTGGGGAAGAACCTTAGGCTAATAATCTCGTTAGGAAAGGAAGAGTCCGAAGAAAGTTAACTCGAGTCAAATGAGTTAATAAGGTATTGAGGAAACTCAGTACCGAAAGATTTAAAAGATGGAAAGTACCCCTAAAAGGATTAAATGTGATTTGCGCTTATATTATGGTGTATTATGTACTAATCAATTTGTTATGTGTTATTGTAGATGGTGGTCGATAGCTTAATGTATAGGGATATACATGTGATCAGCGAGGAGTTCGTGAACCGAGTTGAGCCGGTACATGTGCCTATAGCAGACATACCTGTAGCGATTATAGAAGAGTCAGAGCCCGAGGAATATTACTCATAGGAGAACTATTCTGAGGAGACCATGGGAATAGCATCATATCTGAATATGATGATAGATGTGGAGGATGACATGGAGGTGACATCGATTAATACGGTGATGCCTACCCTATAGTCAACACCTACAGAGACTATGAGGGCAATGTACCTCTCAGTTCTTGACCGTAACGTGCAACTGCACAATATGGTGCAGAACCAGAAGGAAGAGATCAGTGATCTCTATGGGGCGAAGGAGTCTGCAGAGTCAGACTATGAGATAGAGCATGATGAGAAAGTGCTCATGACTGACAAGGCTAGAGACTATAAGAACGATGTCGTAGAACTTCGTGAGAAACTGGCTGAAAAAGACCAGAAGATAGCACGAATGTCATATATAAATGACAGTGCGCATGAGGATTTCAAGCTTAAGATAGCTTATTATTTTATTGAGTCGGGACAGACTCGACATACTATAAGTCGAGATATTGTGTCGATTCTAGCGAACGAAAAGCATGAGAATGTTGTTAAGCAGTATTAGAAGTAGTATGGTACATACTTTTGTGTAGTGACATAAAACCCTCTTTTGTATAATTAAAGGGTAGTCTTTTTTTTTGTAAATCCCAATTTTTGTAAAAGTCAATCGCGGGATATATATGTAATAGCTTTTGGGCTATGGAAAGCAACTTGTAAATAGTTCTGATCTATAAAGAAGCATTTTAATATAAGGAAGTTTTTATTTTAATTTGCTTTGTTGTGTATGAGTTATTGTTCAGTTGTTTGACGACTAATAACAAAGTAAGCAAATAAGTAATAATCGAACTTTATTTATTTAATCAGAAATGCCACCAAGAAGAAGACAACATAACCAAGAGGCGGAATCGCATAATGATAACGAGGGGGGTCCTAATAACCCAATGCAAGAGTTCGTTAATTTATTAACGGCTGCATTTAACCAAGCTGGGGGTAGAGCACCCGCATGACCTAGGGTAGCCCGAACAACTACCTTTAAGGTAAGTATTTGGTACGGATGAGAAGGTAAGTTTTTCTATGTACAAACAAAATTATTTTTCATCGATTATTCGATGGGCACGCGAGGTTGCCAAATGTTGAACGTAAATATGTTTAATGTAAGAGTGTTGATCAACATAGAGTACAATAGGTTGATCACCTAGAAGTGCTCGTAAGTAAAGATGGATGGATGGCCTTAGTGCCGGATATCATTTTCAAGTATGAAAACGAAAAGAGTATGTTCATGGTCTACTGACCGGTTCATCATTCCTAAGCTATTATATATATACTTTGGAATTGTTGTTATGACATGAGAAGTACTAGTCAAATATTTCATAAGCTTTCAGAGATAATTGTTTAAATATGGAAATAAAGCATGTAATTGTTAATGTGATATTCATATGATTCTTTGTTAAGACTTGTTGAGCTAGTTATGCTCATTCTTGCTTGAACCATATGTTTGCTTGCTAAGTTTCGAAACTAACCGAGAGTTCTAAGAGAGATAAAGGCAAGGCTAAGATGGACAATTAATCGTCTTGTAATAGATTAGAGTATTTGGTTGTAATATACTTATGAAGAACAACGAATGTATTCGGTTAATGAACTTGGGAAAGGATTTATTAAAATGTAATACAAAGATAGTAATTACACTCATTTTTTGTTTTTTTCAATGGAATGATTGTATGGATTGTAGTATCGTGGAGCACCATCTGTCGGGTTGAAAGATACCCGAATTTGGGGGCATCACAATGTTAGCTGATATAAAATCAATTTTAACACATAACAAGTCTCTTCGAAGGCATCATACAGTGTAAACTCAAGAAATCCAAAAAAAGCTAGATCCAACTAAAATCAAACAATTACCAATATCACGGGTCAACATGGGATACTTATGCTTTATTTTTCATCTACGGGGGATTTTTTCTCTTATTTCCTGTTTTATTTATTCTTTGTTTTTCTATTTTTTTCTTTTTGGATAGTGAGTGCGTTTTACGCTCCATCTCACGCCTGTGTTTATGAGGAGTGCATTTCACGCTTCTTCTCGACCCACTACATGACTCAATTTATTAAACTCAATATCTTTTTTTTTCTTTTTTTTAGAAGCTTATATACCCCACTTTTTCCCCCAAACTTAGGTTCTTGCCTAATTCTTCGCATTCACTGCCTATTCTTGTCATTCTCTTATTTAAACTAGCATTATCCTTTCGAGGTCCTTTATGTATCAATTTAAACTCAATCATTCAACAAGTTGTTTTTACTGTGATATCCTTATTATACCAGTTTCAAACAGAAAAATACTCAATTCATAACAAGAAATCACATCAAAGCTCTAATGGTCAGTACTATACTTGTCTACCCAATTCCAATCTCATTATTGGCCAAAATAAACTTAAACTATCAAACAGCTGGACTCATGCAAGGTGAATATAGTAACTAACTATTATTTTTTATTTTTTATATTGTTTTTTAAAGAAAGTGAATGCAAAAACTAAATGTAACTATATGAACTACAATGTAAATAACTAACTATATGCAATATGACACTAAAATGCCCCCAAACTTAAACTAGACATTGTCTTCAATGGCTGAAATAGAAAAAAGTAAAGTAGAGGACTTCCCTGAAAATATAGCAATCCTCCTCCTTGTTCGCTAAGTTTGGAGAATAGATTAGGCACATGGAACAAATTGGGCAGCACACTTGAATTTGACTTGAATAACCTTTTCATAATCTTTTGCATGTCCATTGAACCTCCAATACCTACACTGAAGAGAGACAACATGGATTAAAATAGCACTTGGATTGGTAAGAGAACTTAATAAGTAAATTATTTCCTATCTACTAAATAAACTAGTAAGGCAAATAAATAGAAAGATTCCTGAGTTGCTTCCCAATTAGCGCTTGAATTATAGTCTTTCAGCCTGACTTTGTCTGGTCAACGCTATCCAATTCCTCTTCAATAATTGAGGAACCCTCCATCCATCGAAAATAATGTAGCTTTTGGTAGGTTCCCAATTGTGATAGTCATTGCTTTAAAGTCACCTAGCATGCTCTGATTTGGTATGATCTCAATCAAGAACGTCCCACAGCTAGGTGTTTTCTCCATTGTGTATGTGATCACTTTGGGGCATGAAAGCTTGTCACACGCAATGGGCTCTTCGTCTATTTTCTCTGTCTCGTCCCACCATAGATTCAAAATTGTACTCGCTCGTTTGTTTTCAAGAGCTTCACCGACGTCATGACTACCAAGTGGGCATGCTTTTGCAAATCTGACTGACTCTTTGATCTTTGGTGGAGATTTATTTAGATCTTCGTCGACCTCTATTTCATTATCCCCAATTATCTCCACACTTTCGATATCTTGTGGCTCATCCAGTCGCATATTTGGTTCGGGTTCTCCGTCAATTTCGTCATCCATGTCATAAAGCCAAGTATTTAGAGAAAGGTTTCTTATGGCTTTGGTCATTTGCTCAATCTGATCCGTAAGATTTTGAATTGACCTCGCTTGATTACTCATCTTCTCCTCATTCGCTGCTACGAACTTGGAAAATAATTCCTCCAACCTTGAATTATCTGTCTTTTATGACACTAGAGGTGGACATGAAAATTCCGGTGTGTATGATGGATTTAGAGCGTAATGTTGGTCATCATAATTATAGCTCCATGAAAAATCCGGGTGATACCCCCAATCTTGGTAATAGTTAGGATCAACATAGTTATTGAGGTAATTACCACTATATTGTACCGGTTCAAAATTGATGGTGCATTGATGACTTTGATGGTTGCCAGCACAATAGTCACACGTAACTGCTATCCTTCTACTATGTTGGGCTGCGATAACCTCTAACGTCTTCGAATTTGCTTCAATTTGTACTGGCTCTGCGGAAATTGCATTAAGTCCATCAATCTTTGTTTCCCTTGGTTGAGTCATGTTTGTGTATGACCATTTATACGCAAAGTCAACCATGGTACCTAAAAAGAGAGAAATATAGGAAGAGAATTAAAAATAAAAATAAAAATGTTTAAATTAAGACTAATTTAATTGAAATTAATATTGGTAAATAATTATTAAATTAATTCCCTAGCAACGGCGCCAAAAACTTGTTGGGTAAAATCTAGTTACGCACAACACGCAAGTATACGTGGTCAACAAGTAATAAAGTGAAAGTAGAGTATCGTTCCCACGAGGAATTGTTTAATAAAAATCACTAAGTACTAGCCCATAACCAACTCAATCTTATTTAAACGAATGAATTTCAATTTATAATTAAACTACTATTAAATACCACTAGTTAAATTAAGATTACGGAGATTTAAGATCACAACTTCACTTATTGCTTCATTTAAGTTAATTAACACACTTCTCATCAATTATTCTCTATCATGAATTGTTAATCAACAACACTAAAGGAGATAAAACCATCTCTCGATTCATAATACACATACTAACTTAAATCCACAGATGATAGAATTAAGCAAGACATCCTAATTAACTAATCCACTATATCTCTATGTGAATTACAATTGAAAAGGATTTAAAGCACAAGTTCTCTATAAGATTACATATGGTGCAAAGGCATATCTCTATCCTAAACACGAATCATGAATTCCTTCTATGTAGAAATCACAAACACATGTTATCATGATAAGATCTAAATCAATACTTCATCTCTCGAGTTCATATAGATTATCACGGTAATTGTTAGCTAGGCAATTAAGCAATTAAGTCCAAATCACAATAGACAATCCTCACAATAGAACATAATAATTGATAACGAAGAATATTAAAATAAACTACACAATAAGATCCATTGTAATCTCAAACAAAGAATTAGTTCATTATTATTGAATTAAAACTAAGAATCCACAATTGAATAATCATTAAAAGACAAAGATAGAAGAAGATGAGAAGATAGAATCTATTATCTGTAGATTTGATGCTCCCTCCTTACTCCTACTTTGAATCTTCAATGGTCTCCAAGTTGCTTCGATCTCCAAATCTTATTAGAACTAGTGTTTTCTCATGTTCTACTCTAATCTATTCTAATGGAATCCTCTTTCTAATCTAATCTAATGGAATCCTCTTTCTAATCTAATCTCCCCTAATCCTTGTGATTCTCCTCCTTTTATAAGTCTCTTCATATGTCTTTAAGTCCTCTTGGAAGTCCTCTTGGAAGTCCTTGAGTCAATCGGATCGAAACAATCCTTCCCGCACTCAAAATTGGACAAAATTCGTATTTTTTGGGCTACCCCCACCCCGGTGGGGGTTTATACACTAAAAGAGCCCACCCCGGCGGGCTAGGGTCCTATTTTGGAGCTGGCATGCCAACCCCGGTGGGGGTTTTGTCAAGGAACATTTTCTGCTCTGACGTCCTTTGGGAAAATGGCCATAACTTCTTCGTCTGAACTCCGATTTTGATGATTCAAGATGTTCCGGAGAGAGGAGACGTGGATTTACAACTTTCATGCTTTGGGTGTTTCGAAAGAATGATTGGAGAAATGTTGAAATTGGCTCTGAAGTGGCTGCTATGTAAATGACCACCCGAAACATTGACGTTCGACGTCCGTTGGTACAAATGTCATAACTCTTGCATCCGAACTCCGATTGGAATGATTCAAGTTGTTCCGGAAAGATAAGAAGAAGATCTACAATGTAATCTAAGTTCCATGCCAAAAACATGAAATGAACATGAAAGCCCAAATGATGCCCGGATTGTTTTTCTTTGCGATTTCATACCAATTCTTTGCAATCATAGCTCCCAAGCATATAATCTACAAAACGAACACAAAATGCATGAAAAGTAACTAAGAAACATGAGATTAAACAACTAATTCAAGTAACAGATATCGGATAAGTAGGTATAAAACCTACTTATCAGCTTCTGATCTTGATGTCTTCTGAATTCCTCCTTGATAGATGGACATTGAGTTGTCTCTGGATATTTCAGAATGGATCGTTGATCTGTGTGTATTCCCTACCATCTTTTTGGTGTCTTGGGACTGGTTTCTATATGGAAATATGGATAGGAGTCTGGCTTTTCTTCTCTGAGATTGATCACACCACAAATGGTCGTAAGTACTGTGACACCCCCAAATCTCGGTACTTCATTACCTCAAGATTTGGTGTTCACGTAATAAAAACATTTATATATAACTACCCAATCATAATAAATTGAATAATAAAAACATGCCCATACAGGATTACTTTAATAAAAACATTATCTCCCAGGCTCTCTAACCTTTAATACAATCATTCAAGTGCGGAAATTAAATTATTACATCACGTCCTTATTAAAAGTCTATCATCATAACGATAAAGAAAAATTACAAGTCTTCATCACTTGTACATTTTTCCCTTTCCTTTGCTAGTTGTAGGTTTATCTACCTTCTCAACCATAGCTGCAATAAATGTATAAATATGCAAGAGTGAGCAAACGAAGCTCACTTGAAATAAGAATAAATATCTTTATGTCATTTGCCAAATAATAGGCTCAATAGAACTGAATGATATGTTCTATTAACATTACAACATTTGTCAATTCATAGGCTCAATAAAACTGAATGATATTTTTGATTAACATTACAATATTTATCAATTCATAGGCTCAATAGAACTGAATGATTTATTCTATTAACATTCTTAAATATACTACTGAGGGTCAAATGACCACGAACCATGTCCACAGTTATATGTAATCTTTCAACTTTAACTTTAACAGTCATATGACTATAAGGACTCCATGTACTTAGGGGGATCAATCCTTCGTACAATGTATTGTGCACAACCATTTCAACACTAAGCGTAAACCCCTAAACATAGGGTTGTTCATCTCAGTATTTAGAGTACAAGTCCGCACCAAAGAAAGTTTGGTTTGGATAAGCTTTCAAGGGTAATTGAAGTTTAATGATCATCAACTAGGGAACTAGTTGAATCAACAATGCTTGATAATACAATAGTTATTTAATAACAACATAACTTAGAACATTTGAGAATCATAAATGAACTGATTCTACATATCAAACTCATACTTGAAATAACTATGGAGCATAAGCATTCAATAAATGAATAAAATGGTTAACCTTTGCTTGAACAGTAAAATAAGCTAAGGTTTGAGTCTTATAACATTAAAATGATATTCATGAAAGTACATTTAACTGATAGCAAGCTGGAAACTAAAAACTTGCCCAACAATGTATTAACTCATACAAGGAATTAAAACAATTCAATAATAGAGCGAGAGTTCAAAACTACGTTCATTATACAATAATAGAACTTAAGAACTTGTTTAACTGTAAACAAGTTAGAATGAATCAATCAATAAGAATTTTCAATAACATTAGAGTTAGAGTTTTCTCGAATGAATTTTAGGAACAATTGACTTATTCAATAACAGTTAAGATAAAAGCTTGCTCAATCAAAAGCATGAAGTTATAATAATAGAACTAACTCAACGAAAGTGTAGAGTTAGAAAACTTGCCTCGAGCGTAAGCTAAAATATTAAAACTTATGTTCACCTATACACAATATTAAAACCACAACATCTATTAGACATACAAATATTCATTTTTCAATATAAAACGCTTAACTAGATAAACTTGTTATTTTAGCACAAGTCTTAAGCTACCATTTATATTTCAGAATTCCAAAGTGTTAATCATCGCAACACTTATGTGACGCCCCCAAAATACGTATACAACACCCATTCTGGGTCGCCAAATATATGGTACAAAAAAACCAACTACAACTTCAATAATACAATTGTCGTGCAAAATAAGACAACACATACTATGAGTTTAAATACAAATATTGTCTTCAAGACAATATCCACACTCAAATAAGTCTTCATTACAATTATTCAAACACTATTTTACAGAAATAGTGAAGACTGCTAAAACATCTTTCTAGAACCATCACTCCATACCCCGACTAGATCATACTATGTTCTCACCTCCTGAGAAGAAAAAATGGAACAAAAATAAAAAAGGTGAGCTCAACTAGCCCAGTAAAGAATATTATGACTAAGATAATATACAACAAATTATCATTAGTTTTCAACAGAAAAAAATCTGATAAAATATAATAGACAACATGTTTTAGATCAACAATGCGCAATGAAATAAAGAATCCATTAGAAGAGTCAAGTAGAGAATGAGTTCTACTATCTTCTAAGATTTAAAAATACATCATCAATATTTTATCCCCAGTAATAACAATCAATATACATCTTTAATCAAATATTCATCTTTGCACTATGTGCCAAAGATATTCATTTCATATCACCAAATTGGTCATGTTCATCTCAACACTGCTCATCTTTGCACTACACAAGCTAAAAGATATTCATCGATTAATCATTCATCTTTACACTACAGGCCAAAGATATTTAGTAATATCATCATTTAAGACTGAGGATGATGAAAAATATTTTAAAGAAAACGAATCCAGTGAGACAGAAGGACAAATAGTAGGGATTCGTATAACAGTTTATCCAAGATCAATAATACTTCATAATAACCAATTATGAAGTAGAATTCAAAAATAAAGATCAAAACATGGATACAATCAAAGATAGTAACCGTAATAGACATCTTGGACAAAAAGGAAAAATTTTATTTTTCGTTGAATAGTGCCGTATTCGTGAATAGTGCCGTATACGTGAATAGTAACCCCGACACAAAAAGTTCCAAATTTGATAAAAAGTTCAGACCAATATTTTGGCATAATGATATTGAAAGAAATAATATCATTTACGAAGAAAATAACATCCCTTACCTCAAAATAACCGTACTTCTGACTGAATTTCGGATATAGTGCTGACAGAAATTTATACTGAATAGCAACTCTCAAAGTATCAAAATACTCACAAAAATACACTCGATAATCTAGAGAGAAAGAAAACTTGTTTCTGGTGTGATTTTCAATTCCAACCTAAGCGTCTATTTATAGGAAAATGCTAGAACGCCATAGGAGATTAAAATAATAAAATATATTATTTCTTTCTTATTATTCCTACGAATGCCATCCTAGAATCAAGCTAGCCACCAATTCTGAAAATTTTCAGAAGCCCATGTGCATTCAACACCAACCAAAAAGTGGGTCCCACCCATAATTTAATAAAAATCATTTTATTTTCTGAAACTTCAATAATTCATAGAAAATAGCCCGTTGATCAGAAAAATACGAATTTTATGTCCATTTCACACAAAATCAAATTCTCTACAACTTTGTAGCTTTGAGTTTTTCCAAATTCCACACAAAAAATATCTGAAATCCATAAACGGGTGATTTTTAATACCTCCACTCCGACAAAATACTGATAAAATAGCTCAACCTTAATTCCTTCATTTATAACCACATAAATAAATCCATTATTTTTATCCACATCAAATGAATATTTCCTTATCATATAAATCAATAATTAATTATTTAAAAATAATATTACAGAATCACAATTATGACAACTAGGCAGTTTCCAAGAAAGAGGACGCTTTCCAATAAGGATTTATCCTTACTGGGGCGAAATTAGGTGACCAAACCTCTCCTTGACAGAATTTTTTAGACATTGCCAATAATGATATCTCATAATATTATTCAAATAATATGAATTATTGATCTGATAATGGGAAATATTGTGCAGTAACAATTATTGAAACAACAATAATATAAAATATCAACGCAACAATTATTGAACCAATAAAATAAAATATTGAATAAGTAATTCTCGTAATAATTATTGAGTAGTGCCTTTTACGTAAGAATCAATAATTCAAAAATAATGTGCAAAAAATCGTAGCTATCTCTTTATGCGAACCACGCCAGACATCGTATTTTAACCACCGGGTATTCCAATAGTGTTAACTGTGAATAACTACGACATTATTTATAAAAACTCAAACTTGTCGTTTTCTTCATCCGACAGTTATTCTGTTATGGGGCCCACAAATGACTGCGCCGTCGTATGAATATTCCACGACCAAACGAATATTCCCCGACAATAATGATTATTTTATAACCACTTGCTTATTTTGCAAAATTTGCACATTTCACCCATAACAAAAATATTTTATCAATTTAACACCTTATTATTCACAATAATAATTAGAGGAAATTCGATTTTATTTATAATAAGTTGGTGTCTTACAACCTCCCCTCCTTATGAAATTTCGTCCTCGAAATTGACGTACGTACCTGGTGTTTCAAAAAGGTGAGGGTACCTCGCTTTCATTTCCGATTCCAACTCCCAGGTCATTTCCTCAATAGCATGGTTCCTCCATAAAACCTTAACTTGTGGTATAACCTTGTGCGTAGAACATGCTCTTTCTTATCCAAGATCTTAACAGGTACTTCTTCGTACGTTAAATCTTCGATTATCTCGTTTGGTTCTAAAGAAATAATATGGTTCGGGTCTTTCACATATTTACGAAGCATAGATATGTGAAAAACATTATGAACACGAGACATACTTGGAGGTAATGCGAGTCTATAGGCCACATTTCCTATTCTGTCAAGAATCTCAAATGGACCAACAAATCGTGGATTGAGCTTTTCTCTCTTCCCAAATCTTGTAACTCCCTTCCATGGAGCAATACGTAACAGTACATGATCTCCAATATTAAATTTCACGTCCTTTCGATGAAGATCAGCATAACTCTTTTGTCGATCTTGTGAGATTTGAATACGTTGTCGAATCATTTGGATCTTTTATGTAGTCATGCGTACTAATTCTGGTCCCAACAACGTTGCTTCTCCCACCTCGTCCCAACATACTGGAGAACGACACTTTCGTCCATACAACGCTTCGAATGGAGCCATGTCTATACTTGCTTGATAAATGTTGTTGTAGGAGAATTCCACCAGTGGCAAGTACTTATCCCAACTTCCTTTGAAATCTAGGACACAAAGTCTTAATAGATCTTCAAGGGTTTGAATAGTCCTTTCCGATTGCCCGTCCGTTTTAGGATGGTATGCTGAACTAAATCGCAAATCTGTGCCCATAGCTTTCTGCAAGCTAACCCAAAACCTTGAAGTGAATCTTGGGTCACGATCCGAAACTATGGATACTGGCATGCCATTCAATCTCACAATCTCATTCAAGTACATACGAGCAAGACATTCAAGGGAATAAGTTTCACGTATAGGCAAGAAATGAGCAGACTTGGTTAATCTATCAACAATAACCCAAATCACATCTATGCCTTGAGAAATTTCGGGAAGACCTGTAACAAAATCCATGGTAATGTGTTCCTACTTCTATTTTAGAATCTCAAGTGGTTGCAATGGACCCTTTGGCACATGATGCTCCGCCTTTACACGTTGACAGGTTAAACACCTCGAGGTAAACTCTGCGATCTCTCTCTTCATATTGTTCCACCAAAATGTGTGTCGAATATCATGATACATTTTGGTACTCCCAAGATGGATTGCAAACGATGTATTGTGTACCTCCATCATAATTCTATGCTTCAAGTCAGAATCATTAGGAACACAAAGTTTGGAGTTGAATCGAAGTATTCCTTCTTCATCGATTCTTGCTTCTGGAATAGCACCTTCTTGCACTTTCTTCTTCATACGCATTAGCTCCAGGTCTGTAGCTTGAGCAGCTTTAACTTTATCGATTAAAGTCGGTTCTACTCGTATATTCGCCATCATCACGTGGGTCCCTAGAGTCTTTAACTCAACCTCCATTCTTTGTAAATCGTACAAAATGGGTTTTTGTGTTAACAACATCGCACTCGTACCCGCATACGATCTTCTACTCAATGTGTCAGCTACTACGTTTGCTTTTCTAGGATGGTATTGAATGGTATAATCGCAATCTTTCAATAGCTCGAGCCAACATCGGTGCCACATTTTAAGTTCCTTTTGGGTGAAGAAATATTTGAGGCTTTTATTATCCGTATAGATCTCCACTTTCTCCCCATACAGGTAGTGTCTCCAGATTTTTAACGCGAAAATGACTGCTGCCAACTCTATATCATTAGTACGATAATTCCTCTCATATTCTTTGAGTTATCGTGAGGCATAGGCTATGACTTTCCCATGTTGCATGAGAACACATCCTAACCCTTTGCCTGAAGCATTGTTGTATATAACAAATCCATTCGAACCAGAATTGCCAGAACAGGTGCCGAAATGAGTCTCCTCTTGAGCTCTTGGAAACTCTTCTCGCATTCCTTGCTCCATAAAAATTTTGTATCTTTCCGAGTCAACTGAGTTAACAGAGTAGCGATTCAAGAAAATCCTTCCACGAATCTCCGATAATAACCAATTTAAGCCCGTAAAGCTACGACTTTGGCCACCGAATTCGGTTGCTCCCTAACTTTCAGATCGCTTCAATCTTCGCCGGGTAAACAGATACTCCATGTTTTGACACCACGTGCCCAAGGAATTCTACTTCCTCAAGCCAGAGCTCGCATTTCTTCAGCTTGGCATATAGCTTGTTTTCACGAAGCCTTTGAAGTATCAACTTCAAATGGTGCTCATGATCTTCACGACTTTTGGAATAGATGAGGATGTTATCAATAAAGACAACAACGAACTGATCCAAATATTCCTTGAATACCCGGTTCATCATATCCATGAAAGCAGCAGGAGCATTAGTCAATCCAAAAGACATGACTAAGAATTCATAATGCCCGTACCGAGTCCTGAAGGCAGTCTTTGGAATATCCTCAGTTTTAATCTTCAGCTGATGATATCCAGAACGAATATCGATCTTTGAAAAGAGTTTTGCTCCTTCTAACTGGTCAAATAGGTCATCAATGCGAGGTAGCAGATACCTATTCTTGATGGTGACATGGTTCAATTCTCGGTAGTCAATACAAAGTCGCATACTCTCGTCTTTCTTCTTTACGAATAAAACAGGAGCACCCCAAGGAGATGTACTAGGACGAATGAAACCGATGTCTAATAAATCCTGTAGTTAGACTTTTAACTCTTGAAGTTCAATAGGAGCCATTCGATATGGGGTTTTAGAAATGGATTTTGTACCCGGCTCAAGGTCAATAAAGAATTCAATATCACATTCTGGGGGTAGACCGAAAAGTTCTTCAGGAAATACATCAGGAAATTCTCTAACCACAGAAATATTATTCAAATCTGACTTGTCTTTATTCAAATCCATAACATGGGCTAAGAAAGCTTGACATCTGTTTTTCAATAAATGAATAGCTTTGTGGCTTGATATGACAGTGACTGATTTTAGTGGTTCAGTTGCTTGAATTTGCATAACAGGTTGGTTAGGAATATGAAAACTAACAACCTTACAAAAACAATCAATTTTGGCATGATGAGTGGTTAACCAATCAATTCCTAAAATCACATCAACAGCAAGTATCTTTAAAGAGATAAGATCAACAGGTAATGTGATAGTGCCAACTTGGATCAAGCAAGATTTATAAACTGTAGATGTAACGAAGGTTTCACCCAACGAAGTTTCAACAGATAAATCAAAGTCTAATTTCTCCGGAGTCAAGTTTAAACGTTGAGCACAAGTAAGAGAGATAAAAGAATGGGTTGAACCGGTATCTAGTAAGGTATAAACTTCGCAAGAATTCAAGATTAGCTTACCCGTGATCACTTCGTTTGGGTTCCTCGCGTTTTGGCCAGTCACGACAAACGCTCTTCCAGGAACCGCTGATTTCGACTTATCCGGGACAGCTTTTGGAGTTACCATCCCTACTGAACTTGGTTTTGCTACAGAACAGTCTCGAGCTATATGTCCCTCTTTTCTACAGTTATAACATACCTTGGATTGTTGTGGACAGTTTGGACTAATATGTCTCTCTTTCCCGCATTTATAACACACGACCAGTGGTCGTTCTCCTCCCCTAGAATTTGTTGTTGGTGTTGGTGCTGATGTCTTCCCGTCATTGTTGAATCTCCTCTTTTAAAATTTCCACTGACTCACCTCTTCTATTATCACGGGCCACGATGACCACCCGAGTGGTTACCGCTTTGTTCAGTATTTTTCCCTCCTCGTTGGTTATCATCGCCTCGATGATCATTGGCCACGGCAGATGACCCTAGTTGTGGTCCCTCGGTTGAACATACTCACTATCTCGCTCTAATAATTGAGCCACATTGACAACATCCGAATACAAAGAAAATTTATGAGAGATAAGGTATCGACGAATCTCGGGTTTTAGACCTCTCGAAACATCCTTGTCATTCGTTACTCATTCTCTACCAAATGAGGTGCAAACACGGATAACTCAATGAACTTCGCCTCATCTTTGGGACAATCATGTTGTTTTGTTCCATCGATAAACTCTACCTCCTTCATACGACGAATACTTTCGTGAAAGTACTTGTCATTGAATAGTTCTCAAATGTTTCCCAAGACATGTTGAGCGCGGCAGTGAGTACGCTTCACGAGACTCCACCAAGTGAGTCCGCTCTCCCGCAGAACATAAAGGTGGCAAATGGAACCTTTTGTTCCTCCGTGCATCCCAAGACATCGAATATCTTGGTAATTTGCTTGACCCACATTTCCGCCTTGATCGGATCCGGCTTTCCAATAAATTCTGGTGGTCCCAACTCCTTAAACTGCTTGGCTGTGACAGACCGCGCGTTGGTATCACTTCCACCCGTATTTTGTACACGAGTCTCCCTCGTTTGATTTTGCATGAACTGCAAAAAGCTCCTAAACATTCCCTCATTCATCGTTTGCTCGGTAGTGTTGTTTATAGGAGGAATATTGCCTTCCTGTTGTACGTTCTCCTAGTTTGTGACTAAAGGTTGTTCCACGGTCTCATACACTCCATTGTTAACGTTCTCAGCAGCCATTCTTAAATACTACCATAAAACAAGGGTTAATTAAACAAATTAACATATCACATAATATACCTATATTATGACCGACCAACAAATAAGCTTAGATAGGACACACTAGCGAATGATTTACTCATCTCTCTACTCCTAGTTATATTCCCCGATCTCCGCCAGAGATCAAATCCCTAAGCTTTAATACCAACTGTGACGTCCCAAAAATAGGTATACAACACCCATTCTGAGTCGCCAAATACATGGTACAAAAAAACAAACTACAACTTCAATAATACAATTGTCGTGCAAAATACGACAACACATACTATGAGTTTAAATACAAATATTATCTTCTAGACAATATCCACACTCAAATAAGTCCTCATTACAATTATTCAAACACTATTTTACAGAAATAGTGAGGACTGCTAAAACATCTTTCTAGAACCATCACTCCATACCCCGGCTAGATCCTGCTATGTTCTCACCTCCTAAGAAGAAAAATGGAACAAAAATAAAAAGGGTGAGCTCAACTAGCCCAGTAAAGAATATTATGACTAAGATAATATACAACAAATTATCATTAGTTTTCAACAGAAAAAAATCTGATAAAATATAATAGACAACAAGTTTTAGATCAACAACTGCAGCGGAAACAGTAATCCATTAGAAGAGTCAAGTAGAGAATGAGTTCTACTATCTTCTAAGATTTAAAAATACATCATCAATATTTTATCCCTGTAACAACAATCAATATACATCTTTAATCAAATATTCATCTTTGCACTACAGGCCAAAGATATTCATTTGTATCACCAGTTGGTCATGTTCATCTCAACACTGCTCATCTTTGCACTACACGGCCAAAGATATTCATCGATTAATCATTCATCTTTGCACTACAGCCAAAGATATTCAATAATATCATCATTTAAGACCGAGGATGATGAAAAATATTTTAAAGAAAAGCGAATCCCGGTGAGACGGAAGGACAAATAGTAGGGATTCGTATAACAGTTTATCCAAGATCAATAATACTTCATAATAACCAATTGTGAAGCAGAATTCAAAAATAAAGATCAAAACATGGATACAATCAAAGATAGTAACCATAATAGACATCTTGGACAAAAAGGAAAAATTTTATTTTTCGGTGAATAGTGCCGTATTTGTGAATAGTGTCGTATACGTGAATAGTAACCCCGACACAAAAAGTTCCAAATTTGATAAAAAGTTCAAACCAATATTTTGGCATAATGATATTGAAAGAAATAATATCATTTAAGAAGAAAATAACATCCCTTACCTCAAAATAACCGTATTTCGATGAATTTGGATATAGTCTTGGAAGAAACTTATACTGAATAAAGCAACTCTCAAAGTATCAAAATACTCACAAAAATACACTCGATAATCTAGAGAGAAAGAAAACTTGTTTCTGGTGTGATTTTCAATTCCAACCTAAGCGTCTATTTATAGGAAAATGCTAGAACGCCATAGGAGATTAAAATAATAAAATATATTATTTCTTTCTTATTATTCCTACGAATGCCATCCTAGAATCAAGCTAGCCACCAATTCTGAAAATTTTCAGAAGCCCATGTGCATTCAACACCAACCAAAAAGTGGGTCCCACCCATAATTTAATAAAAATGATTTTATTTTCCGAAACTTCAGTAATTCATAGAAAATAGCCCGTTGATCAGAAAAATACGAATTTTATGTCCATTTCACACAAAATCGAATTCTCTACAACTTTTTAGCTTTGAGTTTTTCCAAATTCCACACAGAAAATATCCGAAATCCATAAACGGGTGATTTTTAATACCTCCACTTCGACAAAATACTAATAAAACACCTTAACCTTAATTCCTTCATTTATAACCACATAAATAAATCCATCAGTTATATCAACATCAAATAAATATTTCCTTATCATATAAATCAATAATTAATTATTCACAAATAATATTACAGAATCACAATTATGGCAACCAGGCAGTTCTCAGGAAAGAGGGGGCTTTCCAATAAGGTTTTCTCCTTACTGGCGCGCAATTAGGTGACCAAACCTCTCCTTGACAGAACTTTCCAGACATTGCCAATAATGCTATCCCATAATATTATTCAAATAATATGAATTATTGATCCGATAATGGGAAATATCAAAAATTGACAATTATTGAAACAACAATAATATAAAATATCAATGCAAAGCAATTATTGAACCAATAAAATAAAATATTGAGCAAGAATTATCGTAATAATTATCGAGAGTAGTGCCTTCTCACGTAAGAATCAATAATTCAAAAATCGTGTAAAAATCGTGTGCATCTTTATGCGAACCACGCCAGACATCGTATTTTAACCACCGGTATTCCAACAAAGTGTTAATTCAGTAACAACTACGTCGTTATTTATAAAACTCAAACTTGTCATTTTCTTCATCCGACAGATTATTACATTATGGGCCCATAAATGATCAAGGCTAATACGTGCATTTAATATTCCCCAACAACAAGAATATTCCAAGACCAAACGAATATTCCCCGACAACAATGATTATTTTATAACCACTTGCTTATTTTGCAAAATTTTCACATTTCACCCATAACCAAAACATTATATCAATTTAACACCTTATTATTCACAATAATAATTAGAGGAAATTTGATTTTATTTATAATGAGTTGGGGTCTTACAACTTAACTAACGTTCATTGTATAAATTAGGTTATCACATAACGCGTTTTTGATTTACTAATCATTTTTTCAACTTTGAATTAATAATACATATAACACAACTCTGTATTAGCCTTGTTGTTACATGTTGGACAGATTACCATAACCTTTAGTTAAGCTACGAAGAACGACAAAAGTCTGCAGAATTAGCGAGACTTGATTGTCTGAAATGGGCCTTTGCAGCGCCGCCGCCATGCTTTATATCTTGAGATGAGGCGCACATGGCTGGCAACGCCCACTCAGCGCCTAAGAAATTTGTGATGTATGACGTCTGAGAACTTAATTTTTTTGCGCATGAGCTTGGTACTTTTCTTAAGCCAACTAACATGAATTTTACCCACTAAACAGTGATAATAACACATAAGATAAATATAACAGTATCATAAACATGTTTGCTAACATTTACAACCAATTAGCACAATTTATCAACAACTAGAACTATTTTAATTCCTCAATTTTCATGTTTTCATACAAAAACTCAATTTTTGATATTCATTCTAAAAATCATCACTGTGAATTGATTAGTTGGCCAAATCATCTCATTCAAATTACGTTATGTTCGTATCTCAATGAACTAACATATACAAGCTTCAATTTACAATTTCACATACTAATTAGCCACTAGAATTGATACTTTTCATGAACATATAAAAAAATATACACAAACATATACTGTCAAAATTTTCTTCCTACTGTCAAACGAATTTAGCATGCAATTGTTGTTTAAACATAATCTCTAATCATAACTATATCTAATTACCATCAAAAGATTACATAACCCCAATTCACAGAAAATTAGAATTCATAGAGTTTGAAACCTCATGCCGTAAACTCATCCATACATATTCATATATATATATATAATATGGAGATTATGGAGATTATGGAGAATTACCTTCAATTAGTGTGATAATTTCTTGCAATTGCAGACAATTCTTCTCAATTTCTCTCAAGCTTTCTCTCAATACTCTCAAGCTTTCATCTCTTAGGCTTAGACTAGACAACTAACAAGTATGCGTAAAAATAAAACTGATATAATACTAATACGTATACTTATTAGGATATCAGTTATAAAAATAACGTATAAGTTATTATGTTTATTATTTAATTTGTTTTATTTATATTATTTATTTTAAAAAACTAGAAATCCCAAAAGCCATAAGGCTTGTTTGGCAAAAACCCTTTAAATATTAAAGAATTAATATATTAAACCTTGTTTGGCAAAAACTAAATTAAACTACTTTAATTTATTTTAATAACTCCTTATAATATAGTTATTTATCGCACTATATTTAATCAAGTTTTCATATTTATTTTAATTAATTCAAATCAAAATTAATTAAATAAATCCTTTAATCACATAACATAATACAAATAATCATTTCCTTAATTCATCAATTATTTATTTAATAAATAATTAACTAAACAAAATTAAATCAATTGAACAAATATTTATTCAACGATAATCACATCCATTAAATATTTATATAAATCCATAAATATTTAATATTACATTTAAAATTCTGGAATGTTACAAGTACTCCTATTTAGGAGGAACCTAGTTAATTCCATCTCTTATAGATTGGCGTTGCTCTTTGAGGCGCAACCGCAGCTTAGATGGGCGCCGAATCTCCTATTTAGGAGGAGGTAAGGTAATTCCATCCCTTTGGTCTGAAGCCGATGAAATATAGTGGATTGAAGTTTGATCCCAGTACCAGATGACTAGTCTTTGTGTTTTGGTAGGGGATGAGACCGAACCATAAATAGCTGCCTACGTACTCCTATTGAAGAGGAGATCAGGTCTGCGTAGTTCGAACCTGGTGTGGAGGTTCAACGTTGTATGTGGCAAAAAAGGTGTAGAAATATTTTTGTTTTTTTTGTAATGAGAAGGGTGTAGAAATATTTTTGTGTTTTTTTTATTGCGACCGGGCCATATAAAATATGGTTGCCTACGTACTCCCAGGTATTGGGGAGATCAAGTCGACGTAGTTCGCCCCTTCAGGTCGATTTGCAATTGAAAACTTTGATCCTAAGTTCAGGATAAACTGCGAGTGAGAAAGTTTGATCCCATATTTGGGAGAAACTGTAGGTGAGAAAAGTCTTATCCCTAGTGGGGTAAAACTGCAGGTGTGAAAGGTTCAATCCCTGGTGGGATAACCGAAGTTGAGTAAGGGTTCAAAACCACATGGAAAGAAAAGGATCTGGCGATCTGAAACTAGGTTGCTGGTTAGAAAAGTGTGTTTTTCCCTGATAGGGCAGATGGGTAAAAAGGAAAGGTTGTGTGTAGTAAGGGTTAAAGAATCGGAATGACTGGTGATCTGATGATCTGTGATCCAACACCAGGATGTTTACTTGATGGTAACCTCAAAAATAGTACCGTTTCACGATGTTCGAGTTGATGAGTTGCGAAAATTCATCGTCGTCCATTTCCTATAATCTGATAGCGCCTCTTGTCAATACTTCCTTGACAACAAACAAGCCTTCCTAGTTTGGAGTGAATTTTCCCTTGGACTGATCTTGGTTGTCAATGATCTTCTTTAAAACCAAGTCATGTTGTTTACACTGTCTTAGCCGGACTTTCTTGTTGTGGGATCTGGCAATCCTATGTTGATATAACTGACCATAGAAGATAGTCGCGGTTCGCCTTTCGTCTATGTGAGACAATTGATGATACATGTCTTGTACCCATTGGTCTTCATCCAACTGAGCGTCTATCAACACTCTGAGAGATTCCCTTTCCACTTCTACGGGTAGCACTGCTTCCATCCCATAGGTTAATGCGTAGGGGGTTGCCCCAGTGGAAGTGTGCATTGATGTTTTGTAGGCTAACAGAGTAAGAGGCAATAAGTCAGGCCATCCTTTGTGGTTGGCAGACATCTTTTGCATGATCTTCTTGATGTTTTTGTTAGCCGCTTCAACAGCACCATTCATCTTTGGATGATAGATGACGGAGTTAAGGTGTTTGATATGGAATTTGCTGCATAACTCCTCCATCATTTTGTTGTTGAGGTTCTTAGCATTGTCTGACACAATGTGTTAGGTTTGTAATATTCATAACGCAATCAAATTGCAAAAATAATGCGGAAGCGTGTAAAATCAGAGTTTAAAAATTATTTACAAACCATAAACCCGGATCACCCTTTATGCATAATTATTAATTAAACGAAAAGATAAAGAATAAATCATACCCTTGAAGATCGAGCTTCCTCAGGTACAAGTTCACCTCCAAATCCTTTCGCGTTCAATCTTGAATCCACCGGGTTTGGTTCCTTCCTTTGATCAACGTTAGCCACCCAAATGTTTGGCCTCTAGAGGTGATCCACCAAGGAAGAATAAAATTCAAGAAGATGGGTGTTATGGCTAACCCTAGTTTTCTATCTCTATAGAAAAGGCATACTCCCAACAACTTGGAATTATTACGTACTTTGTTAAAGTCAACAACTCATACACCCATAATAAGACTCCTCTTATTAATAGATGTGGGTAACCCACCTTAACAATTAAGGAATTGAGTTTTAATTAATTAATTAAATTCTTTTAATTAATTAGGCTCCCTAATCTTATTAGGGATAATTAATTAAACTCTTTTAATTAATTTAACCTCCTAATCTTATTAGGAATAAATGAGAGTACTTATATTAAATTAATTCCTAAACTCTTTTAGAAATTAAAATAATAATAATTGTAATAATATTAATAAGACTCCTCTTATTAATTTATATTTAATATTTCTAAAATATTAAATAATAAATATTAAGCTATTTAATTTATTCTATCACCATAGATTAAATTAAATATACTTAACATATTATTACGATTATGCCATTAACTTCTTAAATAATTATTCTTCCTTTTATGGTGTGACCCTTTAGGTTCTCCATATTAAACCTAGGTTGTGAATAAATCAATTAGAACAATTCTAATCTTATTTAAATAAATAAATTAAATAATTAATTTATTTAAATAAATAATATTTATTCTACAATAGGGATAAGCCTCCCTAGCGATCAACGACTTTCCGGATAATATAGATTTCAACATTAATCATTAAAGAACCTTTGAGTAAATAGTTTCCAGACAATTCAATCCTTCCACCATACAATGTCCCAATTAAATATAAGACATGGAATTTTTCCGCAAGTCTTATTTTATTTAATTATATGTATTTCGATCCTTAAATGCACAACTCAAATAATGCAAATTAGAAACTCTTTTCTAATTTCATTCGCCTTTGCCAAGGACTCTTTGGGTTGTCATTTATCGAATCACATAGGACATTTCTCTTCTTTTATTAGAAGTGGTAGATTCTTTATTGATCATACATTATCTCCATGTACAACTTATTATACCCAAGCATACCCTTTGATATACCCTAAGGGTCTTAAGGAATAAGTCAAAGTATAACTCATCATACACAAGATACTATGATGATCTCAAGTCCAAGGATTACTTGTACTACTATCACTACAGTGAATTCCTATTGATGCATGAACAAATAAAACTCCATTAGGTATTCCTTAGCGAGCCACGTTCGATGAACTTATTCTCTAATAAGCACCTACATACTTGCTTTAGTGTCTCCACACAAATGATCATGAGATCAATCATCCTCATCCAATGAGCAAGCAACGATGTACCAATCTATCCGGATTCACTAATCCCCAATTTAGTAATCCAATGATTGGGAACTATTTTAGTTTTAAGCTTTCTAAGAATTTAGATCTCATTAGAATGATCATCATCATTATTCTAAAAGCATTGCTTAAAACTATGGGTTTATCACATATTATAAAACAAAGATCATGTAGATAATTAAAAGCCTTTAATAAATTAATACTTTTTATTAATAAATGAATAAGATTGTTACAAAGTATATGCTTTATCATCAAACATGATTGGCTTGTGTGCATACTACTTTCAATCTCCCACTTGCTAAAAGCCAATCGTCATGGTAACTCATACTCTTCTTCTCTAAGTGACGATTATCCTGTTTGTTGGATAAGCTTTAGTTAATGGATATGTAATGTTGTTTATGAGAGTCCACTATCTCTATAGTGATTTCCCATCTTTCAATGATTCTTATAATCAAATGAAAGTGCCACAACACATGTTTAGATCCAAGATGAGACTTAGGAACTATTCCTAGATTCGTAATGAACTTTTAATCCAAACAATCAACTTGCGACTTCATTTATAGCTATATACTTTGTCTTTATCACTAAACCAAACAACTCTTTCTTTGTTTGGAACCTTTCCAATTCATTCGCACTCACCTTTGTTCAAGGTAACCCTTTACCTTAAAGTGGATTTTTCTGTCGTCTTGGTCCGTCTCGAAAAACTTGAGTCTGTAAAAGCCCTCTAGTTTTAATTCGGACCCACCATGTATGCTCACATCCTTAGTGCTTGGGTTAAGAACTTTAAGATGTTTTTCACCGACTCACAAAGTGAACTTCTCCGCAATACGATCGATCAACATCAGGTCTCGTACATTTCCTTGCATACATGATTGTCACTCATGCAATCTCTCTTCTTTGGAGTCTATGGGGACTATTAAGAGAGATACACTCCATGGCTCATCAACATGAGACATCTCTTGGAGTTTGTCATGCTAAACGACTTTAGCATCAAATGAATATCGTTCCTTGGGTTAAGTCAAGCATCCTTTTAAATCTATCTATATAGATTTATATCCCCAATTAAGATACTCTTCCAAATCATTCATGGAGGAATGTTTAGACAACTTTATCTTTACTGATTGTAGCATTGGTATGTAATTCCTCATCCGTAGTATATCAACATATAATACTAGAAATTTCACGATGCTCCCTAATCGACCCTTTTGTACACACTAGAACTCTTACCTCATCGTATGTAACTCGGATCATCATCTTCTATGATGCGTACCTCATCATCATCATCCATGATGAACCCATACCTCCTAGGTATCTTGGTACTATTCGGACATTTACGATTTGGTTGTGGTACAATAGGTCTATCTCTGAGTTCCTCTTATTTGACTTATAGTATTTTGTGGTTCTTGAACTCTTCAAGATCTATTATCCTCCCACTAGCCCCTTTTAATGATAAACGCCTTTATCTTAGAAGGCAGTGTGTTTCGTAACAAACACCTTTTGCTAAGTAGAATTATAGAACATATACCCTAAACTTACTTCAGGATGTCCCACAAATCGACACTTGTCAAATCTTATCCCAAGCTTATCTTTTTGAAACCGTTTCACATAAGTTGGACAACCCCTTATCTTAACATACTTAAGATTAGGAATCCTCCCTGTCCATAACTTTTATGGAGTCTTAAATGTAGAATTTTGAGGTTACCATTTTCGTAGATATGCAGCCATTTCTAGGACATGACCCTAGAGGGATACTGGAATGTCGGTAAAATTATTATGGACCGCACCATGTCCAACAAGGTACGATTTTTTCCTTTCAGATACATCAATCAATTATTGCGTATCTGGAGGCGTCCATTGTGAGAAAACCATTTGAGATGATCTAGAAACTTATTGCACAAGTATTTATTCCTTGATCTAATCAAAGAATCTTAATACTTTGCCAATTTGTTTCACTTCTGAATTCGTTGAACCTTTCAAATAATTCACACTTGTATTTCAACAAATACATACATTCAACTCTTTGAATGATCATCTCCTTTTCTTATACTAGTTTATTCAATTTACAAAATAATTTTTCACGTAAGTCAAGTATACAAAATTTATTAAGTAATATTCCAGTTCTATACAAAACATTATTATTATAAATAGAACAACAATTGTTCTTAATTATAATACCAAAGATTTCATTGTCCAACAATAAAATGGAAATAATGTTTTCAACGAGAACTAGAATACAATAACAACTTATTGACTTAATAGATTTGTTCAGTAAAGATGCTAAACTATAAGTTTCTATGGCTAATGTTGCAACCTTTGCTTCATTTCCCACACATAGGATTACTTATATTTGTTTAGCTTTCTACTTCTGTTTGGTCCCTTCATAAATCTATATTTATGATAACCAAAGTCGGTATCCAATACCCAAGTAGAACCTTGACTTAAAAAAAATTTATTTCAATCATGAACAAAAAACTGTATTGTAACCGAAACTTCACTAAGTTTCTTTGGTTAGCCTCTGCAAGATGCTTCTTGCAGTTTCTTTCCAGTGTCAGGCTTATTGCAGTGGAAGCAAACTCCTTTGCTATCCGTATCAGTTTTGTTCTTATTATCCTTTATTTTGCCTTTTTATTTACCTTCTTTGAATCGTTCTTCTTTTCAGAAGATCCTTTGGCCCCTACCAGTAAGACATGGTCTTTCTTGGTTAGAAAGTGACTCTCAACATTTTTCAACATGTTAAGCAAATCAAGAAAGGCGATATCTAGCTTGTTCATATGAAAATTCACAACAATTGTGAAAGGAGTCCGGAGTGAGTGCAAGATCAAATCTTGGCTCAACTCTCCATCCATGACAAAACCCATTGTCCTAATTGATCAATCAAATTGATTATGTTAAGGACTTTTATGCATATTTATAGTGCCATTGGCCATTCTAGATCGGAAGAGCTCCTTAGATATCGATATCTATCACCCCTACTTTCCTCACCATCAACTACTTGATATGCGGGGAGTATAGTAAGAGCATCCATAGTTTCATCTTGCCGATTTGAAGCTCGTTACTCATGGATGCGAGCATGATGCATTGAGCCAACTGTGCATCATCTTGCCACTTTCTAAAAGTAGGAATCTCTTCCTCAGAGGCATTGTCTGCAACCATTGCAGGGATAGGCATATTAAGGACATAAGATAGTTTTTCAGCTATGAGAACTATTCTCAAATTCCTTAACCAATCCGTTTAATTAGGTCCGGTTAATTTAGCATCTAATATGCTACGCAGTGATAGTAATTTTAGACATTGTAAAATTCTATAGATGAATTTGTAATTAACAACATTTTAACATACATTCTTTTATTAATTACCAAAATAAATTAGGTCTTGTTTTAAATTGGTATCTCCCTAATTATTTTCTTCAAACTATATTACCTCACTTATATATAGTTAAGCAAAATCTAATTAAAGATTTGCTAGTGAGAATAAGGATCCCATTTCAAATGTATATAGCCTTGTGGTGACACAACAAACTATATATAAATAAATAGGTAGACAACTTTTGTCAATTACATCAACTATGCAACTCCTTGTATTTTGCCTCTTAGATTATTTTGATCAAGTGGTGGCACATCCGAATCAAAATTATCCAAGTTAAGTCCGACCTAGCACTCCATATATTCAAAAAAGAAAAATATCATCCTTGTGGTGACACAACAAAACAATATTGTTCAATTTTCTTTATAAGCATCAAATGTGATAAATTAACATCTTAAATACTTAATACTTGCCTTGTGGTGACACAACAAACTCATATTAAATATTTAATACTCTATTAATTTTATCATGCTAGAAGGCAACGTTCGATATTCCAAATAACTTTGAACGCTTAGGACTTAATATAAAAAATTGAGGGTTTTGTTATTAATTTGTCTCATCTTGTTTAGCGCGCATGCACATATATATATATAAAATACGCGTCATATTAATGAACATGCGAAGCATGTTTGCATAATATATAATATATATAGTATAAGCATGCACATATAGAATACTATATTCTACTCGGATTGATTATGGACTTTTATTCTAGTTTGGTTCACTAGAGCCACCAAGTGAACCAAAAGGTCAAACCCTAGGGATGCAAGAAATAACATTTAAATATAACTATTACATTTAAACCCGGGCTCCATTACAAACGGGTCTTTAAGCGCTTCTTGTCCCTTAATCTCCAATTCTTCAAAATAATTCTAACTATTCCTATTACAAAACTATTTAAAATAAATAGAAACCTTGATCAGCAGTCAAGGGGAAGTACATAGGAGGGAGTTAGAATTTACATTAAGAAAAATTAGAAAAGACGAGGTACGCAGACCCCATTTAATAAAACCCATACATTCATGCATCCAACTAAAATAAAATGCAATCGCATTGGTCAATAGTCCTTAATCAATCCCATTTATTATCATACACATCACCATATGCATCAATAAATAACATTCATCTCATGAATAATAAACATTTAATATATATATTGATATCATTTAATGGGCAAATTTAGTTAGTATAAAACCTAATTTTGAATCAAAATAAACTCCTTTATTTTAATCCAAATTTAAATCAAAATAAAACTATTTTATTTTAATTTATCCAATTTTGAATAAAATAAACTATTTTATTTTAATCAAAATAATTTAATCAAAATAAACTCGTTTATTTTAATTAATTATGGAATCCAATTCCATGTAATAATAATAAAAAAATCTTTAATTAAAATAAACTCTTTTATTTTAATTAATTATGGAATCCAATTCCATGTAAAAAAAAAATTATTAATTAAAGGAAACACGGATTTTCTTTCCTATTCACAAATAAACTCCTTTATTTTGAATAATATGAAATCTTATTTCATATCTAAATAAACTCCTTTATTTAAGAAAATTAGGATTCTCTTTCCTATTCACAAATAAACTCCTTTATTTTGAATAATATGAAATCTTATTTCATATCTAAATAAACTCCTTTATTTAAGGAAAAAATAGAATCCAATTTCAACTCCAATTAGTTAGCATGGAATCCAATTCCAACTCTAATTAGTTAGCATGAAATTCTAATTTTAAAATTAAAATAAATCTTTTATTTTAATATTAAAATAAACCTTTTATTTTAAGATTAAAATAAACCTTTTTATTTTAATTATAAAATTATTTAAAATTAAAATAAAACTTTATATTTTAATATTAAAATAAACCATTTATTTTAAAATTAAAATAAACTTTTATTTTAATTATATAATAATTAAGAATATATATATGTATATATATTCGTAATATATATTATATATATATATATAACCGTTCCTTTTTATTAAAATAAACCGTGCACTTATTTTCCAAGACAACCTGTTCTCGATTTCCGTGCCTCTTGAAGATTCACAACAAACATACCCACATGATCCTTGGAAGTTTTAAAAAAAAAAATGTGCATCCTGTTAACATTTTCAAAAAAAAAAAATATAACTTCCATTTTTTTTTTTTTATTGTGTGCATGATTTCCGTGCGCTGAAAAAAAAATTCGGTCCTTTATTTATTTTTATTATTATTTTTTTTAATAAATTTTATACAATAAAATTATGCCCAATTAAATTGTTCTAAACACATATCAATATACATATTAAATTAAAACAATTAATAATTCGCATAAAGGTTTGGCTCTGATACCACTGTTAGGTTTGTAATATTCATAACGCAATCAAATTGCAAAAATAATGCGGAAGCGTGTAAAATCAGAGTTTAAAAATTATTTACAAACCATAAACCCGGATCACCCTTTATGCATAATTATTAATTAAACGAAAAGATAAAGAATAAATCATACCTCAAGATCGAGCTTCCTCAGTACAAGTTCACCTCCAAATCCTTTCTTTCGTTCAATCTTGAATCCACCGGGTTTGGTTCCTTCCTTCGATCAACGTTAGCCACCCAAATGTTTGGCCTCTCAGAGGTGATCCACCAAGGAAGAATAAAATTCAAGAAGATGGGTGTTATGGCTAACTAACTAGTTTTCTATCTCTATAGAAAAGGCATACTCCCAACAACTTGGAATTATTACGTACTTTTGTTAAAGTCAACAACTCATACACCCATAATAAGACTCCTCTTATTAATAGATGTGGGTAACCCACCTTAACAATTAAGGAATTGAGTTTTAATTAATTAATTAAATTCTTTTAATTAATTAGGCTCCCCTAATCTTATTAGGGATAATTAATTAAACTCTTTTAATTAATTTAACCTCCTAATCTTATTAGGAATAAATGAGAGTACTTATATTAAATTAATTCCTAAACTCTTTTAGAAATTAAAATAATAATAATTGTAATAATATTAATAAGACTCCTCTTATTAATTTATATTTAATATTTCTAAAATATTAAATAATAATATTAAGCTATTTAATTTATTCTATCACCATAGATTAAATTAAATATACTTAATATATTATTACGATTATGCCATTAACTTCTTAAATAATTATTCTTCCTTTTATGGTGTGACCCTTTAGGTTCTCCATATTAAACCTATTGTGAATAAATCAATTAGAACAATTCTAATCTTATTTAAATAAATAAATTAAACAATTAATTTATTTAAATAAATAATATTTATTCTACAATAGGATAAGCCTCCCTAGCGATCAACGACTTTCCAGATAATATAGATTTCAACATTAATCATTAAAGAACCTTTGAGTAAATAGTTACCGTCAGACAATTAAATCCTTCCACCATACAATGTCCTAATTAAATATAAGACATGGAATTATGTCAAGTCTTATTTTATTTAATTATATGTATTTCGATCCTTAATGCACAACTCAAATAATGCAAATTAGAAACTCCTTTCTAATTTCATTCTCGCCGCCAAGGACTACTTTGGGTTGTCATTTATCGAATCACATAGACATTCTCTTCTTTATTGAAGTGGTAGATTCTTTATCGATCATACATTATCTCCATGTACAACTTATTATACCCAAGCATACCCTTTGATATACCCTAAGGGTCTTAAGGAATAAGTCAAAGTATAACTCATCATACACAAGATACTATGATGATCTCAAGTCCAAGGATTACTTGTACTACTATCACTACTGTGAATTCTATTATTTACAGTGCAAATAAAACTCCATTAGGTATTCCTTAGCGAGCCAATTCTCAGTGAACTTATTCTCTAATAAGCACCTACATACTTGCTTTAGTGTCTCCACACAAATGATCATGAGATCAATCATCCTCATCCAATGAGCAAGCAACGTATGTACCAATCTATCCGGATTCACTAATCCCCAATTTAGTAATCCAATGATTGGGAACTATTTTAGTTTTAAGCTTTCTAAGAATTTAGATCTCATTAGAATGATCATCATCATTATTCTAAAAGCATTGCTTAAAACTATGGGTTTATCACATATTATAAAACAAAGATCATGTAGATAATTAAAAGCCTTTAATAAATTAATACTTTTTATTAATAAATGAATAAGATTATTACAAAGTATATGCTTTATCATCAAACATGATTGGCTTGTGTGCATACTACTTTCAATCTCCCACTTGCACTAAAAAGCCAATCGTCATGGTAACTCATACTCTTCTTCTCTAAGTGACGATTATCCCGCTGTTGGATAAGCTTTAGTTAATGGATATGTAATGTTGTTTATGAGAGTCCACTATCTCTATAGTGATTTCCCATCTTTCAATGATTCTTATAATCAAATGAAAGTGCCACAACACATGTTTAGATCCAAGATGAGACTTAGGAACTATTCCTAGTTACGTAATGAACTTTTAATCCAAACAATCAACTTGCGACTTCATTTATAGCTATATACTTTGTCTTTATCACTAAACCAAAGAACTCTTTTTTTGTTTAGAACCTTTCCAATTCACTGCACCACTGTTCAAGGTAACCCTTTACCTTAAAGTGGATTTTTCTGTCGTCTTGGTCTATCTAAAAAACTTGAGTCTGTAAAGCCCTCTAGTTTTAATTCAGACCCACCATGTATGCTCACATCCTTAGTGCCGGTTAAGAACTTTAAGATGTTTTTCACTGACTCACAGTGAACTTCTCCAGAATATGACTGATCAACATCAGGTCTCGTACATTTCCTTGCATACATGATTGTCACTCATGCAATCTCTCTTCTTTGGAGTCTATGGGGACTATTAAGAGAGATACACTCCTTGGCTCATCAACATGAGACATCTCTTGGAGTTTGCCATGCTAAACGACTTTAGCATCAAATGAATATACGTTCCTTGGGTTAAGTCGAGCATCCTTTTAAATCTATCTGTATAGATTTATATCCCCAATTAAGATACTCTTCCAAATCATTCATGGAGGAATGTTTAGACAACTTTATCTTTCTTGATTGTAGCATTGGTATGTAATTCCTCATCCGTAGTATATCAACATATAATACTAGAAATTTCACGATGCTCCCATCGACCCTTTTTGTACACACTAGAAACTCTTACTCTCATCGTATGTAACTCGGATCATCATCTTCTATGATGCGTACTCTCATCATCATCATCCATGATGAACCCATACCTCCTAGGTATCTTGGTACTATTCGGACTTACGATTGATTGGTTGTGGTACAATAGGTCTATCTACAGGTTCCTCTTATTTGACTTATAGTATTTTGTGGTTCTTGAACTCTTCAAGATCTATTATCCTCCCACTAGCCCCTTTTAATGATAAACGCCTTTATCTTAGAAGGCAGTGTGTTTCGTAACAAACACCTTTTGCTAAGTAGAATTATAGAACATATACCCTAAACTTACTTCAGGATGTCCCACAAATCGACACTTGTCAAATCTTATCCCAAGCTTATCTTTTTGAAACCGTTTCACATAAGTTGGACAACCCTTATCTTAACATACTTAAGATTAGAATCCTCCCCATCCATAACTTTTATGGAGTCTGGGGTAGAATTTTGAGGTTACCATTTTCAGAGATATGTGACCATTTCTAGGACATGACCCCAGAGGGATATTGGAATGTCGGTAAAATTATTATGGACCGCACCATGTCCAACAAGGTACGATTTTTCCTTTCGGATACATCAATCAATTATTGCGTGATCTCGAGGCGCCCATTCATGAGAAAACCATTTGAGATGATCTAGAAACTTATTGCACAAGTATTTATTCCTTGATCTAATCAAAGAATCTTAATACTTTGCCAATTTGTTTCACTTACAATTCGTTGAACCTTTCAAATAATTCACACTTGTATTTCAACAAATACATACATTCAACTCTTTGAATGATCATCTCCTTTTCTTATACTAGTTTATTCAATTTACAAAATAATTTTTCACGTAAGTCAAGTATACAAAATTTATTAAGTAATATTCGATTCTATACAAAACATTATTATTATAAATAGAACAACAATTGTTCTTAATTATAATACCAAAGATTTCATTGTTCAACAATAAAATGGAAATAATGTTTTCAACGAGAACTAGAATACAATAACAACTTATTGACTTAATAGATTTGCCAGTAAGCGATGCTAAACTATAAGTTTCTATGGCTAATGTTGCAACCTTTGCTTCATTTCCCACACATAGGATTACTTATATTTGTTTAGCTTTTACTACTCTGTTTGGTCCTTCATAAATCTATATTTATGATAACCAAAGTCGGTATCCAATACCCAAGTAGAACCTTGACTTAAAAAAATTTATTTCAATCATGAACAAAAATCAGATTGTGAATCAAACTTCACTAAGTTTCTTTGGTTAGCCTCCGCAAGATGCTTCTTGCAGATTTCTTTCGATGTCGAAGCTTATTGCGATTGGAAGCAAACTCCTTTGCTATCCGTATCAGTTTTGTTCTTATTATCCTTTATTTTGCCTTTTTATTTACCTTCTTTGAATCGTTCTTCTTTTCAGAAGATCCTTTGGCCCCTACCAGTAAGACATGGTCTTTCTTGGTTAGAAAGTGACTCTCAACATTTTTCAACATGTTAAGCAAATCAGTAAAGCTGATATCTAGCTTGTTCATATGAAAAATTCACAACAATTGTGAAAGGAGTCCGGGAGTGAGTGCAAGATCAAATCTTGGCTCAACTCTCCATCCATGACAAAACCCATTGTCCTAATTGATCAATCAAATTGATTATGTTAAGGACTTTTGTCTGTACTATAGTGCCATTGGCCATTCTAGATCGGAAGAGCTCCTTAGATATCTGATATCTATCAGTCCTACTTTCCTCACCATCAACTACTTGATATGCAGGAGTATAGTAAGAGCATCCATAGTTTCATCGACGCTCAAGCTCGTTACTCATGGATGCGAGCATGATGCATCGAGCCAATCGTGCATCATCTTGCCACTTTCTAAAAGTAGGAATCTCTTCCTCGGAGGCATTATTCGCAACCATTGCGAGGATAGGCATATTAAGGACATAAGATAGTTTTTCAAACTATGAGAACTATTCTCAAATTCCTTAACCAATCCGTTTAATTAGGTCAGGTTAATTTAGCATCTAATATGCTACTGTGATGATAGTAATTTTAGACATTGTAAAATTCTATAGATGAATTTGTAATTAACAACATTTTAACATACATTCTTTTATTAATTACCAAAATAAATTAGGTCTTGTTTTAAATTGGTATCTCCCACTATTTTTTTCAAACTATATTACCCTCACTTATATAGTTAAGCAAAATCTAATTAAAGATTTGCTAGTGAGAATAAGGATCCCATTTCAAATGTATATAGCCTTGTGGTGACACAACAAACTATATATAAATAAATAGGTAGACAACTTTTGTCAATTACATCAACTATGCAACTCCTTGTATTTTTTGCCTCTTAGATTATTTTGATCAGTGGTGGTACATCCAGAATCAAAATTATCCAAGTTAAGTCCGACCTAGCACTCCATATATTCAAAAAAGAAAAATATCATCCTTGTGGTGACACAACAAAAACAATATTGTTCAATTTTTTTATAAGCATCAAATGTGATAAATTAACATCTTAAATACTTAATACTTGCCTTGTGGTGACACAACAAACTCATATTAAATATTTAATACTCTATTAATTTTATCATGCTAGAAGGCAACGTTCGATATTCCAAATAACTTTGAACGCTTAGGACTTAATATAAAAAATTGAGGGTTTTGTTATTAATTTGTCTCATTGTTTTAGCGGCGCATGCATATTTACATATATATATAAAATACGTCAATATATTAATGAACATGCGAAGCATGTTTGCATAATATATAATATATATAGTATAAGCATGCACATATAGAATACTATATTCTACCTTCGGATTGATTATGGACTTTTATTCTAGTTTGGTTCACTAGAGCCACCAAGTGAACCAAAAGGTTGAAAACCCCAGGGATGCAAGAAATAACATTTAAATATAACTATTACATTTAAACCCGGGCTCCATTACAAACGGGTCTTTAAGCGCTTCTTGTCCCTTAATCTCCAATTCTTCAAAATAATTCTAACTATTCCTATTACAAAACTATTTAAAATAAATAGAAACCTTGATCGTGATCGAGGGGAAGTACATAGGAGGGAGTTAGAATTTACATTAAGAAAAATTAGAAAAGACGAGGTACGCAGACCCCATTTAATAAAACCCATACATTCATGCATCCAACTAAAATAAAATGCAATCGCATTGGTCAATAGTCCTTAATCAATCCCATTTATTATCATACACATCACCATATGCATCAATAAATAACATTCATCTCATGAATAATAAACATTTAATATATATATTGATATCATTTAATGGGCAAATTTAGTTAGTATAAAACCTAATTTTGAATCAAAATAAACTCCTTTATTTTAATCCAAATTTAAATCAAAATAAAACTATTTTATTTTAATTTATCCAATTTTGAATAAAATAAACTATTTTATTTTAATCAAAATAATTTAATCAAAATAAACTCGTTTATTTTAATTAATTATGGAATCCAATTCCATGTAATAATAATAAAAAAAATCTTTAATTAAAATAAACTCTTTTATTTTAATTAATTATGAATCCAATTCCATGTAAAAAAAAATTATTAATTAAAGGAAACACGGATTTTCTTTCCTATTCACAAATAAACTCCTTTATTTTGAATAATATGAAATCTTATTTCATATCTAAATAAACTCCTTTATTTAAGAAAATTAGGATTCTCTTTCTATTCACAAATAAACTCCTTTATTTTGAATAATATGAAATCTTATTTCATATCTAAATAAACTCCTTTATTTAAGGAAAAATAGAATCCAATTTCAACTCCAATTAGTTAGCATGGAATCCAATTCCAACTCTAATTAGTTAGCATGAAATTTAATTTTAAAATTAAAATAAATCTTTTATTTTAATATTAAAATAAACCTTTTATTTTAAGATTAAAATAAACCTTTTTATTTTAATTATAAAATTATTTAAAATTAAAATAAAACTTTATATTTTAATATTAAAATAAACCTTTTATTTTAAAATTAAAATAAACTTTTTATTTTAATTATATAATAATTAAGAATATATATATATGTATATATATATTCGTAATATATATATTATATATATATATATAACCGTTCCTTTTTATTAAAATAAACCGTGCACTTATTTTCCAAGACAACCTGTTCTCGATTTCCGTGCCTCTTGAAGATTCACAACAAACATACCCACGTGATCCTTGGAAGTTTTAAAAAAAAAAAATGTGCATCCTGTTAACATTTTCAAAAAAAAAATATAGCTTCCGTTTTTTTTTTTTTTATATGTGTAATGATTTCCGTCGTATTTGGAAAAAAAATTCATCCTTTATTTATTTTTATTATTTTTTTTTAATAAATTTTATACAATAAAATTATGCCCAATTAAATTGTTCTAAACACATATCAATATACATATTAAATTAAAACAATTAATAATTCGCGTAAAGGTTTGGCTCGATACCACTTCGTTAGGTTTGTAATATTCATAACGCAATCAAATTGCAAAAATAATGCGAAAAGTGTAAAATCGAGTTTAAAATTATTTACAAACCATAAACCCGGATCACCCTTTATGATAATTATTAATTAAACGAAAAGATAAAGAATAAATCATACCTGAAGATCGAAGCTTCCTCAGTACAAGTTCACCTCCAAATCCTTTTCGCTCAATCTTGAATCCACGGGTTTGGTTCCTTCCTTTGATCAACGTTAGCCACCCAAATGTTTGGCCTCAGAGGTGATCCACCAGGAAGAATAAAATTCAAGAAGATGGGTGTTATGGCTAACCCTAGTTTTCTATCTCTATAGAAAAGGCATACCCCAACAACTTGGAATTATTACGCACTTTGTTAAAGTCAACAACTCATACACCCATAATAAGACTCCTCTTATTAATAGATGTGGGTAACCCACCTTAACAATTAAGGAATTGAGTTTTAATTAATTAATTAAATTCTTTTAATTAATTAGGCTCCCCTAATCTTATTAGGGATAATTAATTAAACTCTTTTAATTAATTTAACCTCCTAATCTTATTAGGAATAAATGAGAGTACTTATATTAAATTAATTCCTAAACTCTTTTAGAAATTAAAATAATAATAATTGTAATAATATTAATAAGACTCCTCTTATTAATTTATATTTAATATTTCTAAAATATTAAATAATAAATATTAAGCTATTTAATTTATTCTATCACCATAGATTAAATTAAATATACTTAACTTTTATATTATTACGATTATGCCATTAACTTCTTAAATAATTATTCTTCCTTTTATTATGGTGTGACCCTTTAGGTTCTCCATATTAAACCTAGGTTGTGAATAAATCAATTAGAACAATTCTAATCTTATTTAAATAAATAAATTAAACAATTAATTTATTTAAATAAATAATATTTATTCTACAATAGGGATAAGCCTCCCCTAGCGATCAACGACTTTCCAGATAATATAGATTTTAACATTAATCATTAAAGAACCTTTGAGTAAATAGTTACCGCACAATTCAATCCTTCCACCATACAATGTCCCCAATTAAATATAAGACATAGAATTCATTGTCAAGTCTTATTTTATTTAATTATATGTATTTCGATCCTTAAATGCACAACTCAAATAATGCAAATTAGAAACTCCTTTCTAATTTCATTCTCTTTTGCCAAGGACTACTTTGGGTTGTCATTTATCGAATCACATAGGACATTCTCTTCTTTTATTAGAAGTGGTAGATTCTTTATTGATCATACATTATCTCCATGTACAACTTATTATACCCAAGCATACCCTTTGATATACCCTAAGGGTCTTAAGGAATAAGTCAAAGTATAACTCATCATACACAAGATACTATGATGATCTCAAGTCCAAGGATTACTTGTACTTACTATCACTACAGAATTCCTATTGACGGAAAATAAAACTCCATTAGGTATTCCTTAGCGAGCCAACGTTCAATTGAACTTATTCTCTAATAAGCACCTACATACTTGCTTTAGTGTCTCCACACAAATGATCATGAGATCAATCATCCTCATCCAATGAGCAAGCAACGTATGTACCAATCTATCCGGATTCACTAATCCCCAATTTAGTAATCCAATGATTGGGAACTATTTTAGTTTTAAGCTTTCTAAGAATTTAGATCTCATTAGAATGATCATCATCATTATTCTAAAAGCATTGCTTAAAACTATGGGTTTATCACATATTATAAAACAGCATCATGTAGATAATTAAAAGCCTTTAATAAATTAATACTTTTTATTAATAAATGAATAAGATTGTTACAAAGTATATGCTTTATCATCAAACATGATTGGCTTGTGTGCATACTACTTTCACAATGACCTCTGGTTGTCCATATCGACAGATGACATTGTTTTTGATGAAAGCAATGATGACTTCTTTAGTTACCCTGGGGAAGGAGGTTGCTTCTACCCATTTGGTGAAGTAGTCGATCATGGTGAATATAAATTGATGCCCATTACTGGCTTTGGGCTCGATGGGCCCGATCACGTCCATTCCCCATATTGAGAAAGGCCAGGGTGAACTCATATTATGGAGTTCCCTTGGAGGGGCGTGGATGACATTTCCATGAATTTGGCATTGGTAACATCTCTTGACATGATCATCACAGTCAGCCTTAAGGGTAAGCCAGTAATGTCCTGTTCTGAGGATCTTCTTTACAAGTAGGGGCCGTTCATGTGTGGGCCACATACTCCACCATGGACCTCATCCATGAGCCTCCGAGCTTGGTCCTTGTCCAGACATCTGAGGAGACCTAGTCATGCATCTCTTTTGTATAGTGCATCTCCGCTCAGGTAGAATTTCATAGCAATTCGATGGATCTGCCTTTTCTCAGTCAGGCTCACCTCAGCGAGTGTAGATCCATCCCGTAAATACTCCTTAATGTGCTAATACCAAGGATGCTGGATGGGAGGTAGCTCATCCGATACTTCTCCAACATAGTTCACATAGGCTGGTGCCTTTTGCATGGCAAATGTGATGCTTGGCATATGTTCCTTGTCAGGTATGTGAATCAAGGAGGCCAAAGTTGCTAACGTATCTGCAAAGTCATTCCTATTACGAGGAATGTGTAGAAAGGAGATCTCTTCGAACTCCGAAGCCATCTGTAAAACTTGCAGATGGTAAGGCAGCAAATGTAGCTCTTTGGTTTGATAGATTCATGTGGATTATTTGATTACCAACTCTGAATCCCCAAAGACAGTTAACCGCTTGACCCCCATTGAGCGAGAAAGTTTTAGCCCCATGACACAACCTTCATACTCAGTTGTGTTGTTGGTGCCAACAAACTGCAATTTGACGGCGACGGGATACTGCTCCCCTGTACCGGATACTAGAACTGCTCTAGCTCCAGAGCCTTCCATTTTAACAGCTCCATCGAAATACATTTTCCATGTACGGCATGTATCGTACTGATGGTGTTGCTGAACTGTCATTACCCCTTCATCGGGGAAGTACGTTTCTAATGGTTTGAAGTCCCCTGAAGGTGCGGCGGCCAGTTGATCCACAATTCCTTAACCTTCGATGGATTTTTGTGTTACGTAGACGATGTCAAATTGTTGTACGTAGGATCAACTTCCATCTGGACAGCCGATAATTTAACATGGGTTTACTGAACACGTACTTGAGAGGATTCACGCGGGATATGAGATGGGTTGTGTGACCATGGAGGTAATATTGTAACCTCATGGAAGCCCATGTTAAAGCACAATAAGTCTTCTCAATCAGAGTGTACTTGTGTTCATTGCTGCTAAATCTTTTGCTGAGGTAGTAGATAGCTCGTTCTTGGCCTCTATCGTCTTTCTGTCCCAGCATGCAGTCACTTATGGACAGGTACATGAACAGGGGAACATCATCCTTGGGTGGTACCAAAATGGGAGCTTTGACTAGCTGCTCTTTGATTGTAAGGAAGGCCTTTTGACACTCATCGTTCCATTTCATGGAGGAGTTCTTCCTTAACAACTTGAAGATGGGCTCATAGGTTGCTGTGAGTTGAGAAATAAATCTGCTAATGAAGTTGATTCTTCCCAAAAATCCCCGTATTTCCTTCTCTGTTTGAGGAACGGGCATTTCAATGATGGATTGGATTTTGGTGGGATCCAGCTCAATCCCCTTGTGGCTGACTAGGAATCCTAGCAACTTGCCTGATTTAACACCAAAGGCGCACTTGGCTGGATTCAACTTCAAGTTGTACTTACGCAACCTGTTGAAGAACTTTCTGATATGGTCTAAGTGGTCTTCTTCCCTTCGGGACTTGACAATGATGTCATCCACATAGATCTCTATCTCTTTGTGCATTAAGTCGTGGAAAAGGGCCATCATAGCTCGCTGATAGGTGGCTCCGGCATTAATGAGGCTGAAAGACAACCGTCTATAACAAAAGGTTCCCCAAGGCGTGATGAAAGCAGTTTTCTAACGATCCTCCTCAGCAACCATAATCTGGTGGTAACCCTCGAAGTAATCCGCGAAGGAGTATATGCCATATTGAGCAGTATTGTCAATGAGAATGTGGATAAATGGCACGAGAAAGCTATCTTTCAGGAAAGCTTTATTCAGATCCCGGTAATCCACGTAAACTCGCACCTTTCCCCAAGGTTTAGGTACGGTAACTATGTTGGATATCCATTCAAGATATGTGGACACCATGATAATGCCAGCTTGAAATTGTTTCATAATTTCTTTTTTAACCTTTAAACTCCACTCAGGTTTCAATTGCCTGAGCTTCTGCTTGACTGGCTTGAATCCCTCTTTAATGGGAAGGCGATGAAGGACAATGTCAGTGGACAAACCCACCATGTCTTCATGAGACCATGCAAACACATCCTGGAATTGGGTTAGTAGTGTAACCATGTCATTCCTCTGGTTTGGAGTGAGGTCTGAACCAATCTGGATTAACTTTTGGCTTTCTAAGGTTCCGAGATTGAAGGAAGTGGTTTGATCAAGGTTGGGTTTAGGTTTGTCTTCGATCTATTCTTTGATCTCCTGAGGTAACTCAATGTCCTCTTGTATTTCCATCAAGTCTGAGTCCAACTTTTCATCAAAGTTACAATCCTTGTGGAGAAGAGGCATCTTATCAGTAAAAACAGGCACATCTAAATTCAGAGTTCTAAAACAAAATATGCTTTCACTTAATATACGAAATCGTTTAATCATACAAAGTGTTAGCATGTACTGACAAAACAACTGCTAATATTGTACAGAAAAGTAAGTAGTTAATGATATCTACAGGGCAGAAAGAGTTTTTGCCCGTTTTACCCTTGTCGACAAATGCAAGGAGTGATGCTCCAATTGTCGAGGGTAAAATCCTGGTGGACTGCAGTGATGGAGGGGTTGTCATCGTCCTCATTTTCCCGAATGATGACCATTATGTCTGGGCAATCATCATATGGGGTGTATCTGTTTGTATGTTCATCATGGACAATGATGCGTATGTTGGACATCATCCTGATGATGTCTTGCTTACGTCTTCGCTCCTCTTCTTCCATTTTAGGATTAGAAACTAGGACCTCTTTTCCCTTGACTGGTATCGGGTTGCGAAATAACATAGCCATTACGTTGGCTGGCACCTTTATCGGAGATTGTGCGGGCTTAGGATTTGCAGGTGGAGATAATCGTCGTGTCGCTGAAGATGGAGGAATTTGCTTATGCTTAGGAGGATTCCTGTGACTGGAAATGGAAGAATAGCCTAGTCAGGCTGTCCCAGTTTGACTAGACATTTGAATCGGGTGCTTAATGCCTTGATAATTTTTACCCAACCCTTGTCCCTGCTGATGACCCAATGACATCATTTCTTTAGTAGCTGCCATCACTTCGGCAGAAATCTTGGGTACGGGAAATGGCATCCCAATAGAATGGTAATGAGTGTTGCTCACTTCCAAGGTATGAAAACTGACCGGCTCAACTTCTGAATTGAAGCTGATGAGTGGTATGTCACCTTGTGCAGAACATTTCGGCTCAACATTGACAATGACTAAGCTGTCGTTAATGATGTATTTAAGTTGCTGATGAAGAGTGGAGGGGATGGCCCCAGCCATATGAATCCACGGTCTTCCCAATAGCAGGTTGTATCCTAAATCTATCTTGAGCACGTGAAAAGATACGCAGAATGTATGGGACCAATCTCAATTAGCAGTTCAATCTCTCCGACTGAATTTCGGCGAGATCCGTCAAAAGCTTTAATAACCGTATGGCTTCTTCGGATCCGTTTGAGATTGACGTTCATCTTCACCAAAGTAGCATAAGGACAAATATTCAGAGACGAACCTCCGTCTATCAAGACTTCAGCTAGCATCCGGAGGACAAAACCGTAATTTGCAATGGCTTGCAATGACCGGTCCCTTCGGGCGGTATGTCATCATCAGTGAAAGATATCATATTGTTGTTAAAAATGTGATCAACCAAATGTTGAAATTTTTCCACATCCACTGATTTTGGCAAGTAGGCTTCTTCCAAAACATTCAGTAAGATCTTCATGTGATCCTCGAAAGAGAAAACCAAGTCCAGTATTGAAATTTGATGTGGAGATTCTCTTAAGCTTAAAACCACCTTGGCTTCATTATAGCCCATCGTACGGAGGAATTTTTCAATTTTCTCCATGGGAATTTTCCCCTTTGATTTGATGGTAGGCTTTATCACCCGTTGGGGAAGATACAGTGGATTCTCCTTCAATACTGCAGTAGTTGTATGAAAGGTGGATCCTTCAGCATTTCCATAATTCAATGGGACTTTTTGTAAGCTGATAACAGGATATTGTGATCTAAATGGTAAACTAATTGGCTCTGGTGCAGCCACTTTCAAAGGATTGTCAACTCCTTTAAGTTGAATTGTTTGTATTATGAATGGTTTGACAGTCCCATCAGCCTCAGCGGATATAACTGCTACCAATCCCTTCCATTTAGTAGGACAGGTATTCTCACTCCCAAACAACACAATATCATCGTCTGCTAGTTGCAGGACATCGCTGTCAATTAGATTCTGAATAAGGTGGCGGAGTGCCCAGCATTCTTCCGAGCTATGACCACGAGAATGGGAATGATATTGATATACTCCATCAGAATTGAACCGTCCTGAACGTGGAGTAATTGGAGGTAGAAGGGAGGTGATCCTTCCTTCATTGATCAGAATTTGAAATATCTCCTCCATAGGTTGGCCCAGGCATGTAAATTCCCTTCTATTGGCAAAATCCCGACGGGCTTTGGCATTTGCTCTCTTTGCAACTTTGTCCTCTATTGTTTCATTTTCTTGAAGGCGAAGATGGAGTATTCATAACTAAAGGGAGGAGACTAGCATGTTCCTGGCTGACTAATTGGCGTGTGACTTGATGCTGATGGGTCACCAGTTCTGCCAATTGCTCAATTTGCTTACACAGAGCTTTCATCCTTCGTTACATCACAAATTGGAACTTTGCATAATCCCATTTGTCAACACCGTCTTTGATGGTCTGGGATGATTCACCATTAAAATTGGAACTCTATCCACTGCTCCAATTAATCATATTGACTTTTTCCTCTTTGTGTTGAGGAAGAGGATTATCTTGTACGTGAGATTGGTCTGGTTTGGTGACCACGATCTCACCGTTGTCTATTAAATCTTGGATCTTGTGTTTCAAGGCCCAACAATCCTGAGTATTATGTCCAGGTGCCCCCGCATGATAAGCACACTTTCGAGTAGCATTGAAACCCTTTCCATGCAGGTTGGCTGGTGGAATAAGATGTGTGATTTTCTTCTGAGTCGTCAGAAGAGCGAGAATGTTCTCGAGTGAGTCCCCTAAGGGTGTGAACACTCAAGGGCATTTGACTTCTCCACCTTTAGGCAATGGAGGGTTTGAAGGCTGAGCTTGAAAAGGGGAGTAATTTCTCCTCTGAATAGGCATATTATGATTGCCTTTCTGACCTTGTAGTATCAAGGAAACATCCTCCTCTTTCTTTTGATGGACCCTCCGGGGGTTGTTTCCATAAGTTTCGGACTGGATGTTCTTAGCAACATCTTTAAGAGCAGCTAGGTCTTGAATTTTTCCTGACTTCAATCCCATCTTAGCCATCTCCCCGTGTTTAATCATTTCAGAGAATGGTTTGCCCATACCAGCTAAGACTCTCTCATACAAAGGAGCTTCTTATATGTCTATGAAGGTCATAACCATTTCTGACTCTGTCATAGAAGGAATAACTTGAGTAGCAAGGCGCCTCCACCTTTGAGCATGCTCTCTGAAAGACTCATTGGACTGTTTCTTGACCTTGGTAATCTGGTATCGGTCAGGAGCCATTTGAGACAGGAAGTTGTATTGGGTGAGGAAGGCATGAGCTAGCTCTTCCCAACTATGGATCTTTGAGTTGTCTAATCTAGTATACCACGAACGGCCTTCTCCAGTCAGACTCTTTTAAAACAGCTGCATTCTGAGCTTCTCGTCCTCTGCATAAGATCCAAGTTCTCCAATGAACCCTTTCAAATGTTTGTAAGGATCTCCTAACCTGTCATACTCTTCGAAGTCAGGAGTTTTGAACTTCTTTGGATAATGAACACCAGGGAATATACAAAGGTCAGCATATGAGACACTCCCATGTGCTCCAATTCCTTTGATAGAATGAAGGGTTTCTTCCATTTAAAAGACCTTTTTCCTGATGTCACCGGTGTCCAGATCTCCTTTGAGATGGGTGTTTCCAGGGTTTTTGTCTGTTGTAATCAACTAAAATTCCAGATTTGTTTTATCTGAACCTTTGGTTCCTCCTTGTGTAGAGGATTATGTGTGTGTGGGCATTTTTGGGCCCTGAGTAGACTGATGTAGTTCTTTAAGCAGAACAGTCAAATCTGTAATCTATTTACTTAATCCGTCGAATTCTTCGCGGGAAATGGGATTAGACTGGTCAATTGAAGACATGATTAGCTGTAGGCTCGTGGCCTTTTTGGATTTCGAACGGGTAATAGGTCTGATTGTTTCCCTGTGAAAGTCTTGCATAGTTTAGTCTTAGGGAATGTGTAAATGTTTACATGCTATGTGATGTATCCGTTTTAGGAATATTATCCTGCAAAATGGAGGTTAGTTGTTTTTAATACATGATAGCATGTGAATTTAAATATGCATGTACACATATTTCTTCAAATTTCCCATTTACAATGAGATTAACATGGAATGACATTACAAGTAAATGTTCTTTACAAGTAATTGAAAAATGGAAAGTATGAAGAGACTATCCTCCATATTTGGTTTATGAGAGGCTGACCTATCTTAGGTTTACTCTCACGGCTGACCTGTCGACGTCGGGATTTTTATTTGTCCCTTTTATGTTCTTGTTCTTTGGTGTTCTCATGTTAGGTGAGATTTGTTTGAAAAAACAAGTTGTGAAAAGGTCCAACATGTATATGTCGACGAATGGACTGTAAGATTCGCCAGTTGGTTTTTTATATGGTTGTACCAACATAACCGAGAAAAGGTTTGCACATTGACCCAGTGATGTGAAAATGATAAACGAGTCTGTGAAATCGAGATTCATTAAGGTCTGGGGGCTTGATTATGCAAAGGGAAGGAGTTAGGCACCCCCCCCCCGACATCCGTGTTACCACGGTGACCGCCACTTTTCAAGAAACTGTTATATGAATGTGTATGTGTGTGGGTCAATGTGCAGTTATATGGAAGTAGTGCGAGGCCTCGTTCGCACCTATATACACAGGGTTTGAATTTATATAAAAATTCAGTTTTAAACAAGATATTGCAGTGATGTTTTGTAAAAAAGGTTTTTCAAACCCTTATGCTCAATAGTAATTGAGGCCTTTTACACTTCCATTTTTTTATTAAGTGTTCGGCTTGATTGTTTTTAATTTTTCTAAATGCGAAGCATCCTCGAGAAAATAATGTACAAAGCAATGCCGAACTCCTCGTGGGCATGAAAACCATCTGAGGAAATCCAAACACCGTGAATAAATTTACAAACTACTTACAGCTGAAAATGTCCATCACGGAACTAGAATCTAGATCGAAGAGATGAATCAGTGATCACATGATTCCTATGCTCACATGATGCCGCATAATTTATATAAAAGCGATAGCAGTTATATATATAAAAGTCAGTAAATATATATATCTGATACATGATCAACCACCACGAAGCACCTCCATGGGGATCGAAAATGTAAATAAAGTTGTAAAAGCAATCAACCGTCACGAAGTAAACTCCAGGCGGGACGAAAAGTAAATATATATATATAAGCAGTAAACGCACCGGATGTAAAATCCAGGCTCATCGAACAAAGTCCGACAACAGTTAATATTTATAAGTATATATATATATATATATATATATATATTAAAGCAGTAAATGCACCGGATGTAAAATCCAGGCTCATCGAACAGAGTTCGACACACAGTTCATATATATAAGTGTATATATATATTTACGAAAGCAATTAAATGCTCCAGACGTAAGTCTAGGCTCATCGAACAGAGTTCGACACACAGTTCATATATATATATATATATATATATATATGTATGGGAATTCATCCGTGGCAAACGTTTACCACAAGTACTGTTCAGCAACCGAGTTAATCACCGGTGATCTTTGTGATGAAAGGTTGAGATTAATTTAAAAAAGGCCCTGGTGCTACAGGCTGTAGCGACAGTCATTTAACTCCAAAAATCATGTGAAATTACCAAGTTCCCCCTGCCAATATTTCACCCCTGCCGCATGAGCTTGTGGTGGCAGGGTCACCAATTTATTATATTTAGTTTATTATCTATATTTATGGCATATTTTAGTTCAAGCTTATTTAATTTGTTTTATATAAACTTTTGTGTTAAAATGTCTGGAGCAGCGGTGAAGCTGTTTTAAGGGCAACATATTTAGCTGCTTGATAAGTAGGTTTTATACCTACTTATCTGGTATCTATTACTTGAATTAGTTGCTTAAACCTATGTTTTGTAGTTACTTTGCATGCATTGTGTGTTCATTTCATACATTTTATGTTATTTTGTAGGCTATGACACAACATTTGGCATGGGAAGCAAGGAAAAGCAATTCAAACATCTTTTGGACAAAAATATGCAAGTAAATGCAAGAAGGGAAGATTACTGGGCTTTTAACACCAAGTTAGATTCATGTTCTTGGCTTGGAACTTGGATTATATTATAGATCTACTTCTTAGCTTTCCGAAATATCTTGAATCGTCCCAATCGGAGTTCGGATGCGAGAGTTATGGCCTTTTTATCAACAAAGATCAAAGTTAAGAGTTGTCATGCTTGTCATTTACATATCATCTACTTCAAGATCGATTTCCGACTTGATCTAGCCCGAATCTTTCAATTGTCAAAGAATAAAAGTTGTAGATCTTGTCGATATCTTTGATTTGATAGGTGGCAGGCCCCGTAACTCCTAGCAGATCAAACGTTATGCCTGTTTTATCAAAGGACGTCGCAGCAGAAAATTGAGTAGTAGCGGATCGCGCTATAAACAATATGGCGCGTTGGGCCACCTGAAATTTTCGACATCATGGCGGGGGCGCCTAAAATGGCCTAGGAATAGCGTAAGCGCGCCCGGTCGTGAAGGGACAGCTAATTTGGGTGTTTTGATGTCCAATTTGAGCTAGAATAGGATTCTTAGTTGCCTAACTTGCTAGGGTATCCATTAGAACTATAAATACATGATGAGAGGCATAAAAGAGGATGGATATAGGCTAGTTTTGGAGGATTCCATTAGATTATATTAGAGTAGATTAGGAGCAAAACCCTAGTTCTTATGAGATTTGGGGATTGAAGCAACTTGGAGACCATTGAAGATCAAGAGAAGGAGCTTGAGGAAGATGGAGATTTGTTGACAACAGATATATTCTTTACTCTACTCTTATTTTTATCTTTTAAATGTGTATTCAAGTGTGGATTCTTAGTTTTAATTCAATGAACTAATTCTTTGTTTGAGATTACAATGGATCTTATTATGTAGTTTATTTTAATATGCTTCGCTATCAATTATTATGTTCTATCGTGAGGATTGTCTGTTGTGATTTGGACTTAATTGTTTAATTGATTGGCCATCAATTACCGTGATAATCTATATGAACTCGAGAGATGAAGTATAGGTTTAGATCTTATCATGATGGAATTTGTTTGTGATTTCTGCATAGATGGAATTCATGATTCGTGTTTAGGATAGAGATATGCCTTTACGCCATATGTAATTTTATAGAGAACTTGTGCTTTAAATCCTTTTTAATTGTAATTCACATAGAGATATAGTGGATTAGTTAATTAGGGTGTCTTGCTTAATTCTTTCATCTGTGGATTTAAGTGAGTATGTGTATTATGCATCGAGAGGTGGTTTTATCTGCTTTAGTGTTCTTGATTAACAATTCAGGATAGAAAATATTTGATAAGAAATGTGTTAACTTAAATGAAGCAATAAGTGAAGTTGTGATCTTAAATCTCCGTAATCTTAATTTAACTAGTGGTAATTAGAATTAGTTTACTTATAAATTAAAATTCATTCGTTTAAATAAGATTGACTTGGTTACGGGTTAGTACTTGGTGATTTTTATTAAACAATTTCTCATGGGAACGATACTCTACTTACACTTTATTACTTGTTGACCACGTATACTTGCGTGTTGTGCGTAATTAGATTTTACCCAACTGCCCAATTTTTAAGGGCAATATATGTAGTTGCCACTGCCCAATTTTTTTAATTATTATTATTATTATTATTATTATTATTATTATTATATGTAGATAATAATGTTAATAATAATAATGTTAATAATAATAATATTATTATTATTATCTACATATAATAATAATAATAATAATAATAATATAGGTCTAATATGTTTAAAATAATAATATGTTTAAACATGAAATAATAATAATGCTAAATATAATAATAATAACATATTTGTAATGCAAACTAAATTGGTGACCCTGCCGCCACAAGCTCAAATGCGGCAGGGGTGAAATATTGGCAGGGGCAACTTGGTAATTTCACATGATTTTTGGAATTAAATGACTACCGCTACAGTGTGACGCCCCCAAAATAGGTATACATCACATATTCTGAGTCGTCAAATACATGGTACAGAATACAAATACAACTTAATTATATAACTGTCGTGTAAAGTACAACAAAACATAAGCTGTGAGTTTTAATACAAATATTGTCGTCTAGACAATATATAAACTCAAATTCAATACTATTACATTTATTTTCCACAATTTCACTGAATAGTGAGGACTACTAATCTTTATCATCCGGTCCGGTCACACTGCTTCCTCGACTAGTCCCTCGCTACGTTCTCATTTCACGGAGAGAACAATAAAAGTAAAAGGGTGAGCTCAACTAGCCCAGTAGGAAATATTATGACTAAGATAATGCAGAATATATTATCGTTAGCCTTCAACAGTGTTAAGCTGATACAATATAACAACCATTAAGTTTAACTGCAGCAGAACAAGTAATCCATTAAAAGAGTTAAGTAGAGAATAAAATCTACTATCTTTTATGATTTAGAAGGTTTTTCATCACTTTTATCACTGGACTCGACTTAATAAATAATCCACATCATTGAATCACCCATGCACACTCGACCAAGGATATTCTTTAAGATATCCGACCATAATTATCCATGCACTACGGGCCAAGAATATTTGTGTATTCAATAATGGTCATGATCATGCCAACAATCGTCCATCAATGCACTACGGAATGAGGACTTTTACCACATCATTTGTAACATTACTGGCCATAATTACAATAATAATCCTCGGTCATAATCATACCAAGTCCATATATACACACACAGCCATGACGATGGCTTTCAACAAAATATAAACATGAGGATGATGACAATGATATAAGAATTCAATAAAACAAATTCAAGAATTAATTTATCCAGGAACTAATAACGTCCAAATTGTCAACATGATACTGCTTTGTAGAGTAAAATTCAAGAATGCTCAGAAGAATATTTCCATGAAAAGATATTGGATGAAGCGCAAATATCAAGGATATTCCACTAATTTCATGGAGTATAGAAGTCAAAACTTTAACCAACTGAGTATAATAAGGAATGGAATAACAAAAGAAATCATCAGTACGCGATAGATCAAGACAAAGCAAAAGTTATTCAACAGAATAATAAATAACGGAATTAGGTCCAACAGAAACGCATGCATGTGATATTCCAACAAAATAATAAAGACGGAATCGAGTTCAAACGTAAAACGCATGCAGACGTGATATTCCAAATGTAATAATAAAGAGCGGAACCAATAAAGGCGTAGAACGCATGCATGTGATATTCCAATGTAATAATAAAGACGAATTAGGTCCCGTGAGAGAACGCATGCATGGATGTTCCAACAGAATGATAAAGAATGGAATAATGTAAGAATTTCACCAAGTATAGGGTAGCCCGTGATATACAAAGTTAATCCAATGTAATAATAAAGAATGGAATAATGAAGTTCTCTTCATGGATAAGAAAGAAATAATACTCCCTACCTTAGAAAAAGCGGATATTGGAATAGTGAGGTAGCAGACTTTCTTCTTCTTTCTATAATTTCTCTCTATAATAATCGCCTAAAGCTTTTTGTGAATTGGTGAAAAATGAAGGAAGAATGAGCTTCTATTTATAGAAAAATATAGTTTCGATAATTGCACGTTTTGGGGCTCGAAAAATTACAGTACAATACCTCCAACTTTTCCTTTATTTGTAATTTATTCATGGAAGTATTATCAAGCTTGCACCACCTCCCCTAATAGTAAATAATGTGATTCAATAGTAAAGTATGTGAATCAATAGTTCTAGACATGTGAAAATACGATTTACAGTATAGTACCTCCATCTATACCTCCATTTTTAACTTAGTCATGCAAGTATTATCAATCTTGCACCAACTCCCCTAATAGTAACAAGAATGTGAAACAATAGTATACACATGTGACCAAATAGTTATAATCATGTGAAATAATAGCAATCAATTGCTCATTTATTCTGTTAAATACCCGATTGGTCAATATAACCTCCAGACATCAATTATTATCGAAATAATTGTCGATTTATACTAACACAAATAATTCCAACACAATGAAACTATTTTTATCAAAAATATAAATTTTGAAATTTTGAAGTTTGATTTTTCTTAAAAAAGTCAACTGTTGACTTTTTGACCAAATAGTGAATTCCGGAAAATTTTGTGTTTATAGACTATTTTTACTAATTTCATCGTTCTGGACTCAAATATCACGTCCGCTTCTCCAAATTAATCTCCGAACACAACTTCAATTTTAATAACATTCGTCATTAATATTATAACTCACACTATTTATCAACCAGGTCGTTCCCAGGAAAGAGAGGGCTTTCCAATAAGGATTTCTCCCTATTGGCACGCAATTAGGTGACCAAACCTCTCCTTGACAGAACTTCTAGACATTGTAAATATTGCAATTTAATAATATGAATAACTTTGTCATCTCAATTATTGATTTAATAAAATAACATATTATGCAGATGATACTATGACAATAATCGAATCAATAATATGAGAGATATGATGTAGCAATTACTGTAGCAATAATTGAGTATAACTGAGTGACTTCTCACGTAAGCATCAATAATCAATACCGTGCGCTACTATGCAACCACGCGTAAAACTTTTATTACTGGGTAGCTCAACAGTTAACGGTAAAACTTCCGCCGTTATTTTTATAAAAATATAATTCTGTTATTTTCTAACTACGACAATACTTCCGTTGTGGGGTCCACCAATGATTGTGCCGTCGTACGAATATTCCCCGACAAAAAGAATATTCTCCGACCAATCGAATATTTTGAAAAATTTATAAATACTACCCACAACTATAACATTATATCAAATCCACACCATAATATTAATAAAAATATTTCGATAAATTTAAATTTTTATTCATAAAATCTGGAGTTTCACATACAGCCTGTAGCGGCAGGGCTTTTTTAAATTAATCTCAGCCTTTCATCACAAAGATCAACGGTGATTAACTCGGTTGCTGAACAGTACTCGTGGCAAACATTTGCCACAGATGAATTCCCTATATATATATATATATATATATATATATATATATATATATATATACACGAAAGCAAATAAACGCTCCAGACGTAAGTATATGCTCAATCGAGGCATAACTCGATAATGTTAGTCCATAAATAAATATATGTATATATATATGTGTGTGTGTGTGTGTGTATATACAAACTGAAATGAAACTACGGACCGAAGTTCGGGCATACACACGCAACACGACTCTCAACGTGAAGAAAGATGTGTTCAAAGATGAAGAGAAAGGCTTTAAAGTGTGTAAGAAGTCTTACAGTGGACTACCAAAGAAGACTTCTATATCTTTAAGTGGATGAACACTCGGCTCCCGCCGATAAAAATAGTAGCTATATGTGAGCTCACAAGTGTTTAAAATGAGAAAGCACTCAGTTTAGGGTGTGTACAAAGCAAATTGGACAGGGCTTCCTCGCCTTTTCTCTTTATAAAATGGCTACCCCAAGCCCTCTATTTATAGAGGGGCTAGCCGCAGGTGTACTTGTGGCTGCTCGTGGTGCCCCGGGCTCCGCGGGTTCTGCCGTCTCGAAGTACGTGCACGCGTGCACTGTGATGTCCGCTCTAACTTTCAGAACTGTAATCCGGGCATCCGATTGAGGTGTATAAGACCTATTTTGGACCGCCGTTGTCGAGAGCTACGCCATGACATGGGATTAGAGGTTGTACAAAGTCAGGAAGATGGGACCGTGCCCTCGGTCTTCAAATTATATCTGGTGTGCTGCCTTGCGTAGTAGTCACTCGGGATTGGACCTCTTTGGTTCTTGTAGGACATTGCTGTGTAGAAATGTATATATGTTGTTATTGAGACGGCGCAATGTAGGGTCGAGGTGGCAAAATGATGATTTTACCCCTCACCGGGGTTATCTCCGGTTTGGGCTGATAAAGCAAACGTTGCTCAGGGTTATCTCTGAGATTGGACTGCTGCAAGTACTGAAGGTCCTCAGGGTTATCGTTGAGGTGTGCGTGTCTTCCCGATGTTATCCCCGGGTCTTGTGCTGAGTTCCGAGGTTGAAGCTGACTGCATGCATTTGTAACAAGCATTTTCGAGGTTATCTCTGGAACTGCAACTGCACTCCTTAGGGTTATCTCCAAGGTTAGCACTGCTATTCTGTAAGACCCCAACTTTTATGAATAAAGAATAATTTTCTCAAAATATATTTTTGAATATTATGGTGTGAATTTGATATAATGTTATAGTTGTGGGTAATATTTACAAATTTTGCAAAGTAAGCAAGTGGTTATATAATATTCGATTGGTGGGGATATTCGTTTTAACAGGAATATTAAATGACGACGAGACAATCATTAGTGGACCCCATTAAACGAAAAGTATTGTCGTAGTAAGAAAAGCATAAAAATATCTTTCTATAAAAATAACGGCGGAGGTGTTACCGTTAAAAGCGCTGAACTACCATTAGTAGTAAAAGTAAGAATCTGGCGTGGTTGCATAGTAGTAGCACACCAGATTGATTATTGATGCTTACGTGAGAAGTCACTCAGTTATACTCAATTATTGCTACAGTAATTGTTGCATCATATCTCTCATATTATTGATTTAATTATTGTTACAGTATCATCTACATAATATGATTTAACCATAATATTCGGTTCTTTATTATTCTGTCGGAATATCCTGTTTGTACGTTTACGCCGGACCTGGTTCCATTATTTATTATTATGTCGGAATATCCTGTCTGTGCATTTACGCCGGACCTGGTTCCATTATTTATTATTCATTGGGAATAACTCGTCGATGCGATCTATCGCACGCGCGTGGTGAATCATACGTTATTCCATTCTTTATTATTACATTGGAATAACTGCCTATGTGGATTATCACATGCATGGTGAATGATCATGTGTATTCATTCCTTATTAAATTGTGGAAATGATGCAGATATCGTGGATTACCGCATGGCGGGTGAAAATCCATTTGCAGTTTCATATATTATATTATACTCAGTTGGTTAAAGCTTTGGCTTCTATACTCCATGAAAGTAGTGGAATATCCTTAATATTTGCGCTTCATCCATTATCTTTTCATGAAAATATTCTTCTGAGCATTCTTGAATTTTACTGCACAAAGCAGTATCATGTTGACAATTTAGACGTTATTGAGTTCAGGATAAATTAACTTATAAATCTTTAAAATTTATTCTTGAACCGGTTTTATTGAATTGTCATCATCCTCATGCTTATATTATGTTGAAAGTCATCTTTGGCTTACGTGCATAGATGGACTTGGTATGATTATGACCAGAGATTATTCGGTATAATCATGACCGTAATGTGACGAATGATGTGGTAAAAGTCCTCATTGGCTCGTAGTTCATTAAGTGGATGAGTTGTTGGTATGATTATGACCAAGGATTATTCGGTATAGTCATGATTATTGATGATTATATGAATATCCTTGGCCGTGGAGCGAGGATGATTCGATTTTATTTATTGTTGAGTCTCAATGATAAAGTTGATAAAAACTTTTAAATCATAGAAGAGGCGAGATTTTATACTTTACTTGACTCTTCTAATGGATTGCTTATTACTGCTGCAGTTTGTGATCTAAAACTTATTATCTATTATATTATATCAGTTGTTATAATGTTGAAGGCTATTGATAATTTATTCTGCATTATCTTAGTCATAATATTTCTTACTGGGCTAGTTGAGCTCACCCTTTCTTTCTTTGTTCTCTTGAGAGAAAATGAGAACGAATGGGACTAGTCGGGGAATAGAGTGATGGTCCTAGATGGTGCATTAGTAGTCCTCACTATTCTATGAAATAGTGTGATAATAAATGTAATGAGGACTCCATTGAGTGTGGATATTGTCTAGATGACAATATTTGTATTAAAACTCACAGCCTATGTTTTGTCGTATTTCACACGACTGTTGTATAATTAAGTTGTATTTGTATTCAGTACCTTGTATCTGGCGACTCAAGATGGGTGATGTATACTTGTTTTGGGGGCGTCACATATTCCCGGTGTTGTTTCTGGGACTAGAACTGAGCATCTCGGGGTTATCTCCGAGACAGAACTGTCCTCTCTGGTGGAATTTTTGGTATTTGAACTGCATCATCTCCTAGGGTTATCTCTGAAAGACGAACTTGTCCTCCTGCAATGTTAGTGATAGGTGTGCAGAAAATTTCGAGTGCCTACATTGTTGCTACCATGCTATCCTAGATCCATATCTAGAAGATGCGGGAGTTTAACTAATCGCGTGCAAGGATTTAATCGATAAATTACTTGTGTAGCGAAGTTAGGAAGTATATGTATACTTTGTCTGAAATATATACTTCATGCAAGCTTTAAATGATATTATGTGAGCCTAGGAACTAAATGGTTGAAGATTCAATCAATAGATCTAAAACCGGTTCCCATGATGGACTTGTTTAAGCTGTAAAATCAGCTTGCAACCCATTGTACATGTAATCTTGGGCCGTAAAACGGTATCCGGATTTAAGGCCCCTTAAATAGTGAAATTGTGGTTTGTGGTTCTCGGGCTTACTTTGATGGCTTCCATGCCCACAAGGAGCTCAACCCTTGTAGTTAATAATTTCGATTTTTAGCCTTTAAAGATGCTTCCCATCTTGATTAAAATCAAATCAAGCTGCTTTTAGAATAAAATTGGAAGTATCAAAGAGTCTTGATTCCTTTTTGGCGAAGAGTTTGAAAACCATCTTTCCAAAAATGTAACTTTCATATGCTTTGTTTAAAAATAAAATTTTCTTTAAATCAAATCCTTTGTACATAGGTTTAAAGAGGCACAACACTACTTTCAAAATAAAACACGCAAATACCTTTTCAAAAGGCTTTTCACACACACACACACACACACACACACACACACACACACACACCATGTTTAAGGAATGAAAAAGTCGTGGTAACCGTGTTTCACGGAAGTCGGGGGTGCCTAACACATTCCCCTCGCTTAAGCAAGCCCCCAAACTCTATGAATCTCGGGTTCTAAACAAATTAAACGGAGTCACATATTGGGCCATATTGCGAAAATCTTTCAAAATTCGGGTGAATAAGTACATCCTTTTGAACTCATACTGGCGGCTCTATTTAATTCGACCAAATTGCATAAAATCAATCTTTTAAAAATAGTCGACATTTATGTCGATATTTTTCCTAAACCTCACCCTTTAAATAAATTAGTCAACCTAGCGAAATAATAAAGAGTAGAAACACCAATTTAGGAAGAAATTTTATCGGTTTCGACACACCAAGTCTGAAGTAGTGAGCATTCGTATTTGGGGGTGTCATACTTAACACCTTCCTTTCGCTTAAGCAAACCCTCGAACTTTATGGATCTCAGTTGCAGACCAATTTTACGGAGTTATATATGGGTCATCTTGATTATCAAAACCTCAAAATTCGGATGAGTTGGCACAACCAATTAAATTTTTACCAACTGACGAATCTGTCTAATTAACCACTTTAAAATCAAACTTTCAAAACATGTCGATATAAATCAGATTTTTCAACAAAATCACCCTTTAAATCCACAATCTTAAAAACTAAGGCTTGTATTATGTAGTTAATTATGCATCAAGTCTGGAGTAGTGAGCACTCGTATTTTGGGGTGTCACACTTAACACTTTCTCTTCGCTTAAGCAAGTCCTCAAATTATATGAATCTCAGTTGCGGACCAATTTTACGGAGTTATATATGGGTCATTTTGATTATCAAAACCTCAAAATTCGGATGAGTTGGTATATCCAATTAAATATTTGCTAAACTGTGACTTTGTCTAATCTAATTAACCCACTTTAAAATCAAACTTTCAAAACTTGTCGATTTAAATAAAATTTTTCAAAATCACCTTTTAAATTCACGATCTTAAAAACTAATGAAAAATTCCGACGTCAACACTCCATTCAAATGTTACTTAATAGTTGATCGATGTAATCTATAATATATAATTCAAGAATTTATTATATAAATAAATATTAAATAATTTAATACTCCTACAATTATCTTTTTAAAATTTTAATTAAATATTTACTCTATTTTAATTTATTAACATAATAAATTATTATCCTTACCACCTGGGCTTAGTATAGAGTCGTTAAGCTTGTTATTCATAAACATAAAAAATTGTGAAAAACCTCGAGCCCCATAATATAAGAACTTTTAATTGAAAATAAAAAAAAATATTAGCTTGAGTAATATACGTAAAATTTCAAACAACAGGTATTTAAGTAAAATTTTACCAAAAGAAAAAGAATATGCCAATCTAGGGTTTCTTTCTTCAACATATAAGTATTATCTTTGTCCATCCACCCCTTACACGATCTCTAGGTTTCCGTCTCCCTTTCTTCATCGCAGCCCTTCTTTTCATCATCAAACTAGAAAATGACTGTTACATTCACCGATTTGCATACCGAATCTGGACTTAAATCTCTCAATGAGTTTCTTTCGGGAAAAACCTATATCTCTGGGTCTGTTGCCTTACTCTGTACTCTACTCTTCTTTATGTATATTTTCTATTGACTTTCGCTTGCCGGTTGATTCGTAATTACAGGGATAAGCTTACAAAGGATGATGTAAAGGTTTATGCAGCTGTTTTGGAGAAGCCCAGTGGTGATCTCTTCCCGAATGCAAGTCAGTGGTACGACAGTGTTTCCTCCCAACTCGCCGCAAGGTATGTGAAATTCATTCACATAATTTAGGTCCATTTGACTTGATACAAATTTTTGGACTTTTTTTAGATATGTTATGTATGATTTTCTTTTGTGTTTTTCTATATGTTGTTGAGGTAAATTGTGGATGCATATGCGGTTAATCTGAATTATATTGTTACATTAAAGAACTTTTATAGTACTGTAACATGAAGAGTGATGAGGAAAAGGATACAGAGGAAGACTTCATTATATTACTCACTCCGTTCCACAATTAGAAATTCATTTTGACTTTTTATGTCCATTTGTGAAATCCTTAAATTCAAAATTGATATGAATTCATGTATTTTTTAGTTAGCTTACAATAGTTATAGTTGTTTGTTCCAAAATTAGTTAATATTGGTTTTGAATTTTTGGATTTCACAAAAAAATCAAAATTTATCTTTAATTGTGGAACAAGGGGAGTATTATGATTTAAACTTCTGGCTATGTTATAGTCCCTATGGAATTATAAAATGGTGAATTATATAATATTTGGGGTGTTGGATAGTATTTCTTTTGGTATTATGCTATCCGTAAATGGTATTCTAGAATAGAATTTGGAGTAATCATTACATAATTACAATGCAACACCTGAATATAGTCCCTACAAACATGGATATAACATTTACTTTGCCTTAGTCAGTTTTTCCGTGTAAAACAATCGTTGATATTTTTGTACCTGTTTATAGGGGTTATTCCACTTGGTCGTTCTGCTAGCCTACAATGTCATGACGATGTTATTAACAAAGCTATAGATGATTTAAGAAATTTTTACGATGTTACTTTATGAATTGGAGTATTTTATTTATTAAACTGGCAAATTTCAACTTATCTCAAAAATTAGAAACTGTCCAATCTCAATCTTGACAATGTATGTTATTTGTTCCAGCTATAGTCTTATAGGCTAATTTGGTTAATCGACTCGCACAGATTTTCCCCGGTTGTTTTTCACGAGTTTAAGGTCAAATCCAGTATCTTAATTCCACCTTTCCTTCCTCTTGATATCTCAATTGTCCCTATTTGAATGTTCATTTTTCATTCTGTTTGTAGCTCTGGCCATGTCTGTCTGCTGATTCTTTCTTTGTCTGTTAGATTGAAGGGATTGGTCCTAAATGTAGACTCATATTACAGCATCATCACTAATGGTTATTGCTATCCCACAGTGCAGCTGCTGCTACTATTATTCTAATCTAGATAGGAGAGAGGATGCCATGGCTTGAACCCTCGAACTTGTCCACACCCACAAATAGGAACTCCTTAAACACACTTGATGCTTTTGTGTTGCTTATAATAGCCGCTGAATAATATTTTAGGTGATTCATTGTGGAGGGAGGTTTGTCAGTTACAGAACTAAATTACTAATTGTGATGCGTTTTGAAGGAATAACAAATTGTGATACATAAACCTTGTTAACAACTCTGCTCTCATAATATTGTATATTTAAGATTGAAGAGTACTTGTTTCAGTAGTTTGCTTGCCTAAAGATTTAAAGGTGAAACCATGACCTTATATGGAAAAAATTTAAGCAGACTGAAGCAATTATTTCATTTTGTGGATATACTCTTATTAGCTATGACCTGAAGACAAATTCATTTCTTATTTGTAACTTTTGAATTTTGTAGTTTCCCTGGTAAAGCTATTGGTGTAAGAATTGCCAGCCATTCTGCTCCAGCAGAAGCTACTCCAGCTAAGGAAGCTGAAAAGGTTTGTATTACAATCTTTAACATGTTTTTGATCAAGATTATGTTGCCAATGTAGTTAAATGAGAATCTGTGCAGAAGAATCAAGACATCTTTTTGTGCCTCACAAATGTGTTTTTTTCTTCATTTTTTTCTTTCTGCTGCCACAATACCTGGAGTTTTCTGTCTTATGATTTAGCTATTGTCTTAGTTCATTGTGATGACCAGAACCTGTAACTGCTTGAGAACCATTCTACTTGAATAATGAACCTAAATTCTACTTGAATAATGCCAAAAGTGATGATTTCAATAGTTGTTTACTTGCTGTTATGTAGTTTTTTCTTTTAAAATAAATAGTCTTGTATTATTAGCTCGGGTTTTTTCCAGGGAGAGTAGTGATTTGTAGCGGTGATGCATTACTGTCCAGTAGTAGTGATTAAGCTCTCTGACCTGTGATGAAGTCTCATATTTGCAGCGCTTTATCCCTGCAAGACCTGGTATTAAGAGTGTCATTTCTGGTTTCAAGGCACAGCCTAGTATTCTAGATACAATTTAGCTCTCACTTGCTTTGAGCCTTAGGTTGGTAAAATTTTGGTGAAAAGATTAGGCAGTATAATCTATCTTTTGGTAGGTAGCTGACCTATGCTTATACCAATTAAAAGCTTGTTTTCTCCCACTTTTTCCATCTTTTTCTGTCTTTGTCTTCGTCTTCGTCTGTCTCTATTGCCATCCATATCAATCTTCCATCTCCCACAAACTGAATGGTTTCCATATTTTTCCGGAGGTAATTTGTATCCAAAGGGTCTAAAAGATTAAATAATCCACATGCATGGTTATGTGAACATTTAAATGGCTGCCTACTTTACTAATGATACCTTGCCCAATATTCTGGTAGAATTTGTTTATGGTATGTTTATGATTGATTTTCTATTCTTGTTTTTGTTTTTTTAGTTTTTAGTGTTGTATTATTGTATTTCCTTCAACAACTTGGAAAGAGTTTATTCCCCAGGAATCTCCTGCTGAAGATGATGATGACCTTGATCTGTTTGGTGATGAGACCGAGGAGGAGAAGGCGGCGGCAGAACAGAGAGAGGCATCAAAAGCATCCTCCAAGAAGAAAGAGAGTGAGTTTCATTGTTTTTTTACATGAACTAGTTTTGTTACAATGATGCATGTTTATGATTATAGAATTTATACTAAAGTTGGTTTAGAAAGTTGCAAGTTTTACTTAAATGTGTTGGAAAACCTTGATTTCTTGCTCGGGGTTTTCATTACTTTGGAATCAATTTTTTATAAAATACAATCCCCCTCCCCAAAAAAAAAAAAAAAAAATAAAATAAAATAAAATAAATTTGAAGGAAACCAATTCTATCCATGATCTTGAAGATAATCAAATTAAATTTAGAATTACTAGATTTGAAGGAAACTCTCCAAGTGAATTTTAGGTATACCGGTGAATTTAATATATTTTTTGACCTAACTGTAAGCAAAAAACTTGTAACATGAGGGAATCAGCCTCAATTGTTAAGGGAAACAGTCGAAGCAATTTTACTATCTTGTAAATTTCTTGATTTTTTTATCCTATTACAGTGTTACGATGTTCAACACGTAATTCTAGTCAATTTACCATGACAATTGTGCCACTACTAAATACTCCCTCCATCTCGCAAAACTGGCTTAGTTTGACGTTTTCAGTCAAAATGACAATTTTTATAATCAAAATTTATACAATTTTTTTTTTGTTGTAAATATAGGTGGATAAACTACAACCATAAGAAACTATGTTTCATTTACTATCACCTCGAATTTTCATAGGCGTAAATATATATATAAATATTTTTAAATCTTAATTCTAGAATTGGTAAATTTGACCAAGAAAGTCAAAAATAGACTCCCTCCGTCCCGAATTTATTGCAATTCTTTTCTTATTCGGATGTACCAAATTATTTGCAACATTTCTAAATTTGGAAACTTTTAATAATTCAATGTGCAATTTACCCTTAATGGTTCCTTAACAAAGATTTTGAAGTTATTTGTCCCACCATTATTATAACAATATTTCCTACTTGGCTTTACACATTCAAAAATTGCAACTTTTGGCTCCAATTTTGATTTTTTTGAACATGATATTGTATTATTAATAGGGTGTTCTAGACATTGTATAAAGTCAACACAAATCCTTAAAATGCGTGAAAAGTCAATTGTTGCAATAAATATGGGATGGAGGGAGTATACCTTTTGGCCAAATAACTTGTCTAACGTTTAGTCACGTGCATCAATTTTTTCCTTATTATTCAGACTTGTACTTTACTTTTTCTAGCTTCATGTGCATCAGTATATGGCGCTTTTCTTTTTAGGAAATGATAACAAGGTTCTTTTTTGTGCTGTGCAATTGGTTTTTTAATATTTTGGGTTCCAATATTTTGTTTTAGGTGGGAAATCATCTGTTCTTTTGGATGTGAAGCCTTGGGATGATGAGACAGACATGAAGAAATTGGAGGAGGCTGTTCGCAGTGTTGAAATGCCCGGGCTCTTTTGGGGAGCTTGTATGATTTGATTTAAATTGATATGCACATTTCTTTGCTTACAAATGCACTTGCACTTGAACAAACACTGATCTATCTTTGTGTTCGCTTTATGCAGCAAAACTACTTCCTGTTGGTTATGGGATAAAGAAAATGACGATCATGCTGACCATTGTGGATGACCTTGTGTCCGTTGATACTCTCATAGAGGAGCATCTCACAGTTGAGCCTATAAATGAATATGTACAGAGCTGTGATATTGTTTCCTTCAACAAAATCTGAGAAGAACTTGGTAGAATTGTTCCAGACTTTGCCCCATTCCAGGCAGTAATTTTGTTACGTTGTAGTCGTGATTGTTCTCTTGGTTTTAGTTATTTTTTGTGAGTTGTATGATTTGTCCTAACAAGGACGAATGTTTTAAAATGTCTTGACTGGAAACATTTGATGTTGAGGGAGTCCTTGTGATTGATTAATTTCATTTGTTAATGACTATTTTGACCTTGTGATTGATTACTATCTTTTTTTGTGGAAATAATATTTTGTTTTTTGTGATTATTTATTTTGTTTGTGTGATTAATGGCAGCTGTTATGCAGTCAGTCTTGGATCACTATGAGCATCTAGTACTGATCAGACTTTTGCAAAATAGAACCAAGATGGCCAAAGCCAGGGGTCTTGGTCTCGGTCTCGGAAGGGTCGTTTTTCTAGGGAATTGATATTAACAAGGAAAAAGTGCCACTAATTTTAGTTGGACCAATCAATACCTTATATATAAATACAGCAAAAGCGATCCTAATTTAGAGTCTACTCTTAATCAATTTGAGTTAATTTTGTTCAATTTCATTCTTATTGCTGAGTTATTTACCGAGTTGATCGAATCTCTTCCTCTTCCTCTTCCTCTTCCTCATTAATTGTTCGGCTCTTCCTCTTCCATTTCCATTTTTGCTTAACTCACGTCTTCCTCTTTCTCTTTCTTTCTTCCTGTCTTTCCCGCTAATGAGTTTGGAGGTGAATGAAGAGGAACTTGATTTTAACTCCCAACATGAAATCGTTTCAATCCTCGCCGAATCGCAGCACCGTCTGATGGTTGATGAAGGATTTCCGCCTCCAATTAGGCTGATGAATTTTATTTCCGAATTTTATTTCCGAATACCAGGTTAAACTTTCATTATACTACTAATTGATTCATCCTCTTCTTTTTTTGTACTTTTTCTCTTGATGATTTCTAAGAAAACCCTCAATCCCCGCCGATTAGTTTTTTCTCTTGGTGATCAAATTAGCTTTTTACCGAGCTCACGGGCATCAAGAACTCTGGTGGGAGATTTCACTAAAACCGCAAAAAAGGAAAAATACTATCACTGGTAAGTTTGGATTTTTCCCATATTACAAATTTTTTTCTCTTAGATTTTGATATTGTGCATGAGGTGTTTGATAAAATGTCACAATCATACCTATTTTGATATTGTGCATGAGTCCTTGTATTAGGGAAATATCAATTGTCACAAGTGTGAAATCGAAGCTTTAAAGTTTGTTGATTTTTGTACCTAAACCGATTTATGATTCTTCCACAAATATTCTACAACCAACGCATATAACAATGCTTAATTGATTCGAAGTTATATATATGATCATCATTCTTTTGTTTTCTTCACTTTTACTATTTATGTGGTGCTTATGCGTTTATATAATTGTGGATTTGATCAATGTTGAATGTTATTGCTCCACATGTACTGAAACCCTAGCAATTTTGATGGTTTGAAACTGTTTCCCAGCTGTCTGATTGTTTTCAGTAGTATTGTATGAATTACTTCAAGTTTTGCTGATGATGGGACTATTTTGTAATTGAACAGTAGTTATTTAGTGATCTCAAGTTATTTTCTCAGATCTCTTCGATTATTTAATCGAGTTATCATGTATGAATTCATTCTGGCTGATGGGGTGATTACTTTGTTAAAATTGTTTGTTGTTTGTTAAGTATGTATTTAGTTATTTGAAGCAATTCCTTTGTTGAACGATTGTTTAATCCATAAAGAACGTAACAATTGAATGAAATTTGGTTTACAATTGGTCTAATCTCATATTTGGATTATCTGTTCTGAATGTATTGAATGATTTATGGCTATTGAACCACATTCTTGAAGTATTCTTATTCTTTTAGTAAGTGACAGATCTTCAGAAAACTATTGTGTTTGAGGCTTTGGATGATTGAGGTGTTTTTGTGAATGATTTGAAGGATAGTACTTAACTTCAGCTTAGAGTTTGCTTGAACTTCCATCAGTCATAATCTGCTCTCAGAAGAACAAGGAGGGGAAGTAGAGGAAAATGCATGAATTGCCTATGCAATTGTGCCTAGCTTGGACTACAGATTGCCTATGCAATTGCCTATGTAATATCATGCCATGACCAGTATATACGCTATATGTTTGGAAAATGAAAGTTTTCCTTAAATGTGTCATTTTACAAATGCATCTTTCTTTATGTGTCATGCCATGACCATTACTTCAAAATTTACGTTTTTGCACTTAAGAGTTTACATAATATATTCCTTAAATATATTTGTAGATTGAACAGGAAAGAGGAGACGTAGTAGCGTCAGCAGTTGAGTGTTGCATGAAACAATATGGAGCTTCAAAGCAAGATGTTTATTCTAAACTTTGTAAACAAATTAAAAATGCATGGAAGGATATGAACAAGGAAGTCCTCCATCCAATGGTAGTCCCAATGCCCCTTGGCATTGGTAAATACATGAGATTAGACCAACTCGATAAATAATTCTGTGAAATTGAACAAAATTGGCTTAAATTGATTAAGGGTCTTGCTATTTATATTTGGTAGTCTCATATCTTCTGTATTTTTTTTGACTCGTATCTTCTGTATTTTTATATTTGACTCATTTTATTTGTTACATTCCATATGTTTGATCACAATAGTTATATGTATACTTTACATTTGCAATATGTTGCATCAAATATGTTTTATAAATGCTCATGAAATATTTTAAAGGTTGATATTTTGTGGGCAGTTACAACAAAAGAGTTGGATGGATTCTCACAAAAAGTTTTTGTTAATGGTTTTGGTTTTATTGAGCTTTGTAAGTAGTTCTCAACAAAAGAATGTGATGTGTCAGCTTGATAAAGAGACTGTATTTGATGAGGTTTTAGATGCTTTTATATTACCTCATTCCAAAGGTAATTGATTTTATAGTTAGAATGAATGGAGTATGATAAAAGGTAGTTATTGTTTTTTAATTAATAATTACTTTCTGAATAGTTTGAATTGTATGTTGCCTAATGAATTTTTGATTGAATTGAAGAATAATGAATTTTTGATTGAAAGATTTTATGGGTAATTTTTATTTATTTTTTTAACTTTAATTTTTTAATTAGTTTTGTATGGCAAGAGATTAAGAATGCAGATGCATTGCATCTATATATATATGACAACTTTCATGGGACAGATTCCCAAAAGAGAATGGGGGCAATGTGGATTCTCCTCTCCAACTTCTCTCCCAAAATGATAATAGCTGATGAACCTCCTCTTATAAAGCAACTTTTATTTGTTTCTCTTTTAGTTGGATAATCAAAAACTACATAGCAAAGCATTTCAAGCTCTTTAATTTGCTATCTTTGTATTTTATCTTTGAAGCTTAATCAAGAGCCTCAATGTGTTAGGCATTGTTTTTCTGACAGTCATATACAAAATTATATCTACTGTATATAATTTTATTCTTGAATAACTACACCATTTTTTTAATGTCTTAATGGATAGTTACTAATAACTTTATTTATCTTATTTGGTGGGTATGTGGATTAGTAAGCAATTCCATTTTTTGCAGCTGAATCAGGAGGAATATCAATCGGAGCACCATATAACTCTACAGGTTCATAAGGAAGATGTGAAAGTCTTGAGTTTGAAGCATAAGGAACATTCCCCGTATTATGGAAACTAACCAAGATAATGATTTCTATGAGAGATCACTAAATTACGCTGCAAAAGCTGACATATAAAGTAGACGATCCTTGGAACTCTCTCATGGTTTGTAAAATGATGTGAATTTTACTGTATTTGTGTCTTGAGGAAATTGTGAAGCTATTATGTGTGTTTCTATTTGTTCTTAGCCAGTTCTATTCATTTATTAAGTTATATATATGCTTTCAGTACATGTATATTTGAAATTTAATAGTTGAGTTGCAAATTAATGTATATTGTCTGTTGATTTAACACAGAAAAACGTTGAAAGTTAGGTACAAAGACTAAACTGCTAAATATAGTTGTTTAATAGATCAAGTAGTAATGTGACGAATATATATTGTTCTTGCAAATTAATGTATATTGGTCGTTGATTAAACACAAAAAAAAAACCTTGAAAGTTAGGTACGAAGACTGAACTGCTAAATATAGTTGTTTAATAGACTTAAGTAGTAATGTGAGAAATGAGAATATATTCATCTATGAAATGATTGTACTTTTAGTAGTAGTTATTAATAAATGCTTTATTTTTAACATGTGTCGGGTTTCAAGCCTTAATCTCATCTTTTTAATTATGCTTAGCCAAAGCCCGTTTGATGTACACTTTTCAATTTATGTAAAGTGATTAGATTATGATCTTTGTTGAAACCATATGCTACATTGGTGTTTATATCTATTGAAGTGATGGTACGTGATGAGTTTTATTTGGAATGTTTATTTTTGATGTTTTCTTGGTTTTGTTGCTGAAAATGGAGTTTTTGATTAGAGATTGGTTGATATGTGGTGTCCTCTATATTTTCGTTGGTGGGGAGTATGACATTTATTCTTAGAGGGTAATTTGAGGTGAGTTATTTGGTAATTTTAGTAAAGATTTCAACTTTAGTTTTGAGGAAACTGGAAAAATGCTTCTAGATTCTATTTATGGATAATTCTATCATCTGACATTCTTGAAGGATAATTTGAGGTGTCAGTAAAGATTGCAACTTTGGCTCTGAGAATTATGGGAATGTCTTTATTAGCTGCTGCTATTTATGGATAATTCTACTGTATGATGCTCATTGATAAATGTCAGGTTGAAAAAAGATAAGACAGATTTGAAAATTAAATTTTGTTCTTAATGTATCCATGTGTTGTTTTAGATAGGGTATATATTAATGTAAAACCTAAAGATTAATGAATCCATGTCGTTTTAATGGATATATTCCTAAAGATTAATGTAAAACTGTAATTGCAATGATTTATGTGGGGAATGTTTCTAAATGGGTCTTATTTTTTATCTTTGGGTGGTTGCGAAAAATTAATTTGTTTTGATTATATGCTGATGAAGTGATTTGTTTGGTGAAAATGGAGATCTATGAAGTGGGTATTTTTGCTTGGTGTTGTTTTACAGATCTTTTAAATTAACCCGTTCTGCTACTGATATACAATTTCATCATATACCATTTCTATGTTGTCTTAGTTATCTGTTTTACCTTTCAACCAGGTGACACTTTCAGGGCTTATTAACTTTATTGATGGCTTATGGTCTTGCTGCGGAGATAAACCCATCATAACTTTCACATCAAATCAAAAAGACAGACTGGATCCTGCATTATTGAGGCCAGGCGTATGGGCATGCACATATATACACATGTCGTACTGCACATTTTTTGGATTCAAGCAACTAGCCTTGAATTATTTAGGGATTTATCACCACAAACTCTTCAGCCAAATTGAAGAGCAATTAACGAAGGCAGAGATAACCCCTGCAGAGGTTGCAGGAGAGCTGATGAAGAACACTAACGTACGTCATCAACCTTATTCATAGAAACAAGCAGACCCAATAAAATGGTGTTTGTAACAGATTTGGTTGGTTTCTAAAAAGCTGAGTTGAGCAGATTATGAAGCTAGGTACACTTGATCATTGTTGTTTATTGTTCTATTTCAGCCTTAAGAATGCAAATATTCAGTACATGTGTGTGAGAAATAGTAAATTTTGGGTTTGAATGATTTGCAGGTATTGTTTTGTTATCTTTTGTTTTGAAGATTATTTTTACGTGGCAAGAAGTTGGGAAATTTAGTTTAAGATAGGACATTCAACTTTATTGGGTTTTTACTGTATGAAGATTTTGATACTTGAAACTAAGAAATGGTGCAAATTGGTTTTGGTCTCATTGTTGCTTTGAAATCAACTGAAATAGGAATCTAAGTGACTGTAATCACGGTGAATTTGGACAGGGAATGTTATGTCATCTGTGATACTTGGATCTCTTATTGAGTTGGGGTCCTCCTTTTAGGTACTTCTCTGCTATATGTACAAGCTAGCGTAGACTCCAGATAGAATAAACAGTTTTACAGTCTTCAATATTGTAAAAATGGGTTATTGTAAAAATGGGTTGTGTTGCATCGCGCATTGATAAAGAAGAAAGAGTGCGCATTTGCAAGGAGAGAAAGAGGTTAAGAGAGATTTAAAGGAGAATATATTAAGAGTATAATTTGCAAGTTTATATTTATAATATAATCTATTGAATTTAATTTTTTTTAGTAAATATGATGAATGGTCTCAAAAGTTATTTTAAATTATTATAATAGATAATACATCTTTAATTTCGAGGTCGATCGTGCTAATAAATTATATAATTTATTATTTAAACTAGCCCGTATATTGCACGGGCTATCAACTAATTTATATTAAAAGACAAAAGGTTTAAATACAAAAATTCCATCTCGCATTAATACTCGGACCTCCTCTGGCAGAATCAACACTGCTGCTAAAAAAAGCAGCAACAAACCAAGGGATTCGGCTCCCTTAAATTGCACATTTTCTCAAATTTTATTCAATACACTAATTATTGTATCTTAATAATATTGATAGTAATGATTAAAATATGTTAATAAATAATGGATAACATTAAGATCAATCTTATAACAAACTAAAATTGTGAAACCCCAGATTTTATGAATAAAGAATTAATTTTCTCGAAATAATTTTTTTTTTATATTATGGTGTGAATTTGAGATAATATTATAGTTGTGGGTAATATTTATAAATTTTGCAAAGTATGCAAGTTGTCATATTATATTCGATTGGTCGGGGAATATTCGCTTTTAAATGCGAAATATTAAATGCAGACGAGTCAGACAATCATTGGTGGACCCCACAACGGAATTATTGTCGGATTGAGAAAATGACAAAAATATTTTATTGAAAATAACGACGGAAGTTTTACTGGTTGATCTTTGTTGAACTACTTCGGCAATAAAAATGCTGATGAATACGCGTTGTTGCATAGTAGAAGACACACGATATTGATTATTGACGCTTATGTGATAAGTCACCGGTTTTGTTTTATTAGTATTATTAATGTAATAAAGCAGTAATACTTTTATAAAATTATTCTATAAATAGAATATATTATATTCTATTATGCATAGTATTTTGCATAGTAAAATCTTTTTATATAAAATGTAATACTTTATTAAAGTTATTCTATAAATAGAATATATTATATTTTATTATGATAGTGTTTGCATAGTGCCTCAAGATAGTGTTTGCATAGTAAAAATCTTTTTATATAAATAGAATATATTATATTTTATTTAAAAGATTTTTCTTTAACTATGGACCGTCCGATTAAAGTAAATCAATCCTGAGTTGAATGGATTAGTTATTATGCATTCCATTTTTCTATAAATAGAAGTTCATTCCTTCATTATTTTCTTATTTAATTCAATTGAACTATATAGAGAGAGAGAGACTATAGAGAGAGAAAAAAGTTTTCGCTACTTCACTACTCTTATATCAAGTATTATTTTACGGTAGAAGGATATTATTCTTTTGTATTCAAGAAGAGAACTTCATTATTCCATTTCTTTATTGTTCATTGAAATAACTCAGTATACGCTGGGCTACCCTATACTTGGTGACATTCTTCTATTATTCATCTTTATTATTCGCTTGAATATCCCGTCTTTCTTATACTTGGGACCGGGTTCCATTTTTATTATTCCTTCTTTATTATTCTCGCCGGAATATCCTGCTCATCTATATATGTGGGACTGATTCCATCATTTATTATTCGCATTTATTATTACATTGGAACATCCCGTCTGTGTGAATTTCACGACCGTTCTCGTTATTATTATTCATTGAAATAACCGCCTCATGCTAAGTACCGCATGCATGGTGGTATCTTTTGTTATTCCATTCAAGATTATACTCAGTTGATTAAAATTTTGACTTCTATACTCCATGAAATTAGTGGAATATCCTCGATATTTTGCGCTTCATCTAAATCTTCTTTCATGGAAATATTCTTCCGAGCATTCTTGAATTTTACTCTACAAAGTAGTATCATGTTGACAATTTGGACGTTATTGGTTCCTAGAACAAATTAATTCTTTAACTTGTTTAATCAATTCTTATATCATTGTCATCATCCTCATGTTTATGTTATGTTGAAAGTCATCTATGGCCCTGTAATGCATAGATGGACTTGGTATGATTATGACTGAGGGATTATTCGGTATAATCATGATAGTAATGTTACAAATGATGTGAAAATTAAAAGTCCTCATTGTCTGCAGTAGTGCATTGATGAACGCTTTTGGTATGATTATGGCTATGGATTCTCTTCTGGCCAAGGAGTAAAGATGAATTATTTTATGGCATGATCGGATCTGGTTGATGAAAAAATGATTATCTTTGGCCCGTAGTGCATGGATAATTCGTGGTCGTGATACTAAAGAATATCATTGGCACAGAAAGTGCGGGGATGATTTAATGATGTGGATTATTTATCGAAATTTGAGTCTCAAATGATAAAAGTGATGAAAACCTTTAAATTATAAAAGATAGTAGATTTTATTCTCTACTGACTCTTTTAATGGATTGCTTGTTCATTGCAGCTTAAACTTGATGTTGTTATATTTTATCGGTTTAACATTTGTTGAAAGCTAACAATAATTTATTCTCGCATTATCTTAGTCATAATATTTCTTCTTTGGGCTAGTTGAGCTCATCCTTTCTTTCCTTTGTTCTCTTTAGGAAATGAGAACATAAAGAGAACTAGTCGGGGAACGGAGTGACGGTCCAGAGGATAGCATTAGTAGTCCTCACTATTCTGTGTAATAGTTTGTTAATAATTGTAATGAAGACTCCTTTTGAGTTTGTATAATCTCTAGTAGACAATAATTGTATTCAAACTCACAGATTATATGTTTTGTCGATTTATACCTACAGATTGTATTAGTAAGTTGTATTTGAATTTTGTACCATGTATCTGGCGATCCAAGATGGGTGATGTATACCTAATTTTGGAGGCGTCACAAAAATTATAAAAAATATTTGCACGGTTAAAAGTCAAAGAATTTTTTATCAATTTAAATTTTGATGAAGAATGAAAGTGTCGGATTATTTTTATTTTTAAAATAATTATGCTATTCAATATAATAAATTAATTAATTGGTATTAATTTCAATTATACTATTTACAACTATAAAAATATGATGTATTAAATGAAATCGGAAGAAAAACTTAATAGCGGGGATCCAAATCGAAATGGAAGCAAGACGACTGTAAAAGATATCAAGACCAATATGGCACACAAATTTTCCCAAAATAAATCTGTCGACGTCGGGATTTTTATTTATCCTTTTCTGTTCTCGTCTTTTGGTGTTCTCATTTTAGGTGAGATTTGTTTGAAAAAATAAGTTTGAAAAGGTCCGACATGTATATGTCGACAATTTGACTGTTAGAGTTGCCATCTGGTAATTTTAAATGGTTGCACCAACTCAACCGAGAAAAGATTTGCACAAAAATCCAATGTTTTGACACTGTTTAACTGGTCTTGGAAACCGAGATTCGTTAGTGTCCGGGGGCTTGATTAAGCGGAGGGAAGATGTTAGGCACCCCCCGACTTCCGTGATAACACGGTTTTCGCCACTTTTCATTAAACTTTTATATGTGTATGTGTGTGTGTGTTAGGTCTATGTGTAATTATCTGAAAGTAATGTTATGCCTCGTATGCACCTATATACAAAAGGATTTGACTTTTGTATAAAAGTTCAATTTTAACAAGATATAGCAGTGAAGTTTTGTAAAACATGTTTTCCAAACCCTTATGCTCAATAGTAATTGTGACAACCCGAGAATTTAGACAATTTAATAAAATCTTAAAAGATTGAATAAAGGTTAAATAATCGACCTAGACAGAAAATAAGTGTATGGATTTGACATTTTTGAAGGATTTTTATGGATTTAAAATTTTTTGGTGGAGACTTATAGGGTTAAGTGTTTGAGGGGATAAATAACCTTTTGGTCACTGTACTGGGGTCCGGTTTTCATCGTGGTTACCAAATTTTTTTTTGTTACAATCGAATAACTATACTCTTAAAAACTTACAAAATGGTCATTCCTTACAATTTCCGTCCAAAAAACGGACAGAATGCTGAGTTGGCGAACGAAAGTATTGAGTTGGCGATTTGACTATGTTTTTTTGCTTATGTGTATATGGTTTTGTTATGTGTAAAAATAATTGTATCTTAATAATAATTTAAAAATAATAATAATAAAAATAATAAAAATAATAATAATAATATTAAGAATAATAATAATAATTTCAAAATAATAATAATAATAATTTTAAATAATAATAATAATTTCAAAATAATAATAATAACAACAATAATAATAATGTTTAATTAATGAAATTATAAAAGCAATTAATTTTAAAATTATAAACAAATAAATAATTTTAAAAGTATAAACAAGAAATTAATTTTAAAAGTATTAATGAGAAATTAATTTTAAAATTATAAACAGATTAATTTTAAAATTATAAAAAGTAATTATTTTAAAATTATAAGCGAAGAAATTATTTTCAAAACTATGAATAGTAATTAATTTTAAAATTATAAACGAGAATTATTTTTAAAATTATAAATAAAGAAATTATTTTTAAAACTATGAATAATAATTAATTTTAACATTATAAATAATAAATTATTTTAAAATTATAAACAATAATTAATTTTAAAATTATAAGCAGTAATTATTTTAAAATTATAAACATTAAATTATTTTCAAAACTATGAAGCAAAGTAATTAATTTTAAAATTATAAACAGTAATTAATTTTAAAATTATAAATAAATAATTATTTTTAAAATTATAAGCGATGAAATTATTTTTAAAATTATGAATAGTAATTTATTTTAACATTATAAAGCAAGAAATTATTTTAAAATTATAAAAGCGATAATTAATTTTAAAATTATAAGCGAGAATTATTTTTAAAATTATAAGCGAAGAAATTATTTTCAAAACTATGAATAGTAATTAATTTTAAAATTATAAACAGTTAATTTTAAAATTATTATAAATATATGAAATTAATTATGAACAGTATTATTATAAATAAATGAAATTATAAAGTATTTATTTTTCGTATTCAATTATTATTATTGTATGTGAAAACTGAAAATGGAAAGAATGATAGATAGTTGGATGGGTCAAAGGTCAAAGAAAACTCGTCCACATCAGCAAAACTCGTCCACGTCAGCAAAAAAGTGGAGTTTAATGCACAGTCAGCTTTTCCGTTCGTTTTTTAGGACGAAAATTGTAAGGAATGACCATTTTGTAAATTTTTGAGAGTACAGTTATTCGATTGTAACAAAAAAAGTTTTGGTAACCAGAATGAAAACCGGACCCCAGTACAGTGACCAAAAGGTTATTTATCCCAGTGTTTGAGTGTATACGATTCTATATATATGGATTATATGTGTACATTATGTGGTTAAGGGTCAATGGTTGATCAGATAAATTATATCCGTGACAAACTCTAAAGTTATATTAAGAACATCAAGGTACAATTAGAAAACACTAACGATTGATAAGAAACCCTAATACCGGCTCTGGAAACCCTAATTTTAGATCCGGGAATCCAAAACCCTAATTCAGAATATTAGAACCCTAATTAGGGAGTTCAAAGGCTTAAGTGTTTAGGATTATATATCTAATTAGGGAAAACCTAACAAATTAGTTAGAAAACCCTTGTTGCTAAATTAGAAACCCTAATGTACAATTAGGAAAAATCTAATTGCTAATTTAAAATCTTTAATGTTAATTAGAAAACCCTAATCCTAATTATATAGCAAGCTAGAATGTGATTAGGAAACCCTAATATAATTAGCAAATATTAATTTCTAATTTAGAAATCTTAATTTTCTATTTTAAGCCCTAATTTTAAAATCGTAGAAAATTAAAATTTTCAAAACCTTAGGGTTAAACCTTAAGGGTTAAATCAAATGACTAGATTGCCATTAAAATTGTAAGCAAAAGTACTAAAGTGCCCTTTTTGCATTTTTTATAAGAAAGTGTACAAATCTTGCGAAAATGTGTGGTGATTCACCAAGGAGGCTTGACAAGTGTCCAACTCCATCACAAATTAGCCATGAGGCCACATAGCAACACTTTTGGCCATTGAATCAAAAAGTTAAGAATTAAAGTAAGAAAAATAAGTTACTTTACTTAACAAATGAACCAAGACTCTCTCTCTCTCTCTATAATTTCGAAACTTAGAGTGAGAATGAATGATAAACTAAGCTAATCTCATGTATTAGCTTGCCAAGAACAGAATCAAAGATCAGATTCAAAGATCAAAGCCTAAAGAGGCATAAACCCTAAATTTGCTAAATCTTGTAATTTATGTTAGATGTTATGATTTGTTGTTTTAAGTTGTGTTTAAGGATGTTATTGAGTGATCTGAGTTGTTATATTATGGATCCATAACATCTATATGTACGAAAATGAGTTTTTAAAAATCGACCTATGAACCCTAATTTGTGGTCTGACAGCCTAATGTCAGGGCTCATGGATATGTGTGTGTTAGATGATATGTGTGTTTGATGTTATAGAGTTGTTCTCTGTCATGAGAAGAGTAGATTGGAAGTGTAATAACCTCCATACCATGTCTAGATCTCCAGTTATTAGTGGTCAAACATGGTTGGCCGAAGCACTAAAACATGCTTTCAGGTAACCCGTAAATTTTCCGATTTTCGACAACGTTTTACAGGGCCATGAATCTTGCTATTGTTTGATAGTTAGTCCATGTTAGTGTTGTGGTTGTGTAGACTGACATAAAGACTATCGATCCATGCCTCTAGATAGATCTTTCATAGAATCAAAGATAATAAAGGTCAAAGTAGGGTTGATCAGACTGCTTGAAGAACAAATCTGGAAAACCCAGAATCTTCAAGAACGAATTTTCTAACATGGTTTGACTAGCATAGATCTGTCACATATGATGTTGTTAGACTGATATAATGCATGATATTTGTAGCTTGACATATAGACTATATGATTGAACCTTTATATCACATAAAAAAGACTGGAAATCAAAGATTCAAAGCTTTGAAAGTAGACCCATGAACTGTTCTTCATTTCTTGGTAACCCAGAAATGAAGAACATCCTCTGACAACCACTTTGATGGCTTAGCTCTCTCTGCTATGTTATGATTTTGCCATGAAACTTGTTTAGGGTTGTAGTACTACATCAGTACTACAACATTAACACTTTTACAATCCCAGATATCATCAAGAACATAGAATTTGTAGTGGTCAAACTTAGTACCCTGTTAACTGACATGAAGTTCTGGGTTTGCTCAAGAACACTCAAGAACACCTATAGCGACAGTTTTGTCGCTATAGGGCCCTTTAGTGACACTTTAATTACAAAATTAATTATTTTATTAAATAATTAAAGAAAAACAGTTTTTAATTATTAAAAATTCATAATAAATTCCTAAAAATTATTTTAAAGCCTAAAAATGGGTCTTTTTTATAATTTTAAATATATTTCATTAATATTTAATATTTTTGGAATAATAATGGTATTTAATTTATTTAATTATTATATTAAATAAATTACTTAAAATTGTTTTAATACTTGAAAAATCATTTGAAATTATATTATGGTATAAGAAAATATTTTAAGTTATTTTTAATGACTTTTAATATTTTGTGAGAAATTTTATTAATTAATTAATATTAATGATAATTAATTTATTTAATAAATATATTAAATAAATTATGGAAAAATAGAAATAATGTTTTCAAAATCATATAAAAATGATTTAAAGGTTATACAAATATTTTAAGTTATAAAATATAACTTTTGATATTTTATCATGAATTAAATTAATATTTTAATATTAATGGTAGTTATTTAATAATGGTTTTAATTATTTTAAATTCATTTAAAAGGAATATTAAGGTATTAAAATACTTTGAAATATTATTAATATATTATAATATTATGTTATGTTATGTATTTCATTAATATTTGATATTAAATAAATATTAATGATAATAGAATATTGTGGTATTTAAATCATATAAATATGATATTAATGATTGAAAAATCATGATAAATGATAATAATTATTTAAAAATTATTATGAGCTTGTAAAAAATATCTTGGCTGATTAATAAATTATCTAAGTTAATAATTAAGCGTTTAGGCAGAGTCTTATGGATATTAGGCTCGATAATTGTCCGGCTAGGACGTCGGAATGTCGAAATAGTACCGAACTCAACTTAGACTAAAATAGTTTGACTTGATACTAGGTCCTATGTGTTTTATAGACTGTTAGGTCTATGTGATAATGTGTTTAGGTTATTTTATAACTGTAATTAACAATATTATACTGTGATGATATTATTCTAATATTGGAGATCAGTATTATTAATATTAGGTCTTCGGATAAAGCTATATTGACTGCGTAGCTATAGTCGGTGATTCATGCAAGTTTTCTCTAACTCGACCTCGAGTTGATATTATAAAATATGCTTGTGGTTAATCATTATTGATTTATGTGTTTTATAGACTGTTAGGTCTGTGTGATAATGTGTTTAGGTTATTTTATAACTTTAATTAACAATATTATACTGTGATGATATTATTCTAATATTGGAGATCAGTATTATTAATATTAGGTCTTCGGATAAAGCTATATCGATTGCAGAATGTAGTGTTGTGATTCATGCATGTTTTCTCTAACTCGACCTCGAGTTGATATTATAAAATATGCTTGTGGTTAATCATTATTGATTGTACCATGTCTATGAATTGTTGAATCGTACTCTGTGCATATTGCATGTGTTCATCAGGTATGTAAGGCTGATCACCTTCATTACCATTTGGTCTAGTTGAATTATTTATGTTCATTGTTTGTTCAGCTATGAAAATTTGTTCATCCTACTTCACAATTATTATATTGCTGAATATTAGCAAGTTTATTATTCAATTCTTTTCAATCATGATATATCCTTTATATTGAACTTAAACTTGCTGGGCAAACTTGTTGCTCACCCTTTCTATATCATGATAAACATTGCAGATTAGAACGAATACGTCGGATACATGAAAAGTTAAAGACAAGTCCAACTTTGGATTATATGTGCAGCTAAATTTATAATAGTATTATATGAAAATGACATTGTATGTCGGATATGATATTGATTCAGGTATTAAGTGAAGGTTCTCGACCTTGGGGATAATGTGTAAAGTTTAATGCATAAACAATTTATGTTTATATCTTCCCCAATAGTTATAGAAATGATGTACCAGATTCATGGTGATTGGGACCCAGATCTGAGGTTACTACAATTGGTATCAGAGCTGTAGGTTATAATCCTTAGGTAGGGTTACCTTAGGCCAATAACCGTAGTGATAAGGATTAGGAATTAACTCAAATAGAGTTAGTGAGTCGGTAAGATTCAAAAGACGAATCTCGACGAGTTATAAAGATACAGAGTTCCCTAACTCTTATAATAAACTTGAACTGTAGTGATGAATAGATAGAGTCTAAAAGACTAAAATTATGAGAAGATTGTAAAACAAAACGATCGTATTATAGAAATGAATCGTAATATATACGATGAGATCACCCCGCTATCTGATAAGGTCATAGCAGGATGGAGAATCAATCGAATGATTGAAAAGTTTGTGGCAAAATTGCTGTGTGTCAGTTGTACTATGAATTGATATGGTGCCAACTCAGAAAAAGGGTTGGGGATGATGCAATACAGATTGAATAAAATTCGTATGGAGAAAGTACGGGGCTATGATATTAAATGAGATTTCAATTGAGGACTCATGTCAGTAGCTGAGTTGTATGATTCCTTGTATGGGCATGGAATTTGTACTTAGTTTTAGAACCCCTTAGCTTCTTGGTTGGTATAATGGTTAAGTTACACAATTCTTTGTATGGGCGGAGAATTATCCGCTTAACTTCCTATATTGATTAGTGGTTGGGTTGACCAATTCTTTGTATGGGCAGGGATTGTATTGGTTCGAAGATCACTTAGCTTCTGGTAGTGATAATCATTGAAATGTTTGTGTCGTGCTATTTGCTATATATATGTTGAGAAGGTGATTCTTTTCTCATGTGTATAACAGATAGATAGAATATAGGTAGAGAATATAAGTTTAGTTGCAAGTTCTTAAAACTAAGTGTAGACACTCAAAATTTTGTTTTCCTGTTACAAACTATGCAGGAGGACAAAAACATCTTTTTCACACTCCAGAGATAACCCTAGAGGACCACAACATCAATTCTAACCCCGCAGATATCCCCGGGAGATCCAGTTTCCAACCCCAGAGATAACCCTGAGAAATCAGTTTCCAACCCTGTAGATAACCCCGAGAAAGTCAGTTCCAACCCCAAATATAACCCCGAGATCAAGTTCAAAGCCTGGAGATAACCCCAGGAGGTCAAGCCAACCTCAGAGATAACCCTGAGGACAGTCAAAGTCAACAACATGCCAACTTCAGAGATAACCCAAAAAAAAAGACTGCTACAACTACGCAAAAAACCGGAGATAACCCCGGGAGGGGCAAAATGGTCATTTTGCCAACTAAACTTCAACTCACATCAAATACACTCATTTCAACTCAAATTACTTCAACAGAAGTCCCACAAGAACCATATCTTAACTTTTGAACGCAAACTACTCAAAACGGCTCAACGGAGTACCTGACAGAAACTCAGAAATGCCATTTCGGTCATGGACCCATCTTCCCGGAATCAAAAAGGGAAAATCCTATGTCATTCTGTAGCTCTCGGAAAGAGATTTTTGGAATGGTATGGCACTCTTCCATCGGACTCCTGGATTAAAAGTTATGAAGGTTTGAGCGAACAACGCGTCGTCCGAGTGCACGTACTTTGAGACGGCGGGACCCACATTGCCCGGGGGACCCCGGGTAGTCGCAGGTACACATGCGGCTCCCCCCCTCTATAAATAGAGGGCTTGGGGTGGCCATATTTGCAAGAGAAAAGGCGAGGAAGCCCTGTCTAATTTGCTCTGTACATACTATAAACTGAGTGCTTTCTCATTTTAAACACTTGTGAGTGTGACGCCCCCAAATTCGGACCGCAACTTGGTCACTCGAATTCGTTTCATCACGTTCTCATGGTAATACCATAATAACTAAAATCACACATTCATAACGGAAGATCTACTTTAGAATAATATACAATGATTTATTATAATTATTCCCCCAAGTCTCGCAAACTACAATACTTAAAAGATTACATAATAATATCGAATAAAGACTTATTACATAATCCTACTTAAGCTTAAACATAGTCTGAAAAATAGTCTTAACACAACATAATAGCCTTAAACATAAAGGAACAAGCTAGTCGGTAGCCTTGCGTTTGCCCTTGTCTATCCCAGAGACATTTCCCTGTTCCGCTTTAATTGAAAAGTTTTAAATAAGCAAGAATGAGCACAAATTGCCCAACAAGTAATATACAACAAGGGTAAAGAGTTTTATAACACGAGTTTGAAATATCAAAGTATCATCTCTAAGATAGTTTAGAGTTTCAGAATAATATCATGAATAATGAATATCAACAATTCTTGGAATAAGAACGATAATTTAATATAATCAACAGATATATATGAATTCAAAGACTATCAATGTATCCAACTAGATAAACAATTTATACTGAGTAGTCACTAAGAACTATTGAACATCTACTAGAATTACTAATATTAAACTGATAACCCAAAATAATCAAGTACCATAGATGATTAGTCTACAATACTCTAAGTTATGCATAACACCACAGTAATAATCTATTCATGTGTTGGGGTTTCCAGCAACATACCCTCCCCTTACCATAAGGGTTGTTCAACTCAGTTTCCAAGATTTCTGCACCAATCAATTGGTTTGGACAGTTTTATAAACATGCATATAGTCTAGCCGAATCAATGAAATAGACCCTTTCACAATATTCAAGAACAATACTAAGTTCAACATGAATAATAGTTTTCACAAGAGTTTTAAACATACTAGCTCAATTGAATGAATAAGTAGGATAACTTGCATTCAAAGAGATAAGCTTACGATATCCGTTGAATAAAGTAAAGCAAGGGATTAGGATACTTGCATAATGTAAAGGATAGTTCAGATACTTGCCTTAAGCGTAGTTTATCCACGTTTAAGAAATCAACACCTTCGAATCTTATTTATAGCGCATTATATTTACAAGATGCTCATTAGCTAACACATTCTTTAATCAAGCTCGACATGGTTCAAGTATGCACATATGGTACAAAATTAGCTTATAGGTTCATCATGAATCAAATACCTAATTATTTTATAAGAAAATTAAGAATGCTCCAGGTTAAGTCCTTTTTACCCGTGGACTTTCCTTTTACAAGACAAACACCATCATATTACTTAATCATCGCATATATACATGCATCAGTAGGTTTTAAACCACTTTTAGCAATATAGGCATCATACAAGTTAGCTGTCCAAAATCAGAATTGTAGAATCTCAGATTCCAGACTGACGCAGATGCACCATGGCTAAGCCTAGGATCAGGGCATGTGACGCCCCCAAATCCAGGTCCATTCGAACCTCGGATTCGGTCCGCCACGATACTACTATCGTCAAACTATTTATATTTTTCATTCATAACTTAATGAATAAAACTTTATTTATTACAATTTAGAATATAATTTCTTTCCATTTCCAGGATCTATGTAATGACCCCAAACTTTTATAAGTTTCTAATCCAGGTCATTTACCATTCCTGTATTACATCACATTCGATATTATAAAAACACGGAATAGTTTAACCTTTTTCAATCTCTTGAATAAAATCTTTTATTGATTTCATAACTTTAAACTAATTACAATTCTTGAATCAACTATATAATATGGTTTAGTCTATTGAAATTACTTTATAAGATTTTACATCTTGATTTGATATCCTCTATGTATTAACTAATACATCCTTACAATACAACAAGTATTAAACATCGTAAGTACATATCAAGTACACTCCTAGAACCTAAACATGGTTCAAGTAATGATCTAAATAGTATCCTTCGTTGCAAAACTATCTACTATGTCAACCAAGAAGCACGAAATCTTTACCGTGAGTCCTTAACCTGCAAAAGTGGTTATTTGCAAGGATGAGCTCGACAACCACAATTCTAATTCTAACAGTTTTCGAAAGACACATAGCATATAATAACATATTCAGTTCATGCATTCATAATCAATTAATATTAACTACGCATGTTACTTCACACATAACATGCATAGAAATTTACTTCACAAACATATCATCAAAGATCAACTTTCAAATTTCATACATATCTCATATGCATTTCATATATATACATCAACATTCTTATAACATAATATAGCTCAACTAACAGTTATCAAATTCATATATCAAATGGGAACTGAAAGACTTACCTGATTCGTAGTTTATCAATTACGACTTAACTGCTTAAAGCTTATCTGCACTGCGTGTATTCCTACACAGTTATATAATCATGGATTCATATCCATTAGTCATACATTTCATACGTTCTTAATATAACAATAAATATTACATCATTTCCTAACTAGGTTTGTAAAGCCTTCATTTCACTTTCTCATCGTACTTTTAGAATTGCTATGTATATATAGGTATTTCTTAACCATTCGTACTTGACATCAACTTCACATACATTTATCACTCACTTGACTCTCTATGTGTTCGACACATATTTAAAGTTTATAGATACGTGATCTACGTCGTTCATATTCAAACTACTTAGTTTCATAATGATTTATTTCAATCAATAAAGCTTAACAACTTTCTTTAACAAGATTCGATGATATAAGCTTTTAAACCATATATTGGTACTAATAAACCTCTAATAGCATGCTCATATGTATCAATCTCATTTACATAGACATAGCATAGTTCATTATTTGAGAACGTATTTTAAACAACACTTGAAAGGTCCAATTCATGCATAGCTAAATGATGAACATATTCGTCATGTCTTGGGGCATAAGGCGTTCAAGTTCACTTTTAAAGGTCATTCTAGGCCAAGGTCAAGCAGCTAGGTGCAACTTTAAATCTCATTTCATAGCTAACTAAGCCATGTATGCATGGTATTACATTTAGAACTTTAAATCCACAAGTTACTTTAAGTTCGTCCCTCGTAGTTTCAAAACTTCAAAAATTTATTCTCAAAGTCAATGTCATACTAAACTAATTATGCAAGGTAACTTCAACTCACACATCATACTTGTTTGTACATGTTTTTACGTAAGTTTCCAAGGGCAAAATATAACAACTCCATGTTTATAAAACTTTGTTTGCAAATGATATATGAGCTTGCCTTTGAAATCATTTTAACTAAATCAAAGTAATCTAACACACCTATGATACAACTTTGAATCTTACATCATGCGTACTTAGACCTCATATATATGTTATCAAGGTCAGAATTAGAGGTACATAAGTTCGTCAAAGTTTGTTTTCAAAAATCTTTAAGTTTCTTTTGAAAACGCACACGAAGTCATGATAAATTATTCAACTATAAGTGAGGTAATCTTATATGTTATGTCTAATATCATTCATTTTCATGTTACATCACTTAGAATAACATATTCCATCGTCGGGAGCAATATACTTGCGTATGTGCTCGCTCGACGCCCTCCGATGGCCTTTGATAACATAACAGTCACAAAGATGACTATTTTGACCCTTCCTAATGACCTCAAATTGAAAAACGTAAATCACAAAAGTTATAGGTCTATTCGTTCTCGTTCTGGATCATCTTGAATCTCCTCAATCGGAGTTCGTATAAAAAAGTTATGGGCGTTTTACCAAAACATATTCTGTCAGATTTTTCTCAGCATATGTAATCAGACCACCACGTAAGGTGGGTCTTGCCCTATAAATAACTCCTTGGGGCGAAAGCATAGCTCTTTGTAAGTGCACGGTTTCATGCTCTGCTTCAAAATAACAAGCCAAACTACTTTATAACCTTCATAATTTGAGTTATACATGTCCAAATTAGTCCGTTTTCGATTCTATGGATTTGTAATTCATAGAACTACAACATACTATAATACCCATCAACTAACATAAACATTAACTAACCCAAATATGAATCTATAACTCATGTTCATGCAAATGTTCATGTTTTGGACAATTTAGCGAAATCATTCACTACGAATTCGTTTCTCAACCAAATGGGTTCGTTTAACTTCCGTTGATTTTGTATTCAACCATATTAACGATGTCTAACATCAATTCATGGATTATAACAACCCTTAGCCATCAATTTTATGACTCAAAAGCAACTATTTCATGACATTCTTGAGAAATTGAAACTTAGGAAATCAAAAGCATAAACATTAGATTCATTACCTCTTAATGGCTTCAATTTGCTATCTATAGCACTCCAAACCTCAGCTTGCTCTCAATACTTCTTAACTTCCAAGTTCTTAGAACACTTGTATGCTCTCAATCTCACATGACTTAGCAATTCTCAGCAATGGAAAATAGAAGGAGATGGGTTGCATTTATAGAGAAACAAAAACACAGATATTGTCATCTCCCACTAAATTAAACACATGGATTGAAGGATTGTATGCAAGTTAACAAGGAGTTGTTGGATGGTAGTTAATTCACATCATTATGCCCACTCCCCTTTTCATCATTTGGAAGCTATGGATTTTGGAGAAGAAGAAACAAGCTAGCTATAAGCCTTTTTCATTTTCACGTGAATGAGAAAAATGACACACAATTTGGGTCACTCCCTTCTAATACTCAGCACTTCATATTATTAATAGCATATATGGTTTATTTGATATTTTTTCCCAAATGTGCATACATATACACCTAGTCACATAGAATTATATAATCCATGTACATTTGATTATTCCAAATAATATTTACATTAGACTAGAATATAACTTAGTTGGACACCAATATTGTTTTCCATAAAATTTATCATCTCAAATATACCCAATTATCATAATGATAATTAATATCAATTATTTATTAACTCCTCATTTATTTTCCCATTAAATCCCCATTTAATTTAACTTCCATAGTTATTGTGACAACCCGAGAATTTAGAATATTTTTAAAATTTTTATTAATTGATTTAAGGTTCAATATTAGAACCTAGATAGAAAATTAGTGTATACGTTTGATATTTTTAAGAAAGAATTTTGAGGATTTCAAAATTCTGTGAATGATTTAGGTGAATTATTCAGGATTAAGTAATACATGAATATGTTTTGTGTTTATGTGTACAGTATGTGGTTAAGGGTCAAGGGTTGACCAGATAAACGATATCTGTAACAAACCCTAAGTATATATTAAGAACGTCAACGTTCGGTTAGAAAACCCTAGCGAATTATAAGAAACCCTAGAAATCGGTTCTGGAAACCCTAATTTTAGTTCCGGGAATCTGAAACCCTAATTCGGTGCATGAAACCCTAAATCGGGAAGTTAATGGCGTAAATGTAAATAATTATAGTATATTAATTAGGGTAAAGCTTAATTAATTAGCAAACCCTAATTTCATATTTTGAAAACCCTATTTTCTGGTTTAGGAACCCTAATTTGTAATTCGGGAAAACCTAAGTGTTAATTTAATACTTTTAATGTTAATTAGGAAAACTTAATTCTAATTTTCAAGTTAAGTAATTAGAAAACCCTAATCTAATTACGAAATCTAATTTCTATTTTAGAAAATTAATTTTTCTATTAGAAACCCTAATTTTGGGTTATAAACCCTAATCTGTGATTTTGACCCTAATTGCTTAATTAGCAATTTTAATTAGGAAATACTAATCCTAATTAGTAAGATTTAGAGTATGATTAATGAATTTTAATATAATTAGAAAATTCTAATTATAATTTAGAAATATTAATTTTTTATTTTTGAAAATCGGAATTGGAAATTTTAAAAAATAAATTGCAAACCCTAATTTGGCTCAAACCCTAAACCCTAACCAAACCCTAAGCCCTAAGGGTTTGGCCATTTACTAGAATGCCATTAAATTTAATAGTCTATTGACCATTTTGTCCTTTGATATTCTTTAATAAGTAGCTTGCAAATCTTGCCAAGAGATTGGGTTGTTGACCTACTAAAAATATCCCATGTGCCTTAAATCATCCAAGATCAGATTTGGGAACACCTAGCAACTAGATACATTGAATCATGCCATGTATATTAGAATTAGAGAGAGAAAGTCATAAAAAGTTGGTCATTTTTCTCCCAAGCTCCTAACAACTCTCTCTCTCTCCCAACCTCCGAAAATACAAAGTATTTCAGTCTCTAAACAAGTCTCTTGATCATCAAAAGCATGATCAGAGGTCAGAATCAAAGGATTTGAGCATAAAGGTATATGAACCCTAAATTTTGAAATCTCTTGATCTTATGTTAAAAGTTGTATTTTGTTTGTTAGATATGTGTAATAGGATGTCCTTAAGCGATCTGGGTTGATAGATCATGGATCTATAACACTTAGATGCACGAATCAAGCATTTTTCAAAATCTGGAAAAACTAGAAATTTTTGGCTTGACAGCCATATGTCAGGGCCCATAGATCTTTGTGTGTTAATGATTTGTGTTGTTTTAAGTTTTCAACTTGTAGTATGTTATGTGGTCTTTGTTCTGAAACTTGAAACAGAGCTAGATCATGTGTATATTTCAAGATATAAGCAGTCAAACTGCGTTGACCAGCCACGAAATCTGGTTCCTGGGTTACCCACAAACCCAGAAGTCACTGACATCGTTTTTGCAGGCCATGAATCTTTCTGTTGTTTGTTAGTTTGGCCAAGATATTGTTGGAATGTTGTAGACTGGTATAAGGACTACACACTCATGCATTTAGATCACCTAGATCCTTAACAGAATAAAAAATAATAATGGTCAAAGTATCGTTGACCAACTGTTCTTGACGAAATCTAGAAAACCCAGAAATCGTGAAGAACAGCTCCTGACATCACTTTGACCGGCTTTAATCTCTCACCTGTGATGTTTATTAGACTGATATGAGGCTATGTAGTTGTACCCTGACATGTTTTTTACAAAATAGAACCTTTAGTTCACACGAACAAGCTACAGAATGCAAGGTATACGGATCGAAAGGTAGTCACTTGGACTGTTCTTCATTTCTGGGTAACCCAAAAAATGAAGAACAGGTCTGACACGATTAGTAAGGGCTTAGATCTCTCTATTGTTATGTTGTTTAGCTATGAACTCGAGTTGGAATTGTAGTATTACACTCATACTAAACTTATAATACCATTAGCTACCCAGAAAATAGCATGAACATGAATCTAATGTTGGTCAAACCTACCTAGTTGCACACTGCCTATGAACGTTCTGGGCAGCTCAAGAACACTCAAGAACACCTATAGCGATGGTTCTGTCGCTATAGGGCCCTTTAGTGACAATTTTAATTTCTAATTTTCGGAAATTATTAAATAAATTGAAATAAATAGATTTTAATTATTAAAAATACTAAATAAATTCTGAAAAATTATTTTAAATTCTAAAAAATAGTTTTTAATTATTTTAAGTATATTTCATAAATATTTAATATTTTTAGAATATAAATGGTATTTAATTTATTTAATTATAATATTAAATAAATGATTTAAAAATGATTTAAATACATGAAAAATCATAAAAATTATATTATGATATTAGAAAATATTTTAAGTTATTTTTAGTGACTTTTAATATTTTAGGATGAATTTCATTAATTAATCAATATTAATGATAGTAAAATTATTTAATAATTATATTAAATAAATTATGGAAAAATGGAATAAATGATTTAAAAGTTATATATAAAATTATTTAAGTGTTAGAAAAATATTTTAAGTTATAAAATATAACTTTTGATATTTTGTCATGCAAATATTAATATTTTAATATTAATAGCAATTATCTGATAATGAATATAAGTGTTTAAAAATCATATTTAAATGATTTTAAAGTATTAAAATACTTTGTGATATTATAAAATATATTATAATATTATGACATGTATTTCATTAATATTTGATATTAAATAAATATTAATGATAAAAGAATTATGTGGTATTTAATTCATTTAAATAACGTTATTAATGATTAAAAAATACGATAAATGATAATAATTATTTAAAATTATTATAAGTCTTTGAAAAATATTTAAATTGTTATTAAAATTATCTCGAGTTAATTGTTAAGTGTTAAGTCGAGTTTAATTGAACTTAGACTCAAATTTTTTCCCACTGTAAGACCATCGGGATGTTAGAATTGTGTTTCAAGTTCAACTCGTGATCGCAATAGTTTGATTTCGACAACCGAGTCCTATGGGTGTTGTAGATCGATAGGGTTATGTGTTATGTGTTTAGGTTATTCTATGTATATATATATATTATAGTATTATATTGTGATGATATTATTCTAAATATTGGAGATCTATATTACTAATATTAGGTCTTCGGATAAAGCATTATAAATTATGTTGCGGTAATCAACGGTTTAGGCAAGTTTGTATTTACTTAACTCTATTAAGAGTGTTTCATTCGGATAAGCTTATGGCTAATCATTGCTGATTGCCATGTATAATTGTACTCTGTACATATTGCATGTATAAGTCAGGTATGAAAGGCTGATCACCTTCATTACCAGTTGTTTCAGATATATTTGTTCATGTATAATACTTGTTCAGTCATAAATTTGTTCCTGGCTAATTCACAATTATATTGTTGAATTATAGCAGCCAATTATTCAAATCATTTCAATCATGATATATTGTTATATTGTTGAATTTAAACTTGCTGGGCAACTTTCATGCTCACCCTTGCTATATCATGATAAAACATTGCAGATTAAGACAGATAATGCGCTTGGATACAAGGATGATTAAAGATGCGATTACAACGTTAGGATATGTGTGCAGCTAAATTGTATAAGTATTGTATGTTAATAATGTTATGTGTTAGAAAAGTTAAGTATTGTGTATTAAGTTAAGGTTACTCGACCTTGGGGAATTGTGTGTAATGTAATGTATAAACAATTTATGTTTATATCTTCCACAAAAATAGTAATAGTTGTATAGAATGATCGAACCGGATCCGAGGTGAATTAGGACCTGGATTCGGGGCCGTCACAGTTATGCTACTCAAGACATAATTATGTGAACTTAGTAGTTAATAGCTCACCAAGCTTATAATAATATACTCTCACAAAATAATATTATTCTTAACTTTACATCTTATAATATGGTCATGGAAGTGGTTCATTGCACCATGTTACATTTTATTATCTCACTTGTACATAATGCTAACATACAAGCCTTTATACATATATATTCAAATACTTCTTATATTATATAGTTACCATTGAAGTGTCACACTTCATTTCATATCATATAGATGTAGCTACTATATAATATATAATCATTGCACATACAAATTAATTCTTTCAATTATTCATTCATTAAATTATTTAATGAATGCTCATTCCTTCACTTTGCCACACTCGGCATATTTCACAAGCTCGATCTTAAGCTTCTCTCATTCTCCACACTTATTATTCTTTCAATACAATATTTGTGGGACTCAAGTATTTAAATGCTAACTACCTTAATTAATTATAAGTATAACCTTTATGCTTATAATAATTAATATATACTCTATTAATTATCTAAATGATAACATCCACGATAAATTATAACTTAAGTTATTTAATATATTAAAATAACTTAGTTTTCTTTCATTAATTAACTCCCTTGAAAATACATTAGAAATTATGTATTTTGTCATAACATAAATATTATGTTTTCTCCTAATAAAGACATTTACAATTAGAAATTTATTTGCTTATTGTCTCAAGATATTATTCTTAATATAATATCAATTAACTATATGTATGACACATATACGTATATTATATATAGAAAATAGATAATAAGTTTATTTTCTATTATAATAGATTGTTTCCATTTATTTACATATAGCAAATACGTTTTAATATATTTACTATATTATTAATCATACTTCATACAAAAAAATATATAAGGTAATGTTATTATTCAAAATAACATTTCCTAATTTTATTAAAATAACTCAATATTAGAAATTATTTTAATATCCTCTATTAGAAATATATAATTATTATTTCTCTCTCCTTTATAAATTGTTCCCAAAACAATTTCTTCAAATATTAAATATCCATTTAAAGATATAATGATTTATGTCTCCCTTTAATAACGTATATATTAAACACAACATCACTTATTACATAGATCATATTACCATATGTAACATAATATCACATATCTCGTAACACATATATATTCTTGTTCGAACCCTTCACAGGCCTTAAGAATTTTATTTACTAAATTCTTATTTTAATATTTTCTGAAAATTTGGGTTCTTACATCCTCTCCCCCTTATAAGGATTCTGTCCTTGGAATCACCGAAACTTCCTCTACCCGATGATATTTTGAATATTACACATTCTTTTGAATAATTTTATCCATTCTCTTTTCGGAAGTTTTATTATAACTTGCTCACATGCATTCTACCACATTCTCCTTTCTAAGGAACATTCTACTTACTACATTCATCCTTCAGAAGAATAAGAATCTTCCACGATTTTTCAATAATCGGGAAGTAGTATGAATAATCTTAGATTCCAAATTATCCGAGGGGTCACAAGATAGTGAACTCTTCTCTAGGTTTACAAATGCTTCAACAAAATCCTTAACATTGTAAACCGTAGTATTTATCAATCACAAAGACCGAAAAAACACCCTCCACACGCATAATTAGGTGGCTAACCTATTGTACCACTACGTTGAGCCACAACGTAGTGTTTTTGTAACGACTATATGCGTTACGCTGGAACCATTCCCCAAAAACATGTCCCTTATAGGTTGTTCACCTCAAACTTTTCAACAATCGAATCGCACTGCAGCAACGGTTAGGCATAATTACTCAAGAACGCTTGAATTCCATAAATATTTTTCAACCGCCGTCTAGCCGAATCAAATAGGTTAGACTTTTATCAACAACTCGGACTTCAATCAAAATAATTTAGCTAACTTAATTGACCTTCTTCATAATTTAAAAGAAAACTAAAAATTCTTTTATGACATCATGATACCGTACTAGATTAGTAGTACGTTGAGGATTCCGCCATTATGTGACTTTGTCATACTACACCGTACCAAAATTGGCTGACGATCTTTCGATCACAACCAACACTAGATTCAACTGCATGGATGACTCCATCATTTACCATACACCATATCAATGATGCGCATGGTTAGAAATACATTTTGAAAATTTTCAAATCATTTTTGTCTTAGCCGAAACAATTGGCATAGACATAAGAATAAATGTATTATTTTTAAACATCATTGATTCAATCACAGGATCCAATGTTTTTCAAGAAAACAAAAGTGCGAATCATCAACACGAAGTCAATAAACTTTGAAAATCTAGCAGAGCTAGAAGATTTAGAAAATCCACGTTTCTCCATTAACTTCAATCTTTACTACACCAAAATTTCTAACTTCATAACATATATATACCCGATATAGTTCATCAAACTTACCACACTTTGGAAATTCAGGAACTTGCCACAATTATATGAGTTTAAGAACTTATCCTAGTCAGACCATAGGCGTCCATTCGTTGAGGGGTTCAAAAATATTTCATATAATTATGAGTCATGAACGTACCATGTGCATGAGTGTTAAGAACTCGCGCCTAATCTTAATATTTTCTATCTTAATCTTAATAGTCTATCTATCAAATATGATATAAGAAAAGAATCACCTTCTCACCATAAGCATATCAATAGCGCGACACCGACATTCCATTAATTATCATTGTGAGGAACCGAGCGTGAGCACAAAGCCTCCGCCCACACAAAGGTTTGTACTACTCAGCTCTCACATGAGTCCTTAACTGAAATCCCACTTAACTCTATCTCACTCTTAACTTGCCCTTTGCTCGATACGAATTCTTTGTATCTCATCATACACAACTCCTCATGAGTCCACATCGTACCACTTCATAGTACATTCTCTTATAGCATCAAGCTATACCCACTTAGTCGTTACAGACTATTTATCACTTCATAGCTCAATCCGATCACGTTGTGATCATCAATTTACCTTAGGGTTCTTTCCCTATTATCAACAAAACTCCACTAGAGTTCATTCTTATTATCTTTGTCATATTTATCTTATAGATAACATCTTAACATATTTATTATCGGAGTTAGGAAACTCCTGAATTATCATTCTCTTAGATACTTCAAGATTCTTCTCTGAATCTTCACTTATATATTTTAATCTTTATCTTTCTTTCTCTCAGGTTATAGCCTAAGGTACTCTTACCTAAAGTTTATAACCTACAGCTTTGATACCAACCTGTGACGCCCCCAAATCCAGGTCCCTTCGAACCTCGGATTCGATCCGCCACGATACTACTATCGTCAAACTATTTATATTTTTCATTCATAACTTAATGAATAAAACTTTACTTATTACAATTTAGAATATAATTTCTTTCCATTTCAAGGATCTATGTAATGACCCCAAACTTTTATAAGTTTCTAATCCAGGTCATTTACCATTCCTGTATTACATCACATTCGATATTATAAAAACACGGAATAGTTTAAACTTTTTCAATCTCTTGAATAAAATCTTTTATTGATTTCATAACTTTGAACCAATTACAATTCTTGAATCAACTATATAATATGGTTCAGTCTAGTGGAATTACTGTATAAGATTTTACGTCTTGATTCGATATCCTCTATGTATTAACTAATACATCCTTACAATACAACAAGTATTAAACATTGTAAGTATATATCAAGTACACTCCTAGATCCTAAACATGGTTCAAGTAATGATCTAAATAGTATCCTTCGTTGCAAAACTATCTACTATGTCAACCAAGAAGCACGAAATCTTTACCGTGAGTCCTTAACCTGCAAAAGTGGTTATTTGCAAGGGTGAGCTCGACAGCCCAGCAATTCTAACAGTTTTCATGCAACACATAGCATATAATAGCATATTCAGTTCATGCATTCATAATCAATTAATATTAACTACGCATGTTACTTCACACATAACATGCATAGAAATTTACTTCACAAGCATATCATCAAAGATCAACTTTCAAATTTCATACATATCTCATATGCATTTCATATATATACATCAACATTCTTATAACATAATATAGCTCAACTAACAGTTAGCAAATTCATATATCAAATGGGAACTGAAAGACTTGCCTGATTCGTAGTTTATCAATTACGACTTAACTGCTTAAAGCTTATCTGCACTGCGTGTATTCCTTCACAGTTATATAATCATGGATTCATATCCATTAGTCATACCTTTCATACGTTCTTAATATAACAATAAATATTACATCGTTTCCTAACTAGGTTTGTAAAGCCTTCATTTCACTTTCTCATCGTACTTTTAGAATTGCTATGTATGTATAGGTATTTCTTAACCATCTGTACTTGACATCAACTTCACATACATTTATCACTCACTTGACTCTCTATGTGTTCGACACATATTTAAAGTTTATAGATGCGTGATCTACGTCGTTCATATTCAAACTACTTAGTTTTATAATGATTTATTTCAATCAATAAAGCTTAAGAACTTTCTTTAACAAGATTCAATGATATAAGATTTTAAACCATATATTGGTACTAATAAACCTCTAATAGCATGCTCATATGTATCTATCTCATTTACATAGACATAGCATAGTTCATTATTTGAAAACGTATTTTAAACGACACTTGAAAGGTCCAATTCATGCTTAGCTAAATGATGAACATATTCGTCATGTCTAGGGGCATAAGGCATTCAAGTTCACTTTTAAAGGTCATTCTAGGCCAAGGTCAAGCAACTAGGTGCAACTTTAAATCTCATTTCATAGCTAACTTAGCCATGTATGCATGGTATTACATTTAGAACTTTAAATCCACAAGTTACTTTAAGTTCGTCCCTCTTAGTTTCAAAACTTCTCAAAGTCAATGTTATACTAAACTAATCATGCAAGGTAACTTCAACTCACACATCATACTTGTTTGTACATGTTTCTACGTATCCAAGGGAAAAATATAACAACTCCATGTTTATAAAACTTTGTTTGCAAATGATATATGAGCTTGCCTTTGAAATCATTTTAACTAAATTAAAGTAATCTAACACACCTATGATACAACTTTGAATCTTACATCATGCGTACTGTTGGGTAAAATCTAATTACGCACAACACGCAAGTATACGTGGTAAACAAGTAATAAAGTGAAAGTAGAGTATCGTTCCCACGAGGAATTGTTTAATAAAAATCACCAAGTATTAACCCGTAACCATCTCAATCTTATTTAAACGAATGAATTTCAAATTATATAAATTAAATTATTTAATTACACTAATTCTAATTACCACTAATTAAAAATCAGTTTACGGAGATTTAAGATCACAACTTCACTTATTGCTTCATCTAAGTTAACACACTTCTAATCAATTATTTTCTATCATTAATTGTTAATCAAAAACACTAAAGCAGATAAAACCATCTCTCGATGCATAATACCCATACTCACTTAAATTCACAGATGATAGAATTAAGCAAGACACCCTAATTAACTAATCCACTATATCTCTATGTGAATTATAATTAAAAAGGATTTAAAGCACAAGTTCTCTATAAGATTACATATGGCGTAAAGACATATCTCTATCCTAAACACGAATCATGAATTCCATCTATGTAGAAATCACAAACACATGTTATCATGATAAGATCTAAATCTATACTTCATCTCTCGAGTTCATATAGATTATCACGGTAATTGATGGCCAATCAATTAAACAATTAAGTCCAAATAATAATAGACAATCCTCACAATAGAACATAATAATTGATAGCGAAACATATTAAAATAAACTACACAATAAGATCCATTGTAATCTCAAACAAAGAATTAGTTCATTGAATTAAAACTAAGAATCCACAATTGAATAATCATTAAAAGATAAAGATAGAAAAAGATGAGAAGATAGAATCTCTTGTCTGTAGATTTGATTCTCCCTCCTTGCTCCTACTTTGAATCTTCAATGGTCTCCAAGTTGCTTCAATCTCCCATTCTAATCTAATCTAGGGTTCCTAATCTAAGAAAGAAAGTAAAGAATAAGTTAATAGAAATCTATCCCAAGAAGGATTTAATGGAGTCTTAGAACTAGCCTCCCAATCCAAGTTAAACTCAAGTATTTCGAGTTCTAATGGACACCCTAGCAAGTTAGGCAACTAAGAATCCTATTCTAACTCAAATTGGACACCAAATAACCCAAAACAACTCTTTTCTCGCCGCCTAGCGCGCTTCGCGCCGTCCCCAAGCCATTCTGGGCGCGGTCCGCGCTCCAGTGGCAGCGTTTCTAGTGGCCTAGCGCGGTCCGCGCTACTCTGTTTTCTGCTACGATGTCCTTTGGTAAAACACGCATAACCTTTGATCTGCTTGGAGTTACGGGGCCTTCCACCTATCAAATCGAAGATATCGACGAGATCTACAACTCTCATGCTTTGAGAATTGACAGATTCAGATTGGATCATGGCGGAAATCGGGCTCTAAGTAGATGCTATGTAAATGGCAAACATGACAACTCTTAGCTTTGATCTTCGTTGATAAAAGGCCATAACTTTCACATCCGGACTCCGATTGGGATGATTCAAGATGTTCCGGAAAGCTAAGAAGTAGAGCTACCATAAAATCCAAGTTCCAATCCAAGAACATGCATCCAACGTGATGTTAAAAGTCCTTCAATATTTCCTTCTTGCATTTGCTTGCGTATTTTAGTCCAAAAGATGTAAGAATTCTTTCCCTTGCTTCTTCATGCCAATGTTGTGTCATCGCCTACAAAATAACATAAAATGTATGAAAAGTAACTACGAAACAAGAGATTAAGCAAATAATTCAAGTAATAGATACCGGACAAGTAGGTATAAAACCTACTTATCAAATACCCCCAAACTTAAACATTTGCTTGTCCTCAAGCAAAAACACAAAACAATAACGATATGCAATGTAACTAATCTACATGCCTACGAATCCAACAGTAATGATATAAACAAATCTATTCAACCGGCCTTAGAGAAATCAAGTAAACATGATAATACATCATATCAAAACCAATCAATAACTTCTCAATCAATCATCAAATCTTAGACTGATATCATTAATATAGTGTGTGTGTGTGCGTGCTCCACAACAATGTTAAATGATATAAAATTTAACACATAATAAGTCTCTTCGAAGGTATCATACAGTGTAAACTCAAGAAATCTAAAAACAAGCTAGATCTAACTAAAATTAAACAATCATCAATATCGGGGGTCAATATGGGACACTTATGCTTCATTTTTCATCTACGGGGGCTTTTTGCTCTTATTTCCCGTTTTATTCATTTTTTTTGGTTGATGGATAGTGAGTGCGTTTTACGCTCCATCTTACGCCTGTGTTTATGGGGAGTACATTTCACGCTTCTTCTCGACCCACCACAGGACTCAGTTTATTCAACTCAATATCTTTTTTTTTTTTCTTTTTTTGTTTCTTTTTTTTTAGCTTATATACCCCAAATATTCACCCAAACTTAGGTTCTTGTGTAACTTTAGCCATCAGTACTTGTTCTTGTCATTCTTTCATTCAAACTAGCATTATCCTTTAGAGCCCCATTATGTATCAATTTAAACTCAATCAATCAACAAGTTGTTTTTACTGTGCTATCCTTAGTATACCAGTTTCAAACAGAAAAAAAAAACTCAATTCATAACAAGAAATCACATCAACGCTCTAATAATCAATATTATACTTGTCTACCCAATTCCAATCTCATCATTGGCCAAAACAAACTATAAATATCAAACAGCTGGACTCATGCAAGATGTACTAAATGCTATATAAACATAGTAAACTAACTACTAATTTTTTAATTAATTTTTTTTTTATTTTTTAAGAATGCAAAAACTAAATGTAACTATACGAACTACAATGTAAATAACTAACTATATGCAATACTACACTAAAATGCCCCCAAACTTAAACTAGACATTGTCCTCAATGGCTAAGATAGGAAAAATTAAAAGAGAGGACTTCCCTGAAAATAAAGCATTTTCCTCCTTGTCTGCTAAGTCTGAAGAATAGGCCAGACACATTGGAATAGATCGGGAACCACACTTGAGTTGGACTTGACTAACATTGCAATTAAACCACTTTTAACGCCTGGATTTCTGAGCGGCGTTAAAATTGAAAACCAACGTGGATTGAAGTTGGGGATGGATGGGTTTAATGGGAATGGAAGTTGAAAAGGAGAAGGAGAGGTAAGGATGGTGTAATTGGGAGTTATGGGGAATAGGAAGTGCAATAGAATTTGGAGATGTGGAGAGTTTGCATGTAATGAGGAGAGGTGTCTTGATTGAGTTTATAACACGTTGCTCCAACTTTTCGTAATCGCCAGTCCAGTAGCCGCGGTCAATACGGTTATGACGAGGGCATAAGCGCGCGCTTGATATCTAGAAGTTGCTGTATTGGTGGCGCGGTCCGTGTATCCAGACGGTGAGTGTGACAACCCAGAAATTCGGATTGTCCAGAATTTAGGTTTAAAGAATTAGTTATTAATAAAATGAATTCTTATTAATACTATTATGTGCTATGTGTTTATTAATCGTTCTATAACCTAGGATGATTCTAAATCGGGAGGATTCTGGCTACGATCTAGATTGAACGAATAAGAATTTTCAAGATGAAAACGAAAGTTTTTTGGGAATAAAATATTTTCAGGGAAAAAGACGAAATAGGCACTATTCATCCATTTCTGCTTGGAGATTTATTTTGAAATTCTGTAACGACCGAGAAATTCGGATCTTATTGTAAAATGATTTTATTAAGTTAAATAATAATAAAATCATATTCCATGTGTTATCAAGATGGTTGTCATTGTATAACCTATTGATGTTAGAATATCGTAGTATTTGGGCTACGTGGATGAATTTAAGTGTTTGAATTTCCAAGACGAAAATAAAAGTTTTCGAGAAATTTTACGAAAAACACTATTCATCGGTATTTGCTCGTGATATAATTTTAAGTTTCGAGAAATACGTAATGATGGAATAACAAGGTAAGATGGATTATGTAATAAAAATCTAGTTATGGAAAATGTAATAAATCATGGACTTAATTTATAAATGTTAAGTAATGCGAAGTGTTAAGAAATAAGTAATAATGGTATGATACGTTGGTATTGTACAAAGTAATGAAAACGCAATATAATATGAAGTATTATACGAAGTTAGTATGAATGATGAAATACCGTATATAAATTCTATAAGAATTAGAATACTAAAATACATCAAGAAATGTTAATGGACTTGGATGATTGATTAATAATTAGGGACAAGTCCAAATGAATTAAAGGAGAGGCCCAACTATTATTAATGAACCAATAAGTGTTTATCAATGCAAAGCCCAAAGGATTTATTAATCCAAGCCCAAAACTAAAGTCCAATAAATTGGGTTGACCATTGGGGGCAAACCATATTAATATGGTTGAATGTGTGGTGACCAAGTGATGTGGTGATCAAGTAAGTGTGATGATTAAGTAGGAGTATTGACCAAGACTAAAGAGTAATGACCAAGTGTAGGATTTAAGTTATGCCTTGCAAGTAATGAATAGTAAAGAGGTGGGTTAAGGAGATGAAATGTTTTAAAGACTAAACTACCCTAACCTTGGAAATTCTATAAATAGAAGAAGCTTGCAAGCCATTTGTTGGTTGCTCAAATAATCTAGACATCACAAAGTGCTTAAGTGTTAGAGAGATTAAGTTGCAATTAAGTCACTTCCATAAGCCAAGAAAAGAAGAAGCTACTTATCAAAGACTTTTAAAGTAAGACTTCTTCTCCAAATATCTTCTATCTCTATCATGATAGGATGATAAGAAAAGTGGGATTAAGAAACATGAATGAGTAAGTAATGAACTTAAGCCAATTAAGTTGGTAATAAGTCATTTAAGCAAGCATGAGTTATAAACTTATGTGAAAATAATATGAACTTGTAAGAAGTTTATTAAGAGAAATGAAATGAATGTAAAAGAACTTATATGATTATATGTATCATGTATACCTAAGTTAAGTTATATGTTGAGAACATATGAGAAATGGTGGTTAAGAAACTTTAATTGTCATAAGTTATAAATAATCAAATCTTAAGTAGTTTATAATTTGACAAGTTATGAGCTCTTGAAGAATAAGTCCAAAAATCCAACCATGAATATAAGTTGTTGTATTAAGGATGTTAAAATGTTAACATGATGAATGGAAGTCATTTGTAATGTTGAACAAATCATAAGAATGAAGAATTGTCGGAATTTGCACGATTGGACAATAAACGTCGAATACGTAAAATTCTCGGAATGAAAGTCAAATTTTGTGTTGGATCACAAAACCTTTGTTTTCCAATAGAGACAAGTAATAATTGGCATTTAAGAGTTGCGGACTCGAAAATGACCGGATTACGACTTAGAAACGAAGAAACGAAGCGTTGAACGCGTATTTAACGCTTATCGCTTACGTTAAAAATGAACCAATAGGTGAATTTTAGCAAACAAAGTCAAATAGATAAAATTCTTGAATGGTCATGTAGAGTACGTAAATTGTGAACCGTAGGCTTTTTGAGCGAGCCAATTAGGACTTATACTTGAAGAAGTTATGCGTCAAGGAAGTTCACAAAATTTCAAAATCGAAATTATTATCCGTGCACTGAGTTAATCCATGGCGCCAACCCCCGAGCATCTCGCAAGAGTTCGCCATAACGTGAACTTTAGTTCAATAAGTGGCGGCGAGCGCCAAGTCCGGCCGAGATGCAATATTTCGGCTGCAACGCGAGATGTAGAGAAATCTGCCGCAATAGCCTCGATCTAACAAAGATAGTAAGGAAATTTTCTAAGTGCAAAGAAAAGAAATGGAAGTAAACATAACTTAAGGGAGGTAATATAACATTGTTAAACTTTGTTAAAACCTTAAGGAATGTAATGTAAAGGTTAAGATAGCCTAGTCAAATATAAATGCAATGGTAAATGACAAAACCGAGGCGAATAGTAATTGAATCTAGTAATAACAATTAGATTGAAATAAAGAGTATGATATAGTCATATACATACTTGGTTAAATGTGACCTAATGTAAGGCATTATGTGATCATGTATTGTAGAGACTTGAACGACTTGAATATAAAGTTAAAACACCGTAGCAGACCCTAAAGGCAAGTATTCTAACTCTTGTCTCAGTTCAATTTGAACAAGTTTTTGAGGTTCATGTATTCTTTCGCATAAATTGAGTTATAATGAAGTTGAAGCCAATTCCTTTGGCTAGACTTGATGTATTGATAGTCTATTCATGTATTATCAAATGTTGCTATCTTTTGTCAACTACTTGATATGGTTTTTAAAAGAAGACCGAAATATTAAACAAATGTTTTGTCGGAAACAACAAAAGCACGTGAGGTTGCCAAATGCTTAAACG